>CM060365.1:139048976-139648976 GCA_030545235.1 Helianthus tuberosus
TGTTTTGTCACAACACTGTTTATGATTATTTTGTGAAAATACATAAATATTATTTTAGAGTAAAAATAATATTTACAAGCGTTAATGATTCCAAAACTTTACGAACGCTTCCACAAACATATAAGTACACCGGTAATTATATTACCACTCGACTATTAAAACGTAACTTACGCACATGTATTGTATCCCCCATCCTTGGGAAGAAGATAACTACCAAGTGTATACAGAACATAAACACGAAATAGTTGTCTAACTATTTCCCAAAGACTTAAACTATAAAGCTAAAGCACGGCCGTCCGTCTAATAGAATTAGCACTTGTAGGTCGTTGCACAGCTTACTGTATTGGAGACACTTGGTAGAGACGCGCATTCACTGTGAGTTCATGTCCCCCTTTTCTCTAACTGTTTTCAGTTTTCTTAACTGCGGGGGTGAAATACATGTTACTTTGTTTACAAGTACTATTATACACGGTATGATTAACGTAAGGAGGTTTTAGATCATGTGAATGGGTAGTTAGAACACCGAGGGACTTAAGCGGTAGATCTATCTGGGTGTAGCGAGCCCAACCCCTGAGCCCGCATAATGGACCAGGTGGTGACTTTGTACCCAACGCCAAATACGCTAGGTTTGTGTCTTCCTACTTGCATTTCACAACATGCTAATGGCCTTGCAAACCATTGGTGATCACAAGTCCTCTTACACTGCTACATACCAGGGAACTTTTATACTTACAAGTGTTTTACTTACTCACTTGCACATGAACTCGCTCAACATTATTGTTGATTTTTCAACTTACATGTATTTCAGGAAATTAACGTGGTCTGGCACGGTATGGCATGTTTTCCCGCTGCACTAGTTTCCGAGGTCATCCGGGGTTTAGGGGATGTGTCTCTTTCCTGGACAAGACACAGTCCTTAAACCATGTTTACGTTATGTTTCAGTTTGTAATGTTTGTTGAATAAGGTCATGGTTGTTGGTTAAAACAATGGTACTGTATTTTGTTTTCAAAACTTAATGGATGATCTTGCATGTTTTTAACTCATATAGCTTTGGTATGATTAAGCTATGGTATTAAGAAGTCACACCAAAATTAACCACGCTTCCGCAAAGCCAGGGTGTGACATCGTGGGTCAATCTGTGCCTCAAAAAGTGCTCGATCAAATTGTACAGGCATAGGGTCAAGGTGAGGTGCAACAAGAGGGTCAACTGGTGCATCAGCAAAAAGTGGGGGATCAACATGATCAGCAGCAATAACATGATCGCCCTCCAACAACGGAGCATCCACTAGGTGATCATCAATGGGTAGGTCAGCAATGACAGGCTCAATAAACATGCCAGCATGAGCAGGGTCATGCTCAAGCACTGGGTCAGGAGCAGGGTCCAGTGGCTGCTCGGGCTCATCAAAGGCCATCTCAAAATCAAACTCAGGGTCGATGGGATCAACTGGGTCAACTGGTTCGACTGGATCCTCCATAGGCTGATCCATGGGTATAAACTCTATATCCTCATCTGGGTCGAATCCTGGGGGAAAGACAGGATCGGAATCCTCCACATCATCGTGGTCGAAAACAAAACTAGGAATAGGGGCAACAGAGGATGCCTGGTCGGGATCTGATCCATGAGAAAAGCGCTGCGCACTCTGAGTGTGTGAAGGTGCGGAGGCCACAGACTCAAAAGAGTCTGGGACCGGAGAGTGAGCAGGTGACTCCTCAGCGGGAGCATCTGCGATCAACAAAAGATCTCCTGCAGCAAGAAGGGCCTCGCCCTGAACCTCATCCTCTAAGGGCTCATCATCATCCAGATCGACGTCGTCATCATCGTCGGCGTCGAGAAGCAAATCGTAAGCAGGATATGAAGCAAGTGGTATGGGAGCAGGGATCTCCACTAACGGTAGGTCCCCGGCTAAAGGGCCATCAGCGAGCTGAGGATCGGTCTGGAGGATCGAGGTGAACAAGGTAGTTGAGCACGTTGGTTTATTATAGGATCGGTCTGGAGGATCGAGGTGATCGAGGTAGTTGAGCACGATTGGTTTATTATAGGATCGATCTGGAGGATCGAGGTTTGGTTTAAGTGAAGGATAGAGCAGTCTTATAGCCTGGATGAAATTGGCTAGTAAGACTAGGAGAATTACGTGATACCTTACTTGGTGACTATGTGATTAACTGATTATATGATTGATTATTATACGTATATGTGTTTGTGTTACAAACGTTATGCTTTCATCAAGTACTAGAAAGATGGACACTACGAATCCCATGGCCATAGTATCAGACGACATAGTTTCATCAAAGCACGAGGTGTACATTTCCGATACTACCAGCACAAACAATGACGACTTTCAGCCCTTTTGCACTGCCTGAAGTCGTAGCAGAGCCTACTGATGGCCATTTTGTTGGGAATTTGCCCCCTTGCCGCTTATTCTGTTGATAATATGCCCTCCCGACGTGGCCTCTGACGACGATAACGATCTACTGGAGGAGGACCCACTCGAGGGCAGGGCCCGATTGCTGCTGGCATTAGACTACTGCATGCGGACGCTCCTGTAGGGGAAACTCATGTCCATTCCCCTATCCCAGACTCATTTGAGTCTCTGACATCCGCATCTTCGCACATACAGGGAATGCAGCACCACTTACACGGCGCCGACCTTGATATGGCATCATCAGCTGCACCGGATCCCGCACACAGATTCGAGCTTGATCGCAATAATGAGGACAATTCTGTTTTTCCACCTGGTGTTGATCCAGACCATGACATTGAGTTCATGCACTTAGACCAGCCCTTGGGGGATCCTGTAGCCCCTGTCGACCCCAGTGTTTGTTGATCCAGTTGATTTTGAGATGGAGTTTTTGATTCGGAGCTAGCCGTGGCCCCTGAGCCAGGCGTTGCTCCTGACCCCGCATTGGGGCATGACCCTGTTCATGCCGATGCACCTGCTGTTGCTCCTTGATTGATCATCTGCTTGGACGAGAGAAAATTTGGGGTAACTGTGCAAGACAATTTATTATTACGGGGGCCCACGTAATAACGACTTGTAGTGCACAGGAATCCTGGTGGACTCTGCGGGTCAAGCTAATGATAACCCATGCAGCAGGAAATAACTTATACACGAATGACCTAGGCAAGGTAGCCTCGAGTTCATCCTATTACGAGCAACAAGCCAATTTGGCAAGCCTATGTGAAGGCTCAGAAATTTATTTCCCCACTCATACATTGAGTATATTTGCGTGTGAAATTGGGTGATTACATGATGGCTTATGTTGCTATACATACCTCATAGACAATTGAAACGTTGTCCAACCTGCGTCACACTATTTCGTCAAAAGGGAATGTCACCCAGACGTGACACAAACACCAGTACGTTACTGAGGACAGAAGACGAGCTGCAAGAACGCATCTCACAGATAAATGCACGACATGAAGCCCTCCACTCTAAGTAAAACGATGGCATTACTGGAGATAACCCTCCAACTGGCTGCAACTATAAACAGTTCCTGAACTGCAAGCCTTTAAACTTTGACGGAACAGGAGGCACCGATGCATTTGTTCGTTGGTCCGAAGAGACCAACTCCACTCTAAGAATGAGTAACTATTCGCCCCAACAGAGTGTTACCTACATCTCAGGGATACTTCTAGATGGCACACTCTCTTAATGGAACCTCCAGGTTCAGACCCTTGGCACAGACGCTGCTTATACACTGAGCTGGGACGAGCTCAAGGAAACGATTGAGAAGAAATGTTGTTTTAGGACAGGAATTCAGAAACTTGACGTGGAGTCCTGAAATTTGAGAATGGACGAACCAGAGACTCCTGAACATGACCAGCGATCGCACGACTTGTCTAGGGTCGTCCCCTACTAAGTCATTGATGTAGTATGATATAGTGGTGTACTTGTAAGCTTTACATTGTGGTCTCGAATTGTGGTAATACAATCGCAGTATTCTCATCACATGCGATGTTCAATCAATCGTTTATGTCCTATAACATAAGAGGTTATGTGATTGACTTGTTGATAACATGAGATGTTATGTGTTGGTATTGTTGAATGCATACACTTCACTTGCTATGACCTAACCTACGTGAAACATCTTTTAGGAAATGCCTCCAAAACGGGGTGTACGCATACCCACCAACGAGGTGGAACTTCAGGGAATCATTACTGCAGTCATCGCACAATACGAGGCCCACCACTCCGAGCGCAACGGAGGTACCTCAGGAAATAACCCACCCAACGGCTGCACCTACAAGCAATTCTTAGACCACAAACCTCGAGAGTTCGACGGCACCGGGGGTGCCTTAGCCTTCGTACGCTGGGTTGAAAAGACAGATTCTGTTTTACGATGGAGCAAATGTGACCACGAACATCAAGTCAAGTATATAACTGGGCTATTGATGGATGAGGCTCTGTCATGGTGGAACCATCAAATTCGGACGATGGGCGAGACTGCTACGCATGCTATGACGTGGGACGAACTGAAAATTATGATGCGTGAAAGATATTGCTCGAGGGCAGAAGTCCAGAAATTGGAAACAGAACTGTGGAACTTGAAAATGAAAGGACCAAAGATAGCAGAGTATGTGCAGAGATTTAACGAATTATCACAAGTTGCCATACTCCTGGGGACACCAGAGTTTAAGAGAATTGAACAGTTCATAAGGGGATTTGGCCCCTCAGATTCTAAGCCTGGAACAGCATCAAAACCCTCAACGATCACCGAGGCTATCAACATAAGCATAGCACTCACGGAAGAAGCAGTTAGACAAGGGAAATTTTCCACTGCGGAGGAGAAAAAGGAGACTGCTATAAAGGCATCTGGGGATAACAAGAGGAAGCTCGCAAATTTCAAGATGGTTACTCGGGTAAGTAACAAGAAGAAGGCCAAAAAGGGAAAAGATTACAAGGGTATCCTACCTAAGTGCGACAATTGTTTACGTTATCATGTCGGGCGATGCAAATATGGAAATTGTGGTAACTGTGGCAAGGTGGGACATGTCAAGGAAACTTGTTGGCACAATACTGAACTTAGTAATGGGGGCCAAGACGGTAGTGAGAATCACGAAGGGGACAACGACAATTATAATTGTCAAGGCAGAATGAGTGATAAACAGAAGCGTGCTCGAGGATGTTTAAACTGTGGAAGCAAAAAGCATTTCAGAAGATATTGCCCGAAAAGCAATCAGGCGCAAGGATGAAAGCTCCCCATCGGAGCTAGGGAGGCACGCCAGAGATCCAAGCATGGATAGCGGTACGTCCCACATTACTCAATATTATGCGTCTGTATTGCCAACTACTGTTGCAAATTTTACGATTCACAATTCTAGTATTCAAGGACATAATTGGTTTACGTAGTGAGTGAGTAGTTATTCCAGTACCCATTAGAACTAGCTTAGGGGAAGCTAGTGGAAGCCAACGCAGTAACTGGAATCGGCGCAATAAAACCCGGATAGCGTAAGTTTACGCTAGATCTATTGCCAGTTGAGTTTGGAAGCTTCGACGTGATGATTGGGATGGACTGGTTGACGAACAACCATGCGGAGATTGTCATCCGCGCCCCGACAACGAACGAAGAAATGATCGTGACTCATGGAGCAGGATATGCTCCTACGGATTATCAGACTAAGAAGACCCAAAAATTCTCGCACAAAGGATGTGTTGCATTCTTGGCTCATGTTATGGAAAGGGAAGTCGAAGAACCAAAACTCGAAGATATCCTTGTGATTGGAGAATACCCTGAAGTCTTCCTCGAAGACTTTCTGAAATCATCTCCTCACGATTAGTCGAATCCCGCGTCGATTTAATTCCGGGCACTGCACCCGTAGTCGATGCATCATAGCAACTTACATTTTCGGAGATGCAAGGATTGACAGAGATGTGTTGGCAATGGTTAGAGAAGGAAGATAACAGACCAAAAATTTCCTTTTGGGGTAACCCCATTTCTACTCGTCAAAAGGAAGGATGATGATTTTCAAATAAACATCAACTACAGAGAATTGAACAAGCTGACGCTCAAGAACAGGTATCCTCTGCCAAGAATCGATGATCTGTTTGATCAACTGCAAGGCTCGAACTATTATTCAAAGATCGATCTTCGATCTGGATACCATCAATTAAGGATACAGGAGGAAAGTATCCCGAAAACAGCCTTCCGAACTCGTTATGGACACTACGAGTTCCTAGTTATGCCGTTTGGTTTGACAAACGCACCTGCAGTCTTTATGGACTTGATGAATAGGGTTTGCAAGCCATACTTGGACAAGTTCGTGATTGTATTCATCGACGACATCCTGATTTACTCAAAGACGAAGGCTGAACACGAGCAGCATCTTAGAACCATATTGGAGCTGCTAAAGAAGGAACAGCTGTACGCCAAATTCTCTAAGTGCGAGTTTTGGCTACGCGAAGTCCAGTTTCTTGGACATGTGGTTAATGGAAACGGAATCCATGTTGATCCCACAAAGATAGAGGCAATCAAGAATTGGGAAACGCCTACAACGCCAACCGAGATTCGACAATTCTTGGGTTTGGCTGGCTACTATCGAAGGTTCATCGAGGATTTTTCGAAAATCGCTCAACCGATTGACGCTCCTCACCCAGAAAGATAAGAAGTTTGATTGGGGAATCAAACAGGAAGAAGCGTTTCAGATATTGAAAGATAAGCTCTGCAATGCGCCAATCTTAGCTCTACCAGAAGGTACTGATGACTTTGTGGTATACTGCGACGCATTGCGTCAAGGATTGGGTTGTGTGTTGATGCAACGCCAAAAGGTTATTGCTTACGCATCACGCCAACTGAAAGTGCACGAAAAGAACTATACCACACACGATTTAGAGCTTCGCGCAGTGGTTTTCGCTTTAAAGATCTGGAGACACTACCTGTATGGTACAAAGTGTACAATCTTCACAGATCACAAAAGCCTACAGCACATATTCAGCCAGAAGGAGTTGAATATGAGGCAAAGACGATGGGTTGAATTGTTGAACGATTACGACTGCGAGATAAAATATCATCCCGGGAAGGCGAATGTAGTCGCCGATGCCCTAAGTCGTAAAGAAAGGATCAAGCCCACAAGGGTTAGAGCTTTGGAAATGATTATACGAACCGATCTTTCCTTGTGCATTCATGCCGCACAAAAGGAAGCTCTCAAGGAAAGGAATCTTGAAGAAGAATATCTCCGGGGGATGGAGAAGCTCTTGGTACCAAACGAGGAAGGAACGTTATGTTTTGAGAAAAGGATTTGGGTTCCTCTGTTTGGTGGATTAAGGGAAGTTATTTTCGACGAAGCGCACAAGTCACGGTAATCTATCCACCCTGGATCGGATAAGATGTACCAAGATCTCAAAGATTACTATTGGAGGCCTAGGATGAAAGGCGACGTTGCTGTTTACGTGAGCAAATGTTTAACGTGCGCTAAGGTTAAAGCGGAATACCAGAAGCCTTCAGGGCTACTGCAACAACCTGAGATTCCCAAGTGGAAATGGGAACAAATCTCCATGGATTTTATTACAAAACTGCCAAGAACGCCAAGAGGCCATGATATGATTTGGGTGATTGTTGACCGCCTAACAAAGTCCGCACACTTTCTGCCAATCAAGGAGAAAGACAGTACTAGTAAACTTGCGGAAATATACATGAGAGAGATTGTCGCACGTCATGGAGTACCTCTCTCGATCATCTCTGATAGAGACGGAAGGTTTGTGTCAAGAATATGGCAATCCTTCCAAGAATCTTTTGGCTCACAATTGAATCTGAGCACTGCGTTCCATCCGTAAACTGACGGCCAGAGCGAGCGAACGATACCAACTTTGGAAGACATGCTGAGGGCATGTGTTATGGATTTGGGCGGTAGCTGGGATAAACACTTACCTTTGGTCGAATTTTCATACAACAACAACTACCACACCAGTATTGGTGTCGCGCCATTTGAGGCCCTATACGGACGCAAGTGCCGATCACCACTATGTTGGTCTGACGCAGGTGATAGGCAGCTTGCTGGTCCCGAAATCGTCCAAGAGACGACAGACAAGATCGCGCAAATTCTTAAACGCATTGAAGCTGCTCGCCACAGGCAAAAGGCCTACGCGGATCCAAACCGGAAACATGTGGATTTCCAAGTTGAAGAAATGGTGTTATTGAAAGTTTCACCCTGGAAGGGGGTGGCGCGCTTCGGGAAGCGTGGGAAGTTAAAGCCGCGCTACATTGGTCCCTTCAGAATTCTGGAAAGAATTGGAACAGTAGCATACAAGTTGGACCTACCTGCTGAACTGAATGGTGTTCACGATACATTTCATGTATCCAACCTAAAGAAAAGTCCAACTCAAGTTGACATTACCATTCCCACCGACGAGATTCATATTGACGACACGCTCCACTTCGTTGAAGAACCTGTCGAGGTCACGGATTGGAAAGTTAACAAGACCCGCCGGAGCAGTGTCAAACTCGTCAAAGTTCGTTGGAATGCCAGACATGGTCCTGAATTCACCTGGGAACGTGAGGACCGGATGAAAGAAAAATACCCCCACCTTTTTCCTAAGAACTCTGCATCTACAAGCAGAACTTAAATTTCGGGACGAAATTTATTTAACGGGGGGAGAATGTGACAACCCGCACTAAACCAGGTATCCGTACAACTTAATTACTGATTAATTACTGCTTAATTACTGTGCTTGTTTGAACTAGCTGATGAACTGCTACTTGAATACTGATACATGAACTTACTTGCATCATACTTGCTTGCTGTCACTACATTATTTACATGCTGAACCCTAGTGACAAACATGATGCACAAAAAGCACAGTAGCACTAAACGGATACACAGTGAACATGCTGATATAACCAGCATCAGGCAGGTACTGCCTCTAAGGCCTGTTAAGAGCCTCAAGTATTTTGGCTACACTGGTAGTGAGTGTAGGGATATAAGGGTTGTGGTACTGCGTCTCTAGGAATAAGATACACTGATTCGGATGTGCCTAAAACGTACTTTAAGTACCAAACACAGCACTTTAATAAATAATCCAGCTTCTAGCTGACTTGTAAAGTGCCAAATTATGGGAAAATATTACTAGACACTTTCTAAAGTGTCGGGAAAATAAATTGGGTCACTAAAAATAACAATAACGACACTTTAAAGCTTTTGTAACGCTTTAACGGATTACTATCCAACCAGACACCCGGACTTTACCCGGAACATGAAAATATTATTATTTTCACTAATTATATTTTTCTGAGCCAGTTAGGGCCTCTGATTTCCCTAACACCCGTCATAACACATAACATACGACTAACTAAGTTAAATACTTAGTTAACCTACTTAACCAAACTAAACCACCTAATTACTAGTTATAATCGAACCAAGACCCCCCCCCCCATGGCCGATTTCGGTCCCTTTGTAACTAAGAGGGAACATGCAAGTACAAGATGGATTACCTAAATCTAGTTTGTGTAATATCATGAAGACATATTAACCAATGGTTAATAACACCTAGATTTGCCTATAAATACTAGAGATTACACACATTAATCTTTCATCACAAATCACCAACTTAATCACTCTCTCTTGCTCCCTTATACTCTCGGCCGAACACCCCTCATTCACACACCCACTTTCGACTTTCATCCTCATCATTCCAAAATCATACAAACATCAAAGGTTGCGTATTAGGAGCCTCGGAGCAAGCGGAACACGAAGGACCTCTTTCGTTAGCTTTTATCCACGCGTTTTTCATCAAAGATCTTCCCTAGCCTTGAGCTAGAGGTATAACACTTAAAACTTGTTTTTAAGCTTATCTAACGTGGTTAAAAGGAACTTTGTCGGTTAAATATCGTTAATATACATTTTGATGCGTTAAAGTCTAGTAAAAATACTAAAATGGTGGTTAATAGCTTACAACTTGTGTAAAAGTTGTAGTATTTGGAATATGAGGTTATTGAGACCCGATCTATGATGTGGTAGCTCGGATCATCGTTTAACCCGACTTTGTAAGATCATGGATCTTCACATAAGCTCGTTTTTGGTTACCACAAGGGTTAAAAGGTGAAACCCTACCACACAAGAGACATGAACTTGTGTAAAATATTTTACTTGTGTAAAAGTGATTTAACTGGTACAATGGTGTTTAAAACTAGCGGATCTACGTATCTGCAAGTGGTATTTTTGAAGAACCACACTTTAAAGGAATCATGTTTTCTAAAGGATAGATCTTACACTAATAAACATGATTTTATAAACCACAAGTGTGTAAACACTTATGAAACAAACAGATCCGACAAAGGACTAGCTTTGTCACTTGTTACTAGAAGTTGTAAAGTCGGATTTCTCTAAACACGAGGTTTTTACAAGGTTAAAGTTACTTTATATAAAGATCTGCATATATAAAGGGGATTTACACTATAGATTCGGAAAAACTGCAAGTTCATGCGACTATGCGATTTACATACTTATCGACTAGTTTGATGTGTCGGAAATTGTTTGATTGGATAAAGAAGTTGTTGAATTGATTTGTTAAAAGAAAATGATACGCTTGAAAGCGTGGCCACCTCCAGTTACAGAGGAAACTCTGGCGAAATTTTCTAAAAACCTAACACTTAGGCTTATTTACACAACAAGTGTTAGAACTATTTTTCGACATATTTTCGAAACATAAAATTTCGCCATGACTTTAATTACTAAACATTCGGAGGTGGGATTTTCACAAAAGTTAACGTGATAAATATGTTTTGTCACAACACTGTTTATGATTATTTTGTGAAAATACATAAATATTATTTTAGAGTAAAAATAATATTTACAAGCGTTAATGATTCCAAAACTTTACGAACGCTTCCACAAACATATAAGTACACCGGTAATTATATTACCACTCGACTATTAAAACGTAACTTACGCACATGTATTGTATCCCTCATCCTTGGGAAGAAGATAACTACCAAGTGTATACAGAACATAAACACGAAATAGTTGTCTAACTATTTCCCAAAGACTTAAACTATAAAGCTAAAGCACGGCCGTCCATCTAATAGAATTAGCACTTGTAGGTCGTTGCACAGCTTACTGTATTGGAGACACTTGGTAGAGACGCGCATTCACTGTGAGTTCATGTCCCCCTTTTCTCTAACTGTTTTCAGTTTTCTTAACTGCGGGGGTGAAATACATGTTACTTTGTTTACAAGTACTATTATACACGGTATGATTAACGTAAGGAGGTTTTAGATCATGTGAATGGGTAGTTAGAACACCGAGGGACTTAAGCGGTAGATCTATCTGGGTGTAGCGAGCCCAACCCCTGAGCCCGCATAATGGACCAGGTGGTGACTTTGTACCCAACGCCAAATACGCTAGGTTTGTGTCTTCCTACTTGCATTTCACAACATGCTAATGGCCTTGCAAACCATTGGTGATCACAAGTCCTCTTACACTGCTACATACCAGGGAACTTTTATACTTACAAGTGTTTTACTTACTCACTTGCACATGAACTCGCTCAACATTATTGTTGATTTTTCAACTTACATGTATTTCAGGAAATTAACGTGGTCTGGCACGGTATGGCATGTTTTCCCGCTGCACTAGTTTCCGAGGTCATCCGGGGTTTAGGGGATGTGTCTCTTTCCTGGACAAGACACAGTCCTTAAACCATGTTTACGTTATGTTTCAGTTTGTAATGTTTGTTGAATAAGGTCATGGTTGTTGGTTAAAACAATGGTACTGTATTTTGTTTTCAAAACTTAATGGATGATCTTGCATGTTTTTAACTCATATAGCTTTGGTATGATTAAGCTATGGTATTAAGAAGTCACACCAAAATTAACCACGCTTCCGCAAAGCCAGGGTGTGACATCGTGGGTCAATCTGTGCCTCAAAAAGTGCTCGATCAAATTGTACAGGCATAGGGTCAAGGTGAGGTGCAACAAGAGGGTCAACTGGTGCATCAGCAAAAAGTGGGGGATCAACATGATCAGCAGCAATAACATGATCGCCCTCCAACAACGGAGCATCCACTAGGTGATCATCAATGGGTAGGTCAGCAATGACAGGCTCAATAAACATGCCAGCATGAGCAGGGTCATGCTCAAGCACTGGGTCAGGAGCAGGGTCCAGTGGCTGCTCGGGCTCATCAAAGGCCATCTCAAAATCAAACTCAGGGTCGATGGGATCAACTGGGTCAACTGGTTCGACTGGATCCTCCATAGGCTGATCCATGGGTATAAACTCTATATCCTCATCTGGGTCGAATCCTGGGGGAAAGACAGGATCGGAATCCTCCACATCATCGTGGTCGAAAACAAAACTAGGAATAGGGGCAACAGAGGATGCCTGGTCGGGATCTGATCCATGAGAAAAGCGTTGCGCACTCTGAGTGTGTGAAGGTGCGGAGGCCACAGACTCAAAAGAGTCTGGGACCGGAGAGTGAGCAGGTGACTCCTCAGCGGGAGCATCTGCGATCAACAAAAGATCTCCTGCAGCAAGAAGGGCCTCGCCCTGAACCTCATCCTCTAAGGGCTCATCATCATCCAGATCGACGTCGTCATCATCGTCGGCGTCGAGAAGCAAATCGTAAGCAGGATATGAAGCAAGTGGTATGGGAGCAGGGATCTCCACTAACGGTAGGTCCCCGGCTAAAGGGCCATCAGCGAGCTCATCAGCACCATCAGGTAAAGCGAAGGGCTGAAAGTCATCCTCGTCCGTGCTAGTAACGTCGGATGTGTGGACCTCGCGCTCTGAAGACTCGAGGTCGTCTGATACAATAGGTCTAGGGCCTGTGGTGTCTGAGTCACCTGTGCCAGAAGTGTCCATGGTGTCTGTAACATAAACACAAACATGCACAAACAGTCAATCATACAATCAAATAATCACATAAGTCACCAAGTAAGCAATCAAATAATTCTCCTAGTCCCACTAGCCTCCCAGCCTCCCAGGCTGCTCTTCCTAGTCCCACTAGCCAATTCTCCTAGTCCCACTAGCCAATTCTCCTAGTCCCACTAGCCAATTCTCCTAGTCCCACTAGCCAACTACCTCGGCCTCCCAGACCGAGCCTCGGCCTCCCAGACCGAGCCTCAGCCTCCCAGACTGAGCCTATAAATAATAAATAAAATGTGCTCAACATTTGTTTATAAAAATTTTTGGATCTGGACTTAAGTGGTATGCAGTAAAAATGTTTTCGTGAGAGCCCTAATGATCATAGTCTAGACTCGAGAAAGAATCCTAGTTCGCTATGATCAGAGCTCTGATACCAAGCTGTCACACCCTGGCTTTGCGGAAGCGTGGTTAATTTGGTGTGACTTCTTAATACCATAGCTTAACCATAACAAAGCTATATGTAATAAAACCATGCAAGATCATCCATTCGATTAACTTTTAAAAACCAAATACAATAACATTGTCTTAACGGAAACACATCCTAACGACATTGTTCAACAAACACAATCATCAACATGACATAAACACAGTTTAAGGACTGTGATTTGTCCAGGAAAGAGTCACATTCCCCAAACCCGGATGACCTCGTAACTAGTGCAGCGGGAAAACGTGTCATACCGCGCCAGATCCTTTAATCCCCTGAAATACATGTAAGTTGAAAAATCAACAATAATGTTGAGCGAGTTCATGTGTAAGTGAGTAAATAAACCTTTGTAAGTATAGAAATAATCCTGGTATGTAGCAAATAAGGGAATTGAGATCACCAATGGTTTGCAAGGCCACTGATATATGTGAAGTGCAAGTAGGGAGACTCAAACCTAGCGGATTTATGCGTTGGGCACGAAGTCACCCCGAGGTCCGTTTCTAGTTTGGCCTGGGGCTGGCTCGCTACACCCAGATAGATCTACCGCTCATGTCCCTCAGTCCTAACATGAGGACTAATGGCCTCATGTTGCTCCTACCCACTCACATGATCTAAGTAGTAAACCTCCTTACGCTAACCATACCATGTATAAAGTACTTGTAATCAAAGTAACATGTATTTCACCCCCGTAGTTTAGAAAACTGAAAACAGTTAGGAGAAAAGGGGGATATGAACTCACAGTGGTGCGTCTCTACCAAGTATGTCTTCCTGATCAAGCAGCTGTGTGACGACCTACACGTACTAACTCTATTAGACGGACGGCCGTGCCTTAGCTTTATGGTTTAAGTTTTCGGGAAATAGTTAGACAACTATTTCGTGTTTGCATTCTGTATACTTGGTAATCATTTTCCTTCCCAAGGATGGGGGATTTAATACATGTGTGTTCGTATAATTTCGAAATATATTATTAAGTCTCACTTAAAATATATTTTATTTCTAACTCCAAAATATAAAAATATAAATATTCTTCTCAAAAGTATTATATTTTCTATTACATACGTTTTCCCAAAATAATACCTCGACAAAAATACCCGTTAAGTCATATTTTCTTAAAATGCGTAAGTTACGTTTTAACGATCGAGTGGTAATAATAATTACCGGTGTAACTTATATAATTATCGTAGAGACGTTCGTATTATTTTGGATCCATTAACATTCGATAGTATTATTTTTACCCTAAAAATAATACTAGTATTTTCACAAAATAATCATAAACACATATCAAGTGACTTTATGAAAAATATATATTTACCAAGTTTTATTTTGTGAAATCCCACCTCCGGTATTTTGTAAATAAAGTCGCGGCGAAATCTATATTTTGAAAACAAGTCGAAAAGTATCTCTAACACTTATAGTGAAGTGTTAGGTTTTTAGAAAATTTCGCCAGAGTTTCCTCTGTAACTGGAGGTGGCCACGCTTTTAAGCGTATCATTTTCTTTTGTAAATCAAATCAACAATTTTCTTATCCAATCAAAACAATGTCCAACGTATCAAACTAGTTAATAAACATGTAATTTGCAAGAATCTCATGAACTTGTAGTTTTCTAATATTATGAAGTAAATCCCATTACTTTTAGTGGATCTTTATATAAAGCAATACGATTTCGTAAAAGTCTTGTTTTTAAAGAAATTCCATCTTTACAACTTCTTGTCATCTTTTACAAAAATAGTTATTTTGTCGAAACTTAGTGTTACACAAGTGTTTACACACTTGCGGGTTCTAAAAATCATTCGTGTTAGTGTAAGATCCGTCTTTAGTATATATGATTTCTTTGACACGTGGTCCTTTGAAAATACCGCTTGTAGATCCGTAGATCCACTAGTTTTAAACACTATTTCACAAGCTAAATCGCTTTTACACAAGTTCATGATTTGTGTGTGGTAGAGTTTCATCCTTTAACCCTTGTTACTTCCAAAACAACCTTATGTCATGATCCAAGGTCATGACCAATCCGGGTTAAACGATGATCCGAGCTACCACAACATAGATCGGGTCCAAATAATCACACAAATCAATTACTACAAGATTTACACAACATATGAGCTTTTAACCATCATTACAAGCATTTTTAGTAAACTTTTATGTATCTTCTTGTATGTTTACGAGTTTTAACCGTTACAAATCATATTAACCACTTTAAAATAGTTCGGGAAGGTGATTTAAGCAACTTACTACTAGCTCGAGGCTAGGGAAGAAACTAGTCGCAAAATGAGAGGATAAAAGCAATAGAGTGAGGTCCTTCGCCTTCCGTTTGCACCAAGCTTCCTTGTAGGTGATCCTTAACACTTGTATGAACTTGGAATGTGATGATCAAAAATCGAAAATGGGTGGATGGTCAAGGGGGTGTTCGGCCGTAGCTCTTAGAGGGAGAGAGAGAGAGTTAAGTTGTGATGTTTGTTAAGTGAAGGTTATGGTGTGCCAAGGATCTAACTTATAGACAAAGCTTAAGGTAATTAACCATTGGATTTTGTGTATTCTAGATATTAAGCACAAGTAATTAAATAATCAAGAAATAGGACAAGGGTGTCCCCCTTCTTGGGGACGGTTTGTAAGGGGGGGGGTACTAGTTCGATTCCAACCAAACATTAAGAAGTTAGTTAGGTAAACCTAGTTAAGTTTAGGGATTAACCCGGTTAGTAGTGTGTTATGCGTTACAATGGGTGTTAGGGTATTCAGGGACCCTAACCGGCTCAGAAAAAGATAAACAATGAAAATGACAATATTTTCATGTTCCGGGTATAGTCCGGTTGTTTGGTTGGATAGTAATCCGTTAAAGTGCTTAACAAAGCTTTAAAGTGTCGTTAATACCCTTTTTAGTGACACAACTCATTTCTGACACTTTGGAAAGTGTCTAGTAACATTTTTCTCATGTTTTGGCACTTTATTAGTTAGCTAAAAGCTGGATTGTTTATTAAAGTGCTGAGTTTTGTAATTAGAGTACGTTTTAGGCACATCCAGTCATTGTAACTTATTCCTAGAGACGCAGTTCTACAACCCTTGTATCCCTACACTCACCACTAGTGTAGTAAAATATTTCTGGCTCATACAGGCCTTAGAGGCAGTGTCTGCCTGATGCTGGCTTTATCAGCATGTTCTATAGGTTATCCGTTTATAGTGCTACAGTGCTTTTTGTGCATCATGTTTGTCACTAAGGTTCAGCATGTAAATAATGTAGTGACGGTAAGTAAAGTATGATGCAGGTATATGCATGTATCAGAAATCAAGTAGCAGTTCATCAGTAATTTCAAACAAGCACAGTAATTAAGCAGTAATTAATTATTAATTAAGTCGTACGGATACCTGGTTTGGTGAGGGTTGTCACATTCTCCCCCCGTTAGAAAATTTTCGTCCCGAAATTTTAAGTTCTGCTTGTAGATGCAGGGTTCCTAGGAAATAAGTGGGGGTATTTCTCTTTCATCCGGTCCTCACGCTCCCAGGTGTATTCAGGACCATGTCTGGCATTCCAACGAACTTTGACGAGCTTGACACTGCTCCGGCGGGTCTTGTTTACTTTCCAATCCGTAACCTCAACCGGTTCTTCAACGAAATGGAGCGTGTCGTCAACATGAATCTCGTCAATGGGAATGGCAATGGTATCTTGAGTTGGACTTTTCTTCAGGTTGGATACATGAAATGTATCGTGAACTGAATGGAGTTCAGCAGGTAAGTCCAGCTTGTATGCTACTAGTCCTATTCTTTCCAAAATTCTGAAAGGACCAATTCAGCGCGGATTTAACTTTCCACGCTTTCCGAAGCGTGCCACACCCTTCCAGGGTGAAACTTTCAATAAAACCATTTCTCCAACTTGAAATTCCAAGTGTTTCCGGTTTGGATCTGCATAGGCTTTCTGTCTGTGGCGAGCTGCTTCGATGCATTTTAGAATCTGCGCAATCTTGTCTGTCATCTCTTGGACGATTTCGGGACCAGCAAGCTGCCTATCACCTGCGTCAGCCCAGCATAGGGGTGATCGGCACTTGCGTCCGTAAAGGGCTTCAAATGGCGCGACACCAATACTGGTGTGGTAGCTGTTGTTGTATGAAAATTCGACCAAAGGCAAATGCTTATCCCAGCTACCGCCCAAATCCATAACACACGCTCTCAGCATGTCTTCCAAAGTCTGTATCGTCCGCTCGCTTTGCCCGTCGGTCTGCGGGTGAAATGCGGTGCTCATATTCAATTGCGAGCCAAAAGCTTCTTGGAAGGATTGCCAAATCCTTGATATGAACCTTCCGTCTCTATCGGAAATGATTGAGAGAGGCACTCCATGACGTGCGACGATCTCTCTCATGTCAATTTCGGCCAACTTGATCGTATTATCCTTCTCTCTGATAGGTAAGAAGTGTGCTGACTTTGTTAATCGATCCACTATTACCCAAATAGTGTCATGGCCTCTCGGCGTTCTTGGTAACTTTGTAATAAAATCCATTGAGATTTGTTCCCATTTCCACTTGGGAATCTCGGGTTGTTGCAGAAGTCCTGAAGGATTCTGGTATTCCGCTTTCACCTTAGCACACGTTAAACATTTGCTCACATAAACAACAACATCGCCTTTCATCCTAGGCCACCAATAATAATCCTTGAGATCCTGGTACATCTTATCCGCTCCAGGGTGGATAGAGTACCGTGACTTGTGAGCTTCATCGAAAATAACCTTCCTTAAACCTCCAAACCAAGGAACCCAAATCCTTTTCTCAAAACATAACGTTCCTTCTTCGTTTGGTACCAGTAGCTTCTCCATCCCACGGAGATATTCTTCTTCAAGGTTTCCTTCCTTGAGAGCTTCCTTCTGCATGGCACGAATGCGCAAGGAAAGATCGGTTCGGATAATCATTTCTAAAGCCCTAACCCTTATGGGCTTGATCCTCTCCTTTCGACTTAGGGCATCGGCGACCACATTCGCCTTCCCTGGATGATACTTTATCTCGCAGTCGTAATCGTTCAGCAACTCAACCCATCGTCTTTGCCTCATATTCATCTCCTTCTGGTTGAATATGTGTTGTAGGCTTTTGTGATCTGTAAAAATTGGACACTTTGTACCATAAAGGTAGTGTCTCCAGATCTTTAATGCAAATACCACTGCGCCAAGTTCCAAATCATGTGTGGTATAGTTCTTTTCGTGCACTTTCAATTGACGTGATGCGTAAGCAATAACCTTTTGGCGTTGCATCAACACACAACCCAATCCTTGACGTGAGGCGTCACAGTATACCACAAAATCATCTGTACCTTCCGGTAGTGCTAATATTGGCGCATTGCAGAGCTTATCCTTCAATTTCTGGAACGCTTCTTCCTGTTTGATTTCCCAATCAAACTTCTTATCTTTCTGCGTGAGGAGCGTCAATGGTTGAGCGATCTTCGAAAAATCCTCAATGAACCTTCGATAGTAGCCAGCCAAACCCAAGAATTGTCGAATCTCGGTTGGCGTCTTTGGCGTTTCCCAATTCTTGATCGCTTCGATCTTGGTTGGATCCACGTGGATTCCATCACCATTCACCACGTGTCCAAGAAATTGTACTTCACGTAGCCAAAACTCGCACTTAGAGAATTTGGCACACAGCTGTTCTTTCTTCAGCAGCTCCAAAATAGCTCTTAGATGTTGTTCGTGCTCAGCCTTTGTCCTTGAATAGATCAAGATGTCGTCGATTAACATAATCACGAACTTGTCCAAGTACGGCTTGCAAACTCTATTCATCAAATCCATGAATACTGCAGGTGCGTTTGTCAAACCAAACGGCATAACAAGGAACTCGTAGTGTCCATAACGAGTTATGAAGGCTGTCTTCGGGATACTTTCCTCTTGTATCCTTAACTGATGGTATCCAGATCGCAAGTCGATCTTTGAATAAAAGCTTGAGCCTTGCAGCTGGTCAAACAGATCATCAATTCTTGGCAGACGATATCTATTCTCTGTAGTCGATACACATACGAAAACTACCGTCCTTCTTCTTGACAAACAAAACTGGAGCTCCCCAAGGCGAGAAGCTTGGTCGGATAAATCCCTTGTCTAACAACTCTTGAAGTTGTGTCGACAGTTCCTGCATTTCAGACGGAGCAAGTCTATAAGGTGCCTTAGCCACAGGCGCGGCGCCTGGAACTAAGTCGATGCGGAACTCTACTTGTCTCTGAGGTGGCAGTCCAGGTAAGTCCTCTGGGAAAACTTCTGGATATTCCCTCACGACAGGGATGTCTTCTATTCTCGGCTCAGCAGCCTTCTTATCCACAATGTGTGCCAGGAAGGCAACACATCCCTTCTGCAAACACTTTCGCGCTTTCAGGCAGCTGATAATTCTTAGCGGCGTATCACGCTTCTCACCATGAACCATAATTGTTTCACCATCTTCGGTTGGGATACGAACGACCTTTTCGTGACAAACTATCTCAGCCTTGTTGCCTGATAACCAATCCATTCCTACCACCACGTCGAAGCTTCCCAACTGGACTGGTAGTAGATCCAAAGCAAACTCACGCTCTCCCAATTCGATCACACAACCTCTGATAACTTCATTGGCTTCTACTAACTTCCCGTTAGCCAATTCGATTGAGTACGGAATATCTAACTTATTAGGGGCTAAACCAAGCATATTCTTAAATTCTAACGACACGAAGCTATAATCGGCGCCAGTATCAAATAAAACGGATGCATAGCGTTGGTTTACAGGGAACATACCAGTAACGACGTTGGGATCCTGGCGCGCTTCCCTTGCTTCATTATGGAACACTCTTCCACGGGCTTGGTTCATCTCTGGGCAGTTCCTTTTAAAGTGCCCGATATCACCACAGTTAAAGCATCCAAGTCTTTGCCCGTTTCCACCTCTATTTCCAGCTTGGTTATTCCTTTGGTTATAATTCACGGCGCCCGCTTGGTTAGCATTGTTGCCTCGATTCCCATTACCTCCATTGTTTCCTTGTGGGCGATTTCCATTCCCACCCCGGTTGTTATTTCTGTTTCCGAATCCTCCCTGGCCTCCCTGGCCAGCAATGGCCCAACAAGTGTCCTTCAAGTGGCCCGGCTTTCCACATGCTTCGCATACTTTCACACTACAATGGCCAGAATGGTGGCGTTGGCAGGTATTACACTTGGGCTGGGTGCCCATATATCCTTTTCCTTTCTTTCCACTACCAGCTGTAACCTGCGCTGGCGTGCCAGATCCTCATTTCTTAACCACCACACTGGCGCCCTGCTTGAAGTTCGAGAACTTCCGTTTGTTACCTCCTGATGACTCAACGTGAGTCTCTTTCTTCTTAGGCTCAGCATCACCAAACTTGTTCAGGCAAATAGCCTCCTCCGTGAGAGCCACGCTCAGATCAATTGCCTCAGAAATTGACGCAGGCTTGGATGAGGTCACCATGCTTATGATTTGAGGAGCTAATCCCCAAATGAAACGTTCAATCCGCTTGAACTCCGGAGTGACCATGTAGGGTACCACATGCGATAAGTCATGGAACCTTTGTACGTATTCTGCGATCTTTGGACCTTTCATTTTCAAATGCCAGAACTCAGTTTCCAATCTTTGGATTTCCGCGCAAGAGCAGTACTTTTTGCGCATAAGTTCCTTCAGTTCGGTCCAGGTTAGCGCGTAGGCAGCAGCTTCACCAAGTGTCTGTACTTGCAAATTCCACCAAGAGAGGGCTCCATCCAAGAATAGCCCTGAGATATAGGTGACTTGCTGATCTAGTGCGCATTTGCTCATGCGAAGAACAGATTCAGTTTTCTCAGCCCAACGAACAAAGGCGACAGCACCTCCTGTGCCATCAAAGTTGACCGGTTTGCAGTCTAGAAACTGCTTGTAGGTGCACCCTGCACGCACATTGTAACATGTGAACAGCATTAGCGTCTTTGCTATAGGTATCCAATTAGGTCATGGTATGTCTAAATGACTTAGTATTACCATGAGGCGGGTTGTTGTTGTTGCCAGTGTTGGCAGAGTTGCTTCCACTAGTCCCTCCTTGAGAGGCGGCGTATTGTGCGATGGCAGCAGCGATAATTTGCTGGAGTTCCGCCTCATTGGTAGGCATCGGCGTTTGACATCTCGGTGGCATCTTCTAAAAGATGTGTTTACGTTGGTCAGGCCATAATAAAGATCCCATGTTATAATACATACGCTTTATTATGATAGTAATAGTACATAACATCTCATGTTATAATCATATCAATCACACAACATCCCATGTCATAGAATATAAATAACCAAATCAAGCATCAAATATGATGAGAATACTGCGATTGCCATATATTGAGACCACATAGTAAGCGTACAAGTACATCACAGTGTCATACAACATCAGTCGACTAAGGGCTACATCACCCTAGTCCAAAAACTGTATCAAATCAGTGTCAGTACATCAAATATATGTCAACAAAAGTCAAAATCATAATGTAGTCTCCAAAAACGCTGTGCAGTCAAAAGCATTCGCCGTCTTCTCACCAGTGTCTACCCATATGGTACTGAAGAGCTCTACACGGATGGCGGTGGAGGAGGGGGAAACTGAGTGTAGAATAAACGACGCAACTGGAGCCAGTCCTCCTCCATGGCTCTCTGGGTACGCAACCAAGAAGCAACCTGCTGCTCAAGTGCCAAAAGGCGTGCAGCATAGTCAGGTAACAATGGTCGAGAGTGCTGCGAAGAAACAGGGTGGGTCTGACCCTGACACTGGCACGGCGGCGGCTGAGCTCTCTCAAGCTCCTGGATGCGCTGTGTGAGTGCCTCCTGCTGGACAACAATCGATATCAAAACGTCCTCAACAGTATACCCCATATGGAAAGGATGGTAGGGGTCGATCAGTGGCATAACAGACGGTGACGTCCAAAGAAATGGCTCGCTGGCTGGATCAAAAGGTGGCACAAAGAACGGTGGTACAGGGGGTAAAACATGTGAAAACTGTGGCATAACGGGAACAGACGTCGGCACATGCCCAAAGGGATGGGCCGAAGAACCCTCTCCAGGTCGTGCTGGAGGTGTAAACTGAGGAAATGAAAAGGAGGCATCAATGTGACGGGTAACAGTGATCTGAGGGGGAATAGGTGGAACCTCATCATCGGCAGGGATCCACCGACACTGGGCGTGCTCATCTCGTGGGTCAATCTGTGCCTCAAAAAGTGCTCGATCAAACTGTACAGGCATAGGGTCAAGGTGAGGTGCAACAAGAGGGTCAACTGGTGCATCAGCAAAAAGTGGGGGATCAACATGATCAGCAGCAATAACATGATCGCCCTCCAACAACGGAGCATCCACTAGGTGATCATCAATGGGTAGGTCAGCAATGACAGGCTCAATAAACATGCCAGCATGAGCAGGGTCATGCTCAAGCACTGGGTCAGGAGCAGGGTCCAGTGGCTGCTCGGGCTCATCAAAGGCCATCTCAAAATCAAACTCAGGGTCGATGGGATCAACTGGGTCAACTGGGTCGACTGGACCCTCCATAGGCTGATCCATGGGTATAAACTCTATATCCTCATCTGGGTCGAATCCTGGGGGAAAGACAGGATCGGAATCCTCCACATCATCGTGGTCGAAAACAAAACTAGGAATAGGGGCAACAGAGGATGCCTGGTCGGGATCTGATCCATGAGAAAAGCGTTGCGCACTCTGAGTGTGTGAAGGTGCGGAGGCCATAGACTCGAAAGAGTCTGGGACCGGAGAGTGAGCAGGTGACTCCTCAGTGGGAGTATCTGCGATCAACAAAAGATCTCCAGCAGCAAGAAGGGCCTCGCCCTGAACCTCATCCTCTAAGGGCTCATCATCATCCAGATCGACGTCGTCATCATCGTCGGCGTCGAGAAGCAAATCGTAAGCAGGATATGAAGCAAGTGGTATGGGAGAAGGGATCTCCACTAACGGTAGGTCCCCGGCCAAAGGGCCATCAGCGAGCTCATCAGCACCATCAGGTAAAGCGAAGGGCTGAAAGTCGTCCTCGTCCGTGCTAGTAACGTCGGATGTGTGGACCTCGCGCTCTGAAGACTCGAGGTCGTCTGATACAATAGGTCTAGGGCCTGTGGTGTCTGAGTCACCTGTGCCAGAAGTGTCCATGGTGTCTGTAACATAAACACAAACATGCACAAACAGTCAATCATACAATCAAATAATCACATAAGTCACCAAGTAAGCAATCAAATAATTCTCCTAGTCCCACTAGCCTCCCAGCCTCCCAGACTGCTCTTCCTAGTCCCACTAGCCAATTCTCCTAGTCCCACTAGCCAACTACCTCGGCCTCCCAGACCGAGCCTCGGCCTCCCAGACCGAGCCTCAGCCTCCCAGACTGAGCCTATAAATAATAAATAAAATGTGCTCAACATTTGTTTATAAAAAGTTTTGGATCTGGACTTAAGTGGTATGCAGTAAAAATGTTTTCGTGAGAGCCCTAGTGATCATAGTCTAGACTCGAGAAAGAATCCTAGTTCGCTATGATCAGAGCTCTGATACCAAGCTGTCACACCCTGGCTTTGCGGAAGCGTGGTTAATTTGGTGTGACTTCTTAATACCATAGCTTAACCATAACAAAGCTATATGTAATAAAACCATGCAAGATCATCCATTCGATTAAGTTTTAAAAACCAAATACAATAACATTGTCTTAACGGAAACACATCCTAATGACATTGTTCAACAAACACAATCATCAACATGACATAAACACAGTTTAAGGACTGTGACTTGTCCAGGAAAGAGTCACATTCCCCAAACCCGGATGACCTCGTAACTAGTGCAGCGGGAAAACGTGTCATACCGCGCCAGATCCTTTAATCCCCTGAAATACATGTAAGTTGAAAAATCAACAATAATGTTGAGCGAGTTCATGTGTAAGTGAGTAAATAAACCTTTGTAAGTATAGAAATAATCCTGGTATGTAGCAAATAAGGGAATTGAGATCACCAATGGTTTGCAAGGCCACTAATATATGTGAAGTGCAAGTAGGGAGACTCAAACCTAGCGGATTTATGCGTTGGGCACGAAGTCACCCCGAGGTCTGTTTCTAGTTTGGCCTGGGCTGGGCTCGCTACACCCAGATAGATCTACCGCTCCTGTCCCTCGGTCCTACCATGAGGACTAATGGCCTCATGTTGCTCCTACCCACTCACATGATCTAAGTAGTAAACCTCCTTACGCTAACCATACCATGTATAAAGTACTTGTAATCAAAGTAACATGTATTTCACCCCCGTAGTTTAGAAAACTGAAAACAGTTAGGAGAAAAGGGGGATATGAACTCACAGTGGTGCGTCTCTACCAAGTATGTCTTCCTGATCAAGCAGCTGTGTGACGACCTACACGTACTAACTCTATTAGATGGACGGCCGTGCCTTAGCTTTATGGTTTAAGTTTTCGGGAAATAGTTAGACAACTATTTCGTGTTTGCATTCTGTATACTTGGTAATCATTTTCCTTCCCAAGGATGGGGGATTTAATACATGTGTGTTCGTATAATTTCGAAATATATTATTAAGTCTCACTTAAAATATGTTGTATTTCTAACTCCAAAATATAAAAATATAAATATTCTTCTCAAAAGTATTATATTTTCTATTACATACGTTTTCCCAAAATAATACCTCGACAAAAATACGCGTTAAGTCATATTTTCTTAAAATGCGTAAGTTACGTTTTAACGATCGAGTGGTAATAATAATTACCGGTGTAACTTATATAATTATCGTAGAGACGTTCGTATTATTTTGGATCCATTAACATTCGATAGTATTATTTTTACCCTAAAAATAATACTAGTATTTTCACAAAATAATCATAAACACATATCAAGTGACTTTATGAAAAATATATATATACTAAATATATATTTACCAAGTTTTATTTTGTGAAATCCCACCTCCGATATTTTGTAAATAAAGTCGCGGCGAAATCTATATTTTGAAAACAAGTCGAAAAGTATCTCTAACACTTATAGTGAAGTGTTAGGTTTTTAGAAAATTTCGCCAGAGTTTCCTCTGTAACTGGAGGTGGCCACGCTTTTAAGCGTATCATTTTCTTTTGTAAATCAAATCAACAATTTTCTTATCCAATCAAAACAATGTCCAACGTATCAAACTAGTTAATAAACATGTAATTTGCAAGAATCTCATGAACTTGTAGTTTTCTAATATTATGAAGTAAATCCCATTACTTTTAGTGGATCTTTATATAAAGCAATACGATTTCGTAAAAGTCTTGTTTTTAAAGAAATTCCATCTTTACAACTTCTTGTCATCTTTTACAAAAATAGTTATTTTGTCGAAACTTAGTGTTACACAAGTGTTTACACACTTGCGGGTTCTAAAAATCATTCGTGTTAGTGTAAGATCCGTCTTTAGTATATATGATTTCTTTGACATGTGGTCCTTTGAAAATACCGCTTGTAGATCCGTAGATCCACTAGTTTTAAACACTATTTCACAAGCTAAATCGCTTTTACACAAGTTCATGATTTGTGTGTGGTAGAGTTTCATCCTTTAACCCTTGTTACTTCCAAAACAACCTTATGTCATGATCCAAGGTCATGACCAATCCGGGTTAAACGATGATCCGAGCTACCACAACATAGATCGGGTCCAAATAATCACACAAATCAATTACTACAAGATTTACACAACATATGAGCTTTTAACCATCATTACAAGCATTTTTAGTAAACTTTTATGTATCTTCTTGTATGTTTACGAGTTTTAACCGTTACAAATCATATTAACCACTTTAAAATAGTTCGGGAAGGTGATTTAAGCAACTTACTACTAGCTCGAGGCTAGGGAAGAAACTAGTCGCAAAATGAGAGGATAAAAGCAATAGAGTGAGGTCCTTCGCCTTCCGTTTGCACCAAGCTTCCTTGTAGGTGATCCTTAACACTTGTATGAACTTGGAATGTGATGATCAAAAATCGAAAATGGGTGGATGGTCAAGGGGGTGTTCGGCCGTAGCTCTTAGAGGGAGAGAGAGAGAGTTAAGTTGTGATGTTTGTTAAGTGAAGGTTATGGTGTGCCAAGGATCTAACTTATAGACAAAGCTTAAGGTAATTAACCATTGGATTTTGTGTATTCTAGATATTAAGCACAAGTAATTAAATAATCAAGAAATAGGACAAGGGTGTCCCCCTTCTTGGGGACGGTTTGTAAGGGGGGGGTACTAGTTCGATTCCAACCAAACATTAAGAAGTTAGTTAGGTAAACCTAGTTAAGTTTAGGGATTAACCCGGTTAGTAGTGTGTGATGCGTTACAATGGGTGTTAGGGTATTCAGGGACCCTAACCGGCTCAGAAAAAGATAAACAATGAAAATGACAATATTTTCATGTTCCGGGTATAGTCCGGTTGTTTGGTTGGATAGTAATCCGTTAAAGTGCTTAACAAAGCTTTAAAGTGTCGTTAATACCCTTTTTAGTGACACAACTCATTTCTGACACTTTGGAAAGTGTCTAGTAACATTTTTCTCATGTTTTTGCACTTTATTAGTTAGCTAAAAGCTGGATTGTTTATTAAAGTGCTGAGTTTTGTACTTAGAGTACGTTTTAGGCACATCCAGTCATTGTAACTTATTCCTAGAGACGCAGTTCTACAACCCTTGTATCCCTACACTCATCACTAGTGTAGTAAAATATTTCTGGCTCATACAGGCCTTAGAGGCAGTGTCTGCCTGATGCTGGCTTTATCAGCATGTTCTATAGGTTATCCGTTTATAGTGCTACTGTGCTTTTTGTGCATCATGTTTGTCACTAAGGTTCAGCATGTAAATAATGTAGTGACGGTAAGTAAAGTATGATGCAGGTATATGCATGTATCAGAAATCAAGTAGCAGTTCATCAGTAATTTCAAACAAGCACAGTAATTAAGCAGTAATTAATTATTAATTAAGTCGTACGGATACCTGGTTTGGTGAGGGTTGTCACAGTATGATAGGTAGTTTATATGCCTTAGGAAAATTACCAACATGCCCTTTTTATGCATAAATTCATTTTAAGCATATGTAACCTAAATTTTGACATCTAAACTGATTAGGCAACATTATTAGACATGTTAAGGCATATAATACTTGTCATAGGACTAGTTAGGCGGTCCGAACGCGCTTATGCGCTCACGACGCGTTAAAGTAGCGTAAGCTACCTTAATGGGCCGTAACGGGTCGAAAGCACTTAGGTTAGGTTCCGATATAGAATGTAGACTTTGTTAAACCATATCACATGAGTTCCAACACTCATTTGGTTTACAAGACCTCATTCTATCCGATCTTCCGATTGAGGTGTCAATTTATTTACTAGTGATTCGATTACTAGGTGCTGCTTGATTTCTCTGGTTTACTTGAGTTTGTTGAAGTTCTATTGATTGAGGATACTTTGCACTTCATGTGAGTACATAGTTCCCCTATTTTAGTGTTTTCAATTGTTTTGGGGTGATTCATATGTATCTAAACGACTTTCGATATTATAACGATGATTTTAAAAATGATTAAGATGGTTTATATTAAACTAATAACAATTTCGATAATGTGAACAAAATTGTTGGACGTAATTACATAATGAACGACATTCATTAGCATTGATCAAGCCGACCAGTATTAGGTTATGGTACCATAGGATCTGACAAATCTCGTTATCGTGCTGCACCCATGGTTATGTGTGGGTTAGGTGGGTAATGACTGAATCTGATTGTTAACTTACCCTTTGGTGGTTTGTTAATGCGAGAAGCGAGATAGTCGAGTCACGAAGGTTTGAATGTTATTAGCGAGACGACCAAAAATAGTTTTCACAATTAAAACGAGGATGATTTAAACGATTTAAACGAGTTAACGATTTGGAAACGATTTGAACAAGATTAAACGAGTTGGATAAAGATTGGTTTTTGGTTAAGTGTTTAGATAACGGGACGGGTGTAATATGGTGAAAACATGGTAGATACGCCGCTGGTACTTCTTATATATAAGTGTTTTCAACATATTACATACCGTGGCGTTATTTAGTTCACTTGGGTAAACGCTTTTGAAACGATGTCACATAACGATGTTTTCGAAAGGATATAAACCATACGAGATTTATTAAACAAGTTAATATGAAATGTTTTACAATTTGGTTTACTAAAACAAATGTTTTTGGGTTAAGAATCATGGCTACGAGGTTTTATAAATTATAACCCGCTTGATTTGAGTTGGTTAATTAAGTTGCAATGTTATACTCTTTTCAAAACAAGGTTTTTAATAAGGTATTGCAACATGTAAACTAGCTATGATTCCGATACTCTCATAAAACCTATGTACTCACCAGCATTTCTTTGCTGACTTTGTTTTTACATATGTTTCAGGTGATGTTGCTTGATATTGATTGCTAGGATGCATGAGTCACATAGGATCTGGACGAGGCCTTAGTGACATAATAATAGTGATAGTCGATATGTAACTTGTTTGTTTCGTGTTAAAACAATGTAAATTACTAAATGAATAAATAAAACGAAACTCTTTTTGTATCCATGGTTGTGAAACAATAATTCTGTCACAACACTCCCCGACGTTTCTGCCACAATTTGTTGTTTTACGTGGTCGGGGTGTGACAATTGTTTTAATGTTTCCAAGCTAGTTATGATCCCGGAACATCATAACACCCCATACAAAATATCTAGTAACTAAAACACTTAACTTACACTTGGTTTTGAACTAAATTACAACTATATGGTTTAAACCTATGCTAATACCCCCCCCCCCTCCATTCACGGTCACTAGAGGGTGACCCCACCTAGATTTCATTTGATTTGTTTTGAGATCTTAATTGATCTTGCTTAGTACTTTAGATGATATAAAATCAATGAAGATCTTGAAACATTGGATATTAGATTATATAAACCATGAGTTATAACCCTTCATTCTCATTCATCACCCAACATCAAAACCCTTCTCCTTCCTCCCTTAAGCTCACGGCTCATCCACCATCACCATACACCTTCTTTTCTAGCTTACATCCATAATAATTTAAGGTGATTTAAGGGTATAAGGAGCATGTCTAAGAAGCTTGCAAGCAAGAGAACTTGAAGGACCTTCATCATTTGCTTTTATCCACTTGTTTTCTACACTTGATCATCCCTAGCCTTGAACTAGTAGTAAGATCTTCTACTCTTCACTTTACATCTATATTGAGTGGTTAAAAGATGTTACATGATGGATAACTTGAAGAACACTAAAGAACATAATCATGAAACATAAACATAAGCTTGATATATGAAGTAATCTTGATGAAACTATGTTGTTTTAGTATATATGTGATACTTGATGATTGATTCTTGTGTTTATGATGTTAGACATCATATGAAACCTACTAGATTGTGATTAAACACATGATCTAGCAAGTTGAGGTGATGATCTTGTGAAAGACCAAGATGATCATACTTTATAAATGCATGAACTTGAAACAATAAAATTGTTTTCATATGAGATGATGATTTAAACACAATATAAATCTTATAAGTGGATGATTTCAAAGATAGTTTTCTCAAGAAACTAAGTTAAGTAACAAGATTTATGTAAACTTGGTTCTTACATAAACCAAACTTGTTTTTAGTGGTATATCAAGTATAGAAATACATTGTTAACAAGAAAAATTCAAAGGAATGATTTTTAGAAAAATCATCTTGTAAGTTGTAAAAGACTAAATCTTGTAAGAAATGGAATTACAAATAAATAACCAAACTTTAAAGGGTAACTAAGCTTACTAAACTCACTAGTAAGTTACTATAAGTTTTTATAAAATTTCAAGTTCATGTTGTTAGGTAAATTACAAAATTTTGGCACTAGGTAAGTGTTGATTGAATTGTTGATCGCTTGTGATGATTTTAAAAAGAAAATGATATGCTTTCAAAGCATGGAAACCTCCATATTTAGGGGAAACTATGGCAAAATTTTCTAAAAAAATAAACACTTAGAAAAATATTTTTAAACAAATATTCACAAGTGTATTTTAACCAAGAGCTTTCCATATAAACTTTACCATAATTTTTGTTACAAAATTACAAATATTGGAGGTTGGTTTTTATAAATAAAAGTGGCCAAATATATATATATATATATATATATATATATATATATTTAGAATATATAAACAGGGTGGAGATACAATAGGAAGTTTATTTGGCTAGGAAGGCTAGGAAGTGATCTTGACCATCCATTAAGTTAATCAAGGGCTAAGATTAAATCAGGGAAATTGAAAGGAAGAAAAGAGGCGCGTGAGTTTGTTCAAGGGCATTCTAGTCAATCCAAGCCAATAGTTTCTCTCTCCTCCAATTCCCCCCCCCCCCATTTTTTAAACGTTAATAACTCTTTCATACGACATTATTTTTTTATAAAAATTGCACCAAAAAAACGAGCGTTTTTTATCTTTAAAACGAGTATACTATTGCTATATTTAAAAAAAAATTTAAACTCAGTTGTGTAAAACGCAATAGAAAAACCACCAGTTACGTAAAATGCAATGAAAAAAAAAACCTAAAAAATGACATTTTTCTAAAACGCAATGCACCAAAAACACAAAGAAATGACTTATTTGTAAAATGCAATGGCCAGAAAACACAAAGAAATGTCTTATTTCTAAAACGCAATGGATTGAAAACACATAAAAAAGTGTTTTACCTAAAACGCAATGCACAAAAAACACAAAGAAATGTCTTATTTGTAAAACGCAATGGCCAGAAAACACAAAGAAATGTTTTATTTGTAAAACGCAATGGTCAGAAAACACTTTAAAATGTCTCATTTCTAAAACGCAATGACCTAAAAAAACAAAAGAAAGTGTTCTCTGTAAAACGCAATGGACTGAAAACACCTAAAAATGTGTTTTACCTAAAACGCAATGGCTAAAAACACTTCAAAAATGTGTTTTACCTAAAATGCAATGACTAAAGATACTTAAAAATGTGTTTTTTCTAAAACGCAATAGCCAGAAAACACATAAAACTCTCTTATTTCTAAAACGCAATGGACACATAAAACTGTTTCTGAACTGTTTGTGAATTGTCTGTGAACTGTCTGAATTGTCTACGAATTACTGTCTTCTAAATCAACCCCAGCCAGGGGCTGCCGCCCCTGGGACCCCGCTACCAGGGGCTACCGCCCCTGGACCCCCGCCAAGATCGTAAAACGCAATGACTAAATAAAAACCCAGATCGTGAAAATGAAATTAAAGAATTTCTTACATGGATCGAAGCCGGTTTCTTCATCAATTGACGAAATTTGAAATGATAGAAACACTTATCAGCGATTGAATCGAACAAATCGAGTGATTATCTTCAAAATCACCAGAAAAAACGAGATTTTGAATGAAATTAAACTGGGTTTTCTTCGAAAAAAGCTGAAGAACACGTTGATCGGGTGGTTGAATCATTGATTGATGACGAAAATCACACTATAATGTAGTGATTATTGAGATAGTAAGTGAAGAAAAGGTTGGAGATAGTGGGTTTTGAAAATGGTGGGTTTTGAAGTAACTGGGGAGAAGAAGGAAGAAGAAATGATGAGATTGACTAAAATACTCTTTCTCTTTATTTTTAAATTTGCCACATGTCATAATCCTATGGCTCCCTATCCTTCCTAGCCAAAATTAACTTCCTATTTGATCTTTTCCCTATATAAACATTGAAGACACACATGCGTGATTACTTGTATATTATCTCTAGTAGTTATATTATTTTGGTGCTCGAAATAATATAACATATTAAAACACCAAGAAATTAGAAACCAAAATACTACCAAAGATCTCAAGGAATAAATACACTCGTTACACATGAAATTGGGAAACTGAACGGTAGAATGTAACTTACGAAATATTCCGGAAAATATGTTCACAAAGTATATTTTGGTAAATAATATTGTGGACACAAAGAAATGAAAATATGATTTTTATGATTATTGCAAAGTATATCATATTTTTGACTAGGAGAAAATATATTATTTTTGGGAAGTAAAACTATATTTTCTTGGAAATTTTAGAAGATGTATAATTTTTTGGAAAGATATATATTTTCTTGAGAACACTTGAAATACATTATTTTTGGATAAAGATGAGTTTATGTATATCTTTCAAGTGAGACTTGAAAATATATTATTTTTGGGACTCATGAGAAGCTACATATATTTTTGCCAAAAGAAAAGTTAGGAATAATTTTTCTAAGAAATACTTCTTGATATATATATTTTAGAAATATATATTGGATACTTATTAAAGATGATGCACGCCGGAATACGACACTAATACATGGCAAGTTATACAAATACAAGAATACGAGTACACATGTATGAGATACCCCCATCCTTGGGGAAGGAAATACGAGTACAAATACTCGAGAAGTATCATTACAAAAATATTGTTTTAACAATTATTCCAGAAATTCAATAAATGTAATTTAAGTTAAAATATTTATTATTTTAACAAATAATTATAAAGCTTGGAATAATGATGAAGACACTTGGAAACGTAACTCAAACGCACTAATTAATACTAAGTCAAGGCACGACCCGCTCGTCTAATAAGACCATAGTACATTGTAGGTAGTCGTGTACACCAGAGGACACTTTGAGTTACAGGCGGATTCGAAGAACGCAAAACTGTGAGTTCATGTCCCCCTTTTTCTTAACTGTTTTCAGTTTTATAACTTCGGGGGTGAAGTACATGTTTCAATTGATTACAAAATGCTTACAGACAAATACAATTTGTATGGTGAGCTAAGGAAAGTACAGTAGATCATGTGAATGGGTAGGTGCATACTTAAGGCCATTAATCCTCGTACTAGGACCGAGGGACAGGAGTGATAGATCTATTTGGGTGTAGCGAGCCCCATCCATGAGTCCGCCGAATGGGCCATGTGGTGACTATGTCTTACAGCCGGAAGCCCGGTACAAAGTCTGCTAGGTTTGAGTCTTCCTGCACCATGTCACGTATATTAATGTATTAGCTACACATTAATCGATCTGTTTCCTTGTTGCTTTCATACCGGGATTTCAAGTACATACATACATAGTTACAAACGCTACAAAGATTTATTCACAAACACACACATGAACTCGCTCAACTTTTGTTGATGTTTTCAAACTACATATTTCAGGAAATTAAATATGGATCTGGCGGGCATTGGAGTTTCAAGGCATGTTGAGAATAAAAGATGTCATCCGTGTCTTAGAGTTTGGTTAGTGTGTCTTATCCTGGACGGGACACAGCTTTTAAAGCCTGGTTTTAACTAAAGTCTTTTGATGAGTCCTTATGGAACTCTAAACAATTCATATGGTTTGTAACTCGGATTTTAAGTCTATGTTTCAAGATGATGATGATATAATGTTTTAAACTTGTTTAATGGATGACGAATCTATGATTTTATCATCTAGTTGTTGTTATGATTGAATGCAATGGTATTAAGAAAGTCACACCAAAATCACGCTTCCGCAAAAGTCAGGGTGTGACACCATGCGATGTCATCGTGAGCGTTAGTGTATGCGTTGTGATACGCGTTATAGCATGTGAAAGTATGCGAATATATGCGAAATAGCGTTGTAAGCGATGTAGTCACATTATGATCCGAATCTCTAGTGCTAGGCGTACGAGTGTAATGAGAGTAACAAGCACGAAGGTGGGGGTTGTTACATCCAGAAGTTCGAAGGAAAAGGAAAGGATGAGACTTGATCATAAATTTTAAAACAAGGTTTTTGCATCTATAAGCATGTAAGTGTTCACGTATCACGTATCATTCACATAATTCGTATGTATTCGACAAGTATTTGACAAGTATAAACACGTATGAATGCGTAAAAGAGTATAAATTTAGTTTGTTCTCGAGAATTATTATTGTTCTTGATTGCACGAGACGTGCGAATTGTGTAACGGTTTGAAACGAACGAGGTAACAAGTATAAAAATCACATAGAAATTGAATCACATAAAAGAGAGGCTCGTAAAACATGGGATTGTTTCAGGTAGAGAAACGTCGAATTTTCCAAAGTGAATCGAAAGTCCTTTCAAATTAGAGAAACGTACTTTGGCCTATAGGTCAGATACTCTCATCAAGAAGCGATTAACGATATCTTACCCTTCTAATTACTACACGTCTCTAATCGATTGAAACAATCGAAACTTTAGCGAGATTGAAAATCGAGGAATGGGACTTAATCGACAAGATGCGGGTTTCACCCCTAACTTGACGATTTTGTACCCTAATGTGGTTGGTACTCGTCGGGTCAAAATATAATTTTGACACTTTGACGAAGGTTCAATATAGTTTGAATTGGAAATTTACCATTAAGATGTGGATTTCACTCCTAACATAATGGCGTAATTTCGTGCAAAATAAAGTATATGCGGGATGAGAGTCGTTCACCAAATTGTAGGTTTCACGCCTATTTTGGTAAACCCGTCTCTTTTGTATAAAGAGCGTCTTCAAGTCTTCAAGTGTATTGTGTAAAATGTCTTAGGGAAGACATAATGTAAGTAATTAGACCAAGAAGAAGAGAAAAGAAGCAAAGTAGGAAGAATGATATTTTAAGCATGAAACAAGAATGGTCAAAAACATGGTTCCTACTATAAACTAGGTCGAACATGGCAAATCTACCTAATTCCCTATAGTTATGGCTCTGATACCAATCTGTCACATCCCAACCAATGGCGGAATCATTGGAGTGGGACGAAGAAAGATTGCTCATCACACATAACGCTATTTTGTGACAATAATTAAGTAAAAATCGTTTCATTTCATAACTTCAAAGTGTCATACATTACATGAAAATTCAAATAACAACAAATACAAGACAACATCATAATGACAAGAACAAAATTAATACAACATATTAAACCTAAAACGTCTAAATGTGTATCTAAGCATCGTTGCTAATTCAATTTCATAGCATCATCGTCCTCAACCTGTAACATGTTTAAAATAAAGTTCAATGCAAAAGCAAAGGCAAGTATACAAGTTTTCAATATATGTATAAGCATAAAAGCTTAAAACAAATCCACATGGAAACTTGAGTTATTCAAGATAAACGTAACATGGCATGCGATAATCCTAGTCAATCCTCTGTTACTCAATAAAGAATGATGTTTTAACATGACCACTTGTCTACGGGCGGTGCGTTACTCCTATAGCGCTATACATGTTAAATGGAGCCTCGTACGAAGCTAATGACTAAGGTATCACACAAGAATCACCCAAGTTCACGTATCAAGCATAGCAAGTAGTTTCATGTATAAGGATTGTTTTATGCATGCATAAAGAATAAAGTTTGTGTGTAAGTTCATAGATTAACATGTTACACCCCAAAAGTGGTAAACGAAAAAGGGGAAGTTCGAGTATACTCACGGTTTTGCAAGCTTTCCACTTGATATTCCGCGGGTGATCGGTTGATTAGTATGGAGCACCTTGTCCTTCTACACGAAGAAATATAGGTGGGTGAGTATGGAGAGTTTAACGGACGATTAAGATTCGGAGTTTAAAATACATGAAAGTAAACATATGAAGAAAATAATCACCTAGCACACAAAATACTTGTTCTTGACACTATGAAACTCAATAGAGTTTAAATGTTTTCATGGCTCAAATGCCCATTAAAATGGTGACAAGCATTATGGTCCTTAGATGATATAACCTACTATCTTGACAAATGCACTAGTTCATCATCAAAAGTTCGATTACTTGAATAAGATATAAGTATTATATAGTGTACATTATGTCATATAGGTCAAGCATGAGGTAGGAGGATGAATCCCCCATTTAGGTACCTCTTTTGTATATCATATAGGTCATGTAGGAGGTAGGAAGAACAAGTCTTCCATTTAGGTACCTCTTTGGTGTTCACCACTACACTTGTTATAAACAATCAAGGAGGGTCATGAACATACAATAAAGAGTAAGTTAACTACAACTAATCTAAGAAATCATCAAGTAATGTGTGGATTTCAAGTAGGATAGCCCAAGCTAGTCCTATAATCACACAAACATCAAGCTTTAAGCTTGTTCATTACTTGTGGGTTAAACCCTAACCAAAACAGAAAGTTTATGAGGTTTAATCCTCCGATTTTAAGTGTCACAACCTTGTTTTTAAGCCCAACTAACCATAGAAATGATTATGAGCACAAGGACATAGGAATGTGTATGAGATAACTCAAGTTCAAGTAAGTTTAGTAAAGTTTAACCAAAACAAAAAGTTTGGAGCCTTACATGGTGATGTTCCAGCCTTGGTTTTCCATGGAAAACCTGTTGGAAACATACCTAAGGTTGTTCCAAGCAAGTAGGAAAAAGAATCATTGAAAATGACCAAGAAATAAGAAAGTTATGCTCACTTTTGTGAGATGATATGATTCTGATTTGCTTCTGGATTCAGCTTTGTTATTTAGTGTGTTTGAGAGTGATTAGAGAGTGTTAGGAAAGTGAAAAATTCTTGGAGGAGGCTTGGGTTTTATAGGGGATGGATTAGGGTTGGGTTGGTAAGCTTTAAATGCAAGAAACACACCTAAAATGCAACAAAAACAAACAAAACAGCCAATCCCGTGCGAGCTGGTGGCTGGTCTCGGATTCAAGGGCCTCGCGGGCCGCGAAGCACCCAGGCGGGTCGCCGGCCGCCAGGATGGGCCAGGCAAGTTATTTTGTTTTGAAAGTTGACATATTTAGTCCCTTCGGTTTATTTTGTATGTTTTAAGGTATTTCAAGGGTAAAACATGACATGTATGGATAGTATAAGGTTTGTTTAGCCTAAAATAAGTACAATGAAGTATGATTAAGTATATGAAGGTCGTAAATAAGTATCTTATGCATTCAAGAGACGTATTTTGCATGTATGACATGAATTTGCAAGTATAACACATGTTTCCAAGAATTACGAGTAATGTATCAAATGTTTCACTAAATTAAACGTATGAACATGTATGAAGTATGTATAACACGAATTTAAAGAAATACGAATTTTATTTATGATCGAAGTCTTGGATTTTATAATGATTACAACGAAAGAACGATTACAAGAACACAAGATTACAAGAAATAGAAATAGAAATACAAGTGATGCTTTCTAATTATGGAAAGTGAGAAGAAGCAGGGCACTACATGAACCCTTTAAGAAGTTAAAGAAGCGTAAGGCTTCACAAAACTTTGTTGTAGTTGCTCAGAACAACCAAGTTTCTCCTAACCAACCAGCACAACCTCATGCGAGGAAAACATATGCTGGCACCGCACCTCGAATATGGAAAGAGAAGCATAATAATAAAAGAAACATTAAGGATAAACGTACAACACCAAACATAGCCAAAAGTTTAATATTATTAAACCCATTCTTATATACCAAAATGCACGACCTGGATTTCACCAGCAAAAAACTTGGACCATCCACCCAGGCTGGACAGGGTTATCTAACAGTTAAAATGTTTGTGCAGAAATTAAAGTGCAGGAAATTAAGGGGCAGGATACCAAAGGCTTCATCCCCCAAACAGAGGATCCCTCCACCTTTTGTCATCCTACCTATTGTCTGAAGGATCGGTGATCCTTAAACCCAAGAGCTATTGTTTAAAGTTATCACATACCAAATTGTTCGGGAATAAAAACATCATAAACCACAAAAAAACCATTAAAAGTGGGCTCAGGCATAGGCATCAACATCCTTCATCACCCACTGTCACAGCATCACCACCTGCTGCAGCATTACCACCTGCTTCATCACCAGCACCATCCCTCTGCTCCTTAGCTCCACTCGTCCCAGCCTCTAGAGTCGGCACCTGATCCACATCTGCTTCACCACCAAGGTTGAAGAGAGCCAAATTCCATCCTTCAACATTCCAAGCAGAACGATCAAATGCAGGATCCATAGCTTCTTCAGCCATCTTGATCCTGTCTGAAGAACGGTGCGAACAGCACAGACCTTAGCATCTTCAGTAGCGTTCACGTGTGCTTCATGGATCCCGACCTCCGCAATCATCAGCTGCTCATCCAGGCTTGCCTTCTCCTTCTCCAGTTGAGCGATCTTTTTGTCCTTGGCAGCCGCTATGGAACGGAGATCCGTTAGCTTCTCCTCTGCCTCAGCCAGGTTCTTCTCTTGGATATTTTTTATGCGGACAAACCCATGCAGGTTACCAAAACAGGAGTTCAGGATCAGTGATCCTTAGGAGCAGACAGAAAAGAAAAATGAGGATCCAGGATCCTTACCTCAGTGATGAATTCATGGAATTGGCTTTCAATATGGAAGGCATCCTTAGTGGACTCAGCCGGATTCTTCCTCTTAGAACCAGTTCTGGCATGGGTAGACATGGTCTTTGGCTCCGGTTGGCTTGGGCCTCAGGCCAGCTCCTTCTTGAGTGAGCGAGGAGATATCAAGCTATCAATGTCACCAAGGTCAAACTTGGAAACAGACTTGGATGCAGACTTGTGAGCGCCTGTTTAGCCAGCAAAATGATAAGTATTCATGATCCTTAAATTTATTTCAGTTTTAAACATTTTATCACATGTGAATACTTACTTGACATTGCTAAGGAGGTGGATGATATATCTGCTAGATCCTTCGCCTTTGGCTTGAATGTCCTGACAGAAGAGTCTAAGGCCCAAAATGCAGCTAGCCTTTGTTTAGTTCCAGGTTTTTCGGCCAGGGAAGAAAAGTTGCTCACTGCACAAATAAACAAGACAGGATCAGTTATCCTCATAAAGGGAAAAGTGAAACTTCCTACAGTTCTATCCTAAGGATCATATATCCTACCCTTCAAAGTCCATTTTTTGGGAGAGTATTCCCTAAAGGAATAATGTCTCTCCTCACGAAGAAAAACTGTTTCTCCAGCAGGTATCATTCTTAGTGGTTTTGAGGAGTGGGAGTGGTTGCTGAGGCTTAGCTTTAAATAAGAATCTGTGGGATCCATGAGATACAAGGTTATATAGACGTGACAGTTCCAAAAGATTGAAATCCAATCCTTCATCCCTGATGATTTGTTCGAGAGAATACAACACTCTCCACAACATTGGCATGGCCTGTTTATAACACATACCAGTCAAGGTGAAGAAGCGTTGGGTAAACTCGGGGAAGGATAAGAATAGCCAATCTGGAATAGAGCTGTTGGAAAGAAAACCCAAGTGGAGGATGCTGAATCACTTTTAAGTGAAGAATCGAACGGATGGAATACTGTTCCTTGAGGGAAACGAGTATAAAATTGATCTACTTCAGGATCAGTGAATCTGCAAAGTTCTGAAGAAGGAGTCTTCTGCAATTTTTTGCTTTCTGGTGGGCTATCAGGATCGTGATCCTTATTTGGGTATGACCGGGTGACCATTTTAGTCATTGTTTTGCTGAGGAAGATGCAGAACTACAAAGAAAGCAAAGGATTTTGGAGAATAGAAGAATACTTGATTTAGCTCTGGAATGGAGATTTTAAAAGGATCTTCTGATCTTTAAATGAATCCTGGCTTTTATCTCTATCCTATAAATTCACAATGATAAGCTATTTCGATCCCATCAGTGACGTCACGAATATCGCAACGGCTAGTTGGGAATGTAACGATTAGTCCGTATTAAATGGAAATATGGCAGATTTAATTATCTAAATAATCAACCATATTTGGGGGCATTTGTTAGGGGTTAATTTTTATAACTATGGATCACATATATCCTTAGATTGGCCTGGATCACTGATCCTTAACAGATGGTGCAGGAAGTCTGAGGATCACGGATCCTTATTATTACAAAAGTTAGCTAACAAGTGTTCTCTATGTTTTCGCATGATTATTTGCAGGTCATGGGCGACGTGGACCAAGTCATAGCTGGAATCACGGTATATATTCGTTGAAGATGTCGTACATGTTGAATTCCCTAAACGTTCATGAGCTTGGACGTGGTCTCCCTTAATTTTCGGACATAGTTGTTAGTTTGGTTTAAAGGGGTTGATCAAGTGTTTTTAAGAAGAACATTATTAGCTGATACATACACACTGATACTCTCGAATATAAGCTAGCAAACAATACACTCTCTCACATTAGAAAATATTCATTGTACCACACTTGATCAACATCTAAAGTTGTAATATTTTTGTGCAATATGGTTGATAGTGATAGTTTTCACTATCCGAGGTTTTTAATTTCGGAGATCTCATAAATATCAAGGGTTTTTTCCTCGTATAAATCATTGTGTTCATTGTTCTCAACGTTTCACATTTGATCATATTCTTGTTCATCATTCAAGTACACTACCTCACAAAATCATATTTGGTTACATTATCCTTTGTTTGATTTTTGACCAAAACAACAACAATGGAAGATTTAGGGCTTGTTTGGCTAAGCTTATTTAACTCAAAAAGGACTTTTTGTTAAAAGTACTTATTGACTTATGACCTTTTAAAAAGGAGTTTTTAAAAAAGTGTTTGGATTAGCTTATTTGGTGAGAAAAGCCAAAATTACTAAAAAGGACATTCTTCATATTGAAAAGTTGTTTGGTAGGGGGTAAAAAAGTTGTTTGGTAGAGGGTAAATTTGTAATTGTGTTGAAAAGCTCTAAAAAGTCACAAATTTCTGACTTTTCAAAAATGATTTTTTCTCCCTACTAAAAAGTTGTTTTGAAAATGACTTTTCAATTAGCCAAACAATATTTTGATTTATTGATTTAAAAAAAAAAACCAATAAGTCAATAAGTTAGTTCAAAAAGCTTAGCCTTAAGGGCATGTTTGGCTAAGCTTCTTAAAGCTTTTTTAAAGTTAAAAGGACTTTTGAGATGGAGAAGGAGATCCAAACATTATTTAAAAGTCTGGAGAAGAAGGAGAAAAACTTAGGCAAACACTATGAAAATAAGTCCTTATAGAGCTTTTTTTTTGTGTTAAAAAAGGAGAAGTCATAATTTGTGATTGTGAAAAGTCCTTTTGCCCTAACTTCTGTTCAGAGCACCCACATCTGCTAATCAAGTAATCTTTAACTATATCTTCCATTATTATTCTTCAACCAGCGACGGGGAAGTGGTGATGGATCTTTACTTATTTTAGATGAACGATATGAAGGCATGCTGGAATTGAGGGGGTGTTTGGGTTAGCTTATTTTGGAGCAACTTATGACTTATTAACTTATAAAAGTTAATAAGTTATTTTTAGAGTGTTTGGGTTAGCTTATTTTAGAGGATTTTGTGTGTGTGAGAAGTCATTTTTGAGAAGTAAGGATTTCTCACTTCTCACTTATGACTTATATAAGTTAATAAGTCATTTTGAGAAGGAATGCCAAACACCACCTGAAATCCGATTGAGCATCACTATAGAATCTGTTGGGGTTCAGGCCGATGATGGAGGGCGGTGGTGGGAAGATGTCGATGTGGTGAAGAAGAAGCGAACTGTGATTTAGGTATTAGGGTTTAGAAGATGGCAACTTGACGCCGTGACCGTTAAACTACTGTTTCTCAGTTATGTTATGTTTTAATACATATATATGAATTTGACCCAGAATGCAGCCCCCTCTTTTGTAGATTGAAGGTGCATATCTTGAAGATGAAAAGTCTGTGATCAATTGGGATGTATTCTGTGATTCTAAAGGTTAGTTATGAATGTCGTTTGTTGTTAGGGTGTGGAGAAAATGGTGACAATGTAGATAAGTGGTTTTCTTTTGTTTGGCCTCTTTCCTACGCAGTTTTTATCTCCCGCTCTTTCTCTTTTTTTCTCCGGATCTTGGTGATGGCGGCGTGAACAATTTATGATAGTCAGATGTGGAACTTTCTCACTGCCAGCCTTAATTAGGTATTTATTTATTTATGAAATTTTGTGCTTTTCTTTTCATTTATGCAGAGTTTCATGTTGTAGCGATTGCAGGTGTTGTCCCTGATTACAAGGTTAAAGTAGTGGACTTCTTAGTTGTTGTTGAAGCGATGGTGGTGTTCTTAGTCGCTGATGCATACAGACCCACAATACGCTCAGGTATTGATTTAACCGCTACAAGGGTTGGGTTATGGGTTTCGATTGACACCTCTACTTTGAGATGGTAGGCACTACAAGTGGATGTTTAAAACCAATACGAGCCATTGTGTTTGGTACCCACCCCCTTTTCAATTTCCCTAATTTAATATAATAATAAGATTTAAAAAAAAAAATCTCAACGGTGAAACGATACATATTTATGTGTGCTGGTTGAAGAAAAAAAATATATATTTGTTAACAAAGGGGAGATAAGGCTTCTAACTGGTATGGTTTTTTACTTCATTTAAATCATAGTTTTTATATTTCTATTTGTCGCCGACCAGAAGTGTTGGAGTGATTAGCGGTCGCTCTACTTCAGTATGGGTTACAGTCTTGAGTTAGGGTATGTTTGTTTGTTTGTTAATATATATCTCTTTTTTAGATATTAGAAGGTTTGGATGCTGTTAGGTAAAAACTTGTAAAATACAATGAAAGTACGGGTTTATGTGGTCTGCATTTCAGTGGCGGATCTAGGATTCCGACCAAGGGGTAACGTTTTATAAATAAGCCGTAACGAAATCGAAAAAACGTCAAATTTTTCCAAAATTTACACTAATTTTTCCGACCAAGGGGTAGCGGACGCCACCCCTTAATAAGCTATAGGTCCGCCCCTGCTGCATTTTAGATATCAACAGGTAGCAACTTTTGTTAACATGATCAGGATGTCAATCAAACAGTAGGTAAGATTATATAGCAGTAACTTTTGTTTAGGAAAACCAGTTATTTAAATAAAGAAGTGAAATTTTGATGTCCATTAATTTTTGAGAATAATTGTATGATTTCAACCATTTGACCAATTCCTTTTTTAGCTTTTTGACACATTTAAAACTATATATGTTGAATTCATCACCGCACAATTGTATTTTTGTGTATGTCTTATCTCATTCTGGGGATATAAAAGTATCGGCTAAAAGAGAAATGAGTCCAACATTTGCTCAACTTTTGTACTAATTTGACACATTGCTTTTTGCTGTGATTTGAAGAATTATACTATTTCTAAATAGTAGTGTGGACAGAGAACTTGTTACAGCTGATCCACTCTTTTTTTACTAAACAAAGAATATGGGAGCTTTTTTTTCATGTTTGACCACAGGATTATAACTTTAAAGCTGATAATTCTGCTTTTCTTTGACTTTAATCCAGCTTGTAAACGGTAAAATGTACCTAAGTTCATTTTTTTATTTTTGAAATATGCTTATTTTCGAAGGTTCTTGCTGTTGCTGTACGTGCTATGTTTATACTCATACCTAAAAACCTCTTTATCAGCTGCGTCTCAGTTCGGATCTCATACATCCGACTCAGTTTTGGGAAGGTTAATTATCGAGTCTACACTTTCAAAATGAACAAAAACAGGTCAAGCGGGATAGTTTTATTAAGCTGTGGTCATTTTTATTAAAGCCAACGGTCATTTTAATTAAACGGGTCAGTTTTTTAACTTATGTCAGTTTTACTAAGACGGTTGGTTTGATAACGGATCATTTGTTTTCATAGTTTGGTTGGTTGCTTCACAGTTTTGATAACGAGTCATTTATGAAGGAGCTTGTATAAATTCCGCATAAAGATTGTTAAACTGAAGCGACACTGCCAACTCACACTATCTATTGATAGATAACCTAAAATTTGTTAAATGATCATAGCTGAATGCCTGAACAAGAAAATTATTAGAACATATTATTTTATTTCAATCTTATAATCTAATTATTGAAACTAAAATTTTCAACTTTTAGCTATGGCGACGTTAACAACACAATGGTTGTTTTAGTAATGGGGCTGCTCATGATGCTATTCAAGAATAGTGTTTTAATTGAGGAAGGTGACTCTATGGAAACAATACCCAAAATTCTCAAGTATAATTGTGAAATTTAAGAGGCATGATGAGTCATTTTCTGTAAACGTTGAAAATCAGCAAGCTTAATATTTTAAGGTGCTAAAATGGGCTAAAAACTTAAGTATTACTTGTATTTTTAATAGAGACCATGGGATTTTGGGGAACTATTTTGTTATGTAGATAGATATAAAAGCCTATTTTGTGAGATGTAACATTCATCCACAATTTGTCGGATTTTTTTTGTATATGATGAATTCGACTTAACTTGGTTGGATATTGTAGATAAAGATTTGTTCCGAGCATTTTACAACTGACACAAGGAGCACACTGTTGCATACAGGGATGGCAAGGAGGCGCGTCTATTCCTTTGGGACGGGCCATGATAAGAAGAAGGGAAAGTGTATTTCAAGGACCAAAGGCGTGCTTCTAACATGGATCCATACGTTGTGACCTCCGTGATTCGTAATCCCACCATTTTGTGGTCATTTTTGTGAAGTTAAATTTGATTCCTTGTAGGTTTTTGAATTGTAGCATAGATGAAATTCGCTCTCAACATTCTATGTGTTTCATTACTTCTATAGTTTTTGACTTAAATGATGTTGGTCATTCATAGTTTAAAACCCGTATTTGTAATTGTAATGGGTTTGAGATAAAAAAAATGTTGGGCTAACAGACCCTCCTTGATTGACAGAAACAATAAACTAAAATATCTATAGTTTAAGAAGTTATACATAAATGGTTTTAATATAAAACTGAAAATATAGTTTAAAAAGTTAATCAAATATAAGAAATCTACATTTTTTCTGGCCTTTATAATTGGGGTGAAAACAATTATATTATAATTATTATATATATCAATTCACAACATCAAATTGCGCTAGGATACTTTTGGATTTTTGGTTTTTACCACATTAGTTTTTAGCTTTTGCTTTTGGGACAAATGAAAACAACTCAAGTCCCACACGGCCACACTCACATCCACACCTTAGTCACAAAGAGACGCTGGGAGAGAGAGAGCCGGCGAAAGGACGAAGGGCATCCGGCGAGGATCCGATGAGTACTCCGGCGCGTGAGTGGTACCAATCTAAGACTTAGATTATGGCGATGATCTCGATTGTCCGATCGTGCATCGGTAATAGTTCTGTCAGGACAATAGACGGCGGCGAGGTTATTGGCCGGAAAAGGGAACTACGGTGACAGGGCCTCACTTCTCTTGCTCTCTCTGGATAACAAAAACGGGTTCCAATCACATCAATTTGATAATATTCGGGCGTGCAAGAAGAGAATTAAAGATCTCCAGCCTGAAAACGATGTCGTACTCGCCTCTTCTGCTGATGGGTTTACAGTCAATTTGGCTCGAGAAAAAAGCGCAACCGGCAAAGAAACCTGCGATTAAGCAGGTTGGATATATATATGCTTTTGCAATTGGTTTATGGGTTTTTTTTATCTCATAGGAATCTTTAGATTTGTTTAAATTGTGGGTTTTCTTTTTGAACTGTGGATGTAGGGTTGGGTTATATGGACTGATTATCAACAATATTTTGGGGGATTTATGCTGAATTTGGGTACCTAATTTTAGGAGTTTAGTTTCTTACCTTTGTAGATAACAGTTAATGGGTTTAGGTGTATGTATTGTCTACATTATGTATTAAGATAGTTGTATGTATCTTTGTAAGTTACTTTTTAGTTATGCTTATTACAAATACTCTAGCTTTTGTGAATAGAAATAGAGAAGGTATGTGAACAGAAATTGCAGGAAAACGAGCACAACAGGTTGTGATTCATGTACAGAAGACATTTACCTAAGAGCCATTTAGGTGTAGGAAGTTTTATTTGATTGCATTATTGAACTTGAATTTTGTTGACACGGTATGCAAGTATGCAACTGTTGAATTATAGTTTTCGCTTTGATTAGATGTATATTAACCGTGAATTATGACACAATGAAGCTCATGTTAAATACTCTTATGCAAATGTGGAGAAATTATAATTTTCGCTTTGATTCGATGTATATTAACAGTAAATTGTGACACCGCCGCAAAGCGCGGGTTAAATACTAGTTGTCATCAAAAGGCTAGCCATGAGAAAGGATAAAATGTGAAATCACTCATATACCCATTTTGACTAACTACCTTTAAGAAAATAGCCTTTTGACTATATTCATGTGATTTAAACTTTTTTCATGCTATTTGTTTTCTTTCTTGGTTGCTATATTAAGTGTCGGTGTTATACCAATACTGTAATAAACTGAACTGATATCAAATGACTTCCCGCCGCATCGCGTGGGTTTCCTACTAGTATCAGTATTGTACATAATAGAATTTAATTACAATTCATTTACCATAACCTCATAATTTATAATTATTTTCAAAAATACGTACAATTTTATGATCATGTTTTTATTTTTTCATATTACTCCTTTTAAGTCATATAATAAGATGAATTGTAGTATCTCAAGAGAGAAGTGAAAGCTCAGAAAATTATTTTGAATAGCTGAAAATATAACTGTTCTTTTATTTTACTATTTTATCTAATAAGTCATTTCATTACTAAGGATTACATACAAGTTCATAATTTATATTTTTTTGTCATTCAACTTGTGTAATACACGGGTTTGTAAGCTATTGTTATTATAAATGTAAATCCCTTTCAAATTGTATATCCCTTCAACTTAACTTATCTATAAATTATAATAAATCAAAACAAGTTGAAGCCACATGGATGATCTTAAATATGTTATTGCCACGTGTCATCTAATTGGCTCTCCACTTTTCCATTTGAGCGGCAAATGAAGCGTCAAACACCTTTTCTCTTATTTACCTTCACAAAACATCCGCTCTTCCACTTCAATCAAATCAATATTTCCAAAATTATGAAATCTTTTCCATTCTCAATTTATTTTCAAATTGAAACCTCTGTATGTTACACAATCATCTACAATCCTTTTCATTCTAAATTTGTTTTTTTTCAAATCACAAAGCCGATAGTGGCGGGAGTGGTGGTTGAATACGAACCAGCGGTGCTGATAGGATTTCCTTAGTTGTCAGCGGCGGTGGTGGTTCTAAGGTAGTGGTTGTAGTTTTTGGTGGTTTTCAAATGGTTAGATTTGTCTCCCGGTGGCTAGGTTTCTGCCATGAATCACTTCTTCTACTTCTAAAAATCTGCTCCAGATTTTTGATCCCTTTCGTTCACACTTCATCACGTCTATTTCGAATTTAGGGTTTTCAGACATTTTTTCGGATTAGGATTTTTATTTAGGTGCATTTGGATTACGTGCATTACAATTTCAATGTTACAATTGCGTTTTTTCGATTGAGGATTTAATGATTTTAGGGTTTTAACAGGTTTAATGAATACATTTGTGTTTATTTGTGAATTTCATATCAGGTTTCAGTTCTTTGATTTCAATATTAACGGCTATGATTTATTTCTGTGTTACTTGGAATTTGGATATGGTTGTTCTGGATTTCAAAACAAGTGTTTGTTTGTTAGTTGTTTGCTAAGAAGGCTGCAAAGCAGCAAGATTTATTTCTGAGGGATTTCATGTTAGTCAGAAGGGGTGATGGTTTTATCCAGTCAACTCCATGCCAATTAATTGTGTATCAAAACAGAACACATGCTTGGGGTTTACAAGGTGTGAATGCATATTGGGGATCTTAGCTTTTCTGTTAGTGCAAGAAGGTCTGTGACTGGTCTCTGTATAGAAATAAAGCTACTGTAAAATAACCTGCATCTTGATTAATGCAAATATGTTATGATTCTGTTAGCTTGATTACAAAGTAAAAAAGTTAAAAAGGTCTTATTTTTTGGTTAGAATTAGTGAATTTGACACAAATAATTATATTGATTGTGTTTAGTTTCAACAATTTGATGTTTGTCTCTTTCGAATGAGTGAATTACAATTATAAACATCTTAGTCATCTGACTTAAAATAACATACGAGGTCTGGAATTTTATGCATTTAAATGTTTTCAAGTCAAAAGCACAGGGAAGGAATCACTACAATGGGGTAAACACATGATCAGCAATATTGAAATCATATAGAAGGCCCATGTACTTATTAGATTATATATTTTCATATGTATGTGTGACTGTGTGTGTATATATTGTAACATGGTTAATTCCTAAATTTTCTGACTGAGTATCCCCGGTGTGCAGCTGGCACTCCGTATGAAAATGGCGTTTTTCACATGAAACTGATCATGTCCTATGAGTTTCTCCAGTCACTTCCTAAGGGTTTGTAAAAAAATGTTAGATATGAAATCCATATTCTTACTCTTTCTGTTGTTATTCATCTTCTTAGTCTGTCAGTAACAGGCTATTTTTTTACCATGATCTTCCACCTAAACATCGCTTCAAATGGTGAAATAAGGTTATATATGGATATGATTATAAGCTAACCTGGAGTGATTTTTTCTAAACTTTTACTAATTGAGGCATTGTCAAGATTTTGGTAGGTTGGGTAATAGGTGTAGTGAAAAATAACCACTGCCTAAAGTCGCAGTTAACATTTTCTCTACCAACCACATGATGATATCAAGGGTTTATTATTTTCGAAGTTAAAGTATTCGAGTTTTATTGCAGAGCCTATTTTGGGACCAAAAAGTATTGTCATGCATAATATACTTCTATGGTAGTAGCATTGCCTATGAAGAGTGCCCAAAGAACTAAATGATGCCCCTTCACAACTGATATAATCTTTGTTGCATCCACACAAGTTGTTTCAGGAATTCCGGTTAGTTTATAAATTAATGTGCAGAAAAAGATTAAACATACATGCATAAAGGACATCAACAGCCTTTCCTAATACGGCAAGCTGTTAGGATCTGAGTTTCTTTTGATTGTGTTCGTTTGATTTGAATGAAGATGAAACAGAGTTAAATGCAGCGGAATTAAATGAAACAAACTTTCAACACACAATCAATGAGAGAATAAGTTTTAGCAAACATGTTTAACTTGAAATCGAATGATTGTATTTATTACAATAATCAATCACAATGCATGCATGCACTAATCTCCCCCTCAGCCTGAGCTCACTTGATTTTTCATACAAAATGACTTTGTGTGAAAGAGCTAATAGAACAGTACAGAATACTGTTCTATTTATAGTACAGAACAACCACTGAGCATCTTCGGCTGACGTCACCATGAAAGTGACATCTAACCTCCTAACAACCTCTAACAACTGTCCTATACAACTACTGATAATAAACCACTTATTACAATAAACAAATACAATACAAGACTAAACTATTGATTCTTCATTCCACTGTTATCACTCCAGCAATGCTTTGGCCTTCAGCAGTACTTGAGACATATCAGTAGATTGAGCTTCAGTAATTTGACTTCATCAGTTCTTTAGGACAGCAGCAGTTATGAAGAGCAGTGCTTTGAGTCATCAGATGTTAGGGCCACTTTCAAGGGGAAAGATTAAGTACAAACAACTGCTTATTCTGGATCCACTACTCTGAACCAGTTTTGGCTTTATCAACTGTTCCTTTGTATAGGGTTCAATCCCAACAATCTCCCCCTGGAACAGATGATGCCAAAACTCTTCATTATTTTAGATCTTTATTGTCTCATCAAAAGTTCCCAGATTTGGCCTTTGAATTGTAACTCAAAGTTCATGGAATCTTCATCGTCTTCATCCCTGCACAGTGGAAGCTCAAGGAGATCCTGTAGTTCTTCTACACTCAGGCCAAGTGCATTTTCCCTTGATATGTGCTTCACTTCACCACTGGATTTGAGCAGAGTCAATACGTGGGTCTTTTGATCAGACTTCCATTTTATTATTTTTTAATCCAGTGGATTTCTTGGGAGAGTCTTTATTTTTGATGAGTTTGGAGATGGAGGCCCGGTGATGACTTCTTTGGCAGGGTCTTGAGATTTTGCTAGATCTGGATTTTCTGCCAACAACTGCTGAAGAACCATTTTCATAATATATTCTTCTTGGGCTTTGTCTTGTTCTTCTTCATCCATATGCTTTTGCCTTTTCCTTTGATAGACAGGAAGAGCAGTGGTTGAAGCAAGTCTTTTGATTGGCAGGGCCTGTTTGACTGGAACCACTGCTATTGGATACTCTGGCTTTTGAGGAGCAGTGGGGTCTTTCTTTCTTCTTTCTTCCAACCTTTTATAGGTTTCCAACACTTTTACCTCTGTCCATTTTGTCACCTGATTCCTTGAGCCATAGTTTGCAACTATAAGCTCTTCCTTCATTCTTTTCAACATCAAAACCTTTTCAGGTACATTCCTTTTGTATTTGGACCAAACTGGAGGAGTTTGTTTTATTTTGTCATCAAGCATCTTTTGAATTCTTGTTATTTCTTCTTTGAGCTCACTTATGGTCCATTCTTTGTACTGATACTTTTCTGCCTTGTATTTCTTATATGTCATGATGTGTTCAATGTAGTCTTGTCTCATGCTTTCATCATCCATTTCTGATAACTTCTGAAAAAGATCTTTTGAGAACTGCTCCAAAGTTTTGACTTGTGTAAGCAGATATTGTAAATTTCTTTGAATTTCTTTGTCAGACTTTCCCTTTGAGTCTCTTTTTGATATATCCTCTGCTTATTTGACCTTAAATTGAAGGTATTCTTCTATGTTTCTTGGCACATGATAACCTTGAAGAGATGGGAGATTCCTTTTTTCAGGATCATCTTCAGAGTAGAAGGATTTGATTTCCTCCCTGACTGCTGGAAGATCCAAAGGGTAATTTACTCCCAAAGGGACCAAGTCGGTGTTTGGGTCAGTGGCTTGAACAGAAGAAATTGGAATAGGCTTTTGGACAGTGGATAGGACAAGAGGTTGTGACGAAATTGGAAGAGGAGAAGGTACATTATCATCTTCAAGTACAACATTGGTTATCCTTCTCCTTTTAGGTTTTGCAGTGGTTGGTGGTGTATTTGTGGGTTGAGAGGTGGCATTTGAAATGATGGGTGACTGACTAACAGTTGTTGAAACAACTGATGTTTCAACCACTATTGTCACTACAACCGTTGATGTATCAACTGTTGTCTTCTGCTTTATGGCAGGTGGTGGTTTTGTGATGGTGGTTTTGTTTGTGGTGTAGCAGTGGATTGAGTAGTGATGGTGGGTGAAGTGATGAGGGCAGTGGTTGACACAACATTTGTTGATACAACATGTGTCTTAACATCTGTTGGTTTGGATGTTGGTTTAGAGGTTTGATGTGAGGAACTTTTGGGGATTTTAGGAGGAGGTTTAGTGGTTTTGGGAGGTGTGGTTTTGGGTTGACTGACTTTTCTAGTAGTATTCCTTCTGTTTGAAGTACCCTGTGCCTCCTTAGCCATAAAAACTTTCTTTTCCTCTTCAAATCTTTTATCTCCCTTTCTTTCCATTTTCTCTTTTAACTTTGCTTTTTCTTCAGCAAAAGCATTGAGGGTCACATCAACCTTCTTTAACCCATCTGGCTTAGGAATTTCCACAACAGCTTTAGCCATTGGATCTGGTGGTAGGTATAAACCTTCTTTTCCCTTCTTTCCTTTCTCCCCCTTTTTGGCATCATCAGGGTTTTCAACATAGATGATTGAAGGATGAGCAGTGCTAGTGGTTTGGAGCAGATGAGCTTTAATGGCTTTGATATCTGCTTGAGTATCTTTGTACCTAGCTTCCATGACATTTCTGAACATTTGAAGTTGAACTCCATGTTGTTGACCAGCATACTGTCTTTGTTTGTGAAGCAGAGGTTGAAACACTTACCATAGCTCAGTGGGAGATGAAGCAAATGATGAAGCAGTTGATGGAGCTTTTTGAGATTGTAACAACTCCTGCATCATATTTTTGATATCTGCAATAGATGTTTGAGATTTATCCACTCTCTCCGTCAATTCTTTGTATTTCAAACCATCACCCAAGTGAATGGGATCATCTGATTTCCCATTAGCAGTGGTTGTATCAGTAGTTGACTTAGGAAAAGTTTCCCAAAAGTCATCCACTAATGCCCATTTGTCTTGGTACTGGGGACTTCTTTCCTCAGCAGAGGTTACCATTGTAAGCACACCAGTGAATAATGGAAATACACCAGTGGTCACTTTGGTTCCCAAAGAGGAAATTGCCTTCAAGGGAGGCTTACTAATGAAACTACTGTCCAGGTGTAAATCAGTGGATTCAACACCTGTAGTAGCTGCTCCACTTGAACTACTGACAGGAATTACTTGTAATTCCTGCAGTGTAACCTCCTCAGCTGTTGATGGGTTAGCAATGGCAGAGGAATCAGACTCGGTCACTTGTTAAGGTATTTTCTCAGTGATGGGTTGTTGAGAAGAACTGATTTGTGTCTGATCCATGTCCAAGGCATTCAACAGAGGTAGAAAAGATGGTGGAATTTGTGAAGTAGGGATAGGGGTTGAAAGAGAATTTGCCCCAGGAGCAGGGCTGTGGAAGATGGAATCAAGTGATTCCAGAGCTTCATAATTTGGTGTCCCTGTGGATACAACCTGATCCTCTTGAGAGGATGCAGGAGGAGTTTTAGGCTCAGGTTGAGATCTTTCTACCAACTGCTGTGAGGAAGTAGCAGTAGTGGTTTTAAGTGACTTTTGTGTTGTCACAGGAATTACTTCTGAGATCTCATCTTCCAGAAGATCCTTTTTGGATGGGTTTGTCGGCTTTTTGGTGATTTTCTTTTTGATGGTCTTTTTGGTGGGTTTTGGTGGGGGTTTCACAGCAGTGGTGGTGCTGCTGTGACCACCAAGAGTAGTGGGCTCAATAGCAGGGACCTGAGGAGCAGTTGTTGCTGCTAAATTCTGCTCAGGTTCCTTTGTTTGTGTTTTTGAAGGTTTTGACAGCCTTGTGAAGGTTTCAGAGGATAGGCTGTTTATTTGAAAAGGATTTCCTTGGATAAGCAGATGTGCACTATCCTTTGAAATTTTCTTTTGTAAATAAAAACTTAAAAATCTTGGAAACAATAAAAATGGTTTTTTCTTTTCTTTGATATTTGTAACATTTTTTACCATATCATTGAAAATCTCCTGGGAGTAGTTAAAATCAACTTCAGCCATTATAGCATAGCCCAGGTATTGGATTTTCAATGGTATTTCATTGAAAGCAGTTGTTTTATTTGATACACACATGAGGAGGGTATGGAATAAAAATCTCATGGGAGGTGGAAAACTCCCTTTTTGCAAAGTTTATTTTTTCATTTGTTCCTCATACCCCCTCTCAATCAAATCAGTTTGATATTCTTTCTTTGGGAAAGAATTTTTACCTGCAAGATCATTTATTTCAAAAACCTCAGAGATGGTTTGAAGTGTGACAGCAACCTGAATTCCTCCTACGGTTGAAGTGATAGCCCAAGGCTTTTTGTCTTGAACTTCAATTTGAGCATGTTTCCAGAAATCTCCTAGGGTATCCAGGTAGATTGGTGCATTACAAGTCAACAAAGTTTTGTACTTTGAAGAAGATAGGGCATCAATAACGGAGTGAAAGATTGTGTTTTGACTTGTTTTTGCAAGTGTACATAGGTAGTTATGGGGGGTTTTAGTGGGAGAGCCATGGTTAATCGAAAGTGGTTGAGTGCGAATGAAGGAGATGAGTGATTTTGAGAGAATTTTATGGAAACTGCTTTTGAAAGGAATTTTGAATTCGATTTGACAGTGAAAACCCTGTTTGGGGTTTTGATCAGGGTTTTATAGGGTGAAAAGTGAATGCTGACGTGGCAGCGGTTACAAAAGATCTGACCGCTAAGTACTGTCCACGTGACAACCTCTGATGAATAATGGATGACAGTTGTTTAGGAAACCACTGATGGATCAATATCAGTGGTTTACAGTGGTGAAAATGAAAACAGTGGCTGACTTTAACTACCAGTGGATAGCCTATCAGTGGATTAAAACACTGAGGTTTAACAACAGTGATTAACAAGGAAAATGAGAGAACAGAGGTTGACTTTCAGCAGTGGAAAGAATTCAACAGAACAGATGTTTGAACCAAAACAGTGGTTATAGCAGACTTTTAAGGATTAATGAAAATATTCATTTTTAACTATTTTTAAGGATGAATTTTTGATTTTCTGAAAACATTTTAATGCTTTTTATTCATAGAACAACAGGATTTTGCCTGTTATTCCATGTTAAGCATGCCAATCCTTGAGATCAAGCTTTCAAAGGTAGATGTGTCTAAAGCCTTTGTTAGCACATCTGCCAGCTGATCTTTGGTATGAACATGATGCAGAGAAATCAAACCTTTTTCATAGCAATCCCTCACAAAGTGATGTCTGATGTCAATGTGTTTGGTGGTTGAATGTGAAACTAGATTTTTGATGATATTTTCTGTTGCCTAACTGTCCAACATGAGAGGTGTCTTTAAGGCAGTGATACCAAAATCCAGCAGTTGATTTTGAAGCCATAACAGTTGGGCTGTACAGCTTGCAGCAGCTATATACTCCGCCTCAGCAGTGGATGTTGAAATAGCTGCTTGCTTTTTGCTTTGCCAAGATACTAAGCAATCACCTAGAAATTGGCACCCTCCTGATGTGGACTTCCTTGTTGCATTGCACCCAGCAAAGTCACTATCTGTGAAACCTGAAAGCTTAATATTCCCATTAGCAGGGTACCAGATACCAAGTGTGGGAGCACTTTTTATGTATCTGAGTATCCTTTTCACAGCTATTAGGTTAGACTTTCTAGGGGCTGATTGGGATCTTGCACAAACACATGTTGCAAACATGATGTCTGGCCAGGATGCAGTTAGGTACAATAAAGACCCAATCATGCTTCTATATAATGTTTGATCCACCAAATCATCCTTCTCATCAGTCATAACTAGCTTGGTGGTTGCTATGGGTGTACTACATGGTTTGCAATCATTCATCTCAAATTTGTTAAAAAGCTCTTTAGCATATTTGGTTTTGATGAATGAATGTACCATTTTGCAGTTGTTTCACTTGGAGACCCAGGAAACACTGTAGTTCACCCATTGCACTCATCTCAAACTCAGCTGTCATGAGTTGTTTGAACTCTTCACACATTTTAGAACATGTGCTTCCAAAAATGATGTCATCCACATAAATCTGTACAATCATCAAGTCTTTCCCTCTCCATTTTAAAAATAGTGTTTTGTCATTTTTACCTCTTGTGAAACCAATAGAGAGAAGAAAGGTGGAAAGAGTTTCATACCAGGCTCTAGGTGCTTGTTTCAAGCCATACAAAGCTTTGTTTAGCTTGTAGACATGATTTGGATTAAATGGATCCTCAAAACCAGGAGGTTGACAAACATATACCTCTTCTTGAATCTTACCATAGAGGAATGCACATTTAATATCCATTTGAAACACCTTTATGTTGTGGTTGGCAGCAAAGGCCAAGAACAGTCTGATAGCTTCCAATCTTGCTACAGGGGCAAAAGTTTCATCATAGTCAATACCATCTTCCTATCTGAAACCTTGAACCGCTAGTCTTGCTTTATTCTTGACAACAATGCCCCTTTCATTAGTTTTGTTTTTGAAGACCCACTTTGTGCCAATAGGACTCCCACCCTCTGGCAGTGGTACAAGCTCCCATACTTGTTGACTTTTAAACCATTGGAGCTCTTCTTGCATGGCTTCCACCCAACTGTTGTCTTTCAGTGCCTCTTGGTACTTGACAGGTTGATGAAGTGATAGAAAAGCAGCAAAAAGACAGATGTTTTGGGATTGACTTCTTGTGAGCACCCCTTCACTGATGTTGCCAATGATTTAGTCTGGTGGATGAGACTTCAAGAAGACTAGATCTCCTTTGTATGGAACAATGGCATTTAAGGGTGAGGGCTGCAGATGTGAATCATCTGAGCTAACAACTGTTGCTGACTTTGATGATCCAATAGTGTCTTGAAATGGAGGTGGAGGAATAGGAGGAATTGGTGTGGAAACATGTTGACTTTTATCTACTGTTTGAGGATTTTTATCAACAGTGTTTGATGATGTGGAAGCAGGGGTTAAAGGGATACTTTGGTCAACAACTTTTGATGTAGCAGTGGCTGAGCTTTGACAGAAACATTTTCAAAGGTGAATTTATCAAGATCAAATAGCTCAGCAGGGTTTGCAGGGATTTTCATTGAAGAAAGTTCATTGAACTTTACATTCAAAGTCTCCTCCACTGTCTTAGTCCTAGTGTTAAACACTTTGTAGGCCTTAGCAGTGGTTGAGTATCCCAAATGGTATCCACTGTCTACTTTGGCTGCAAATTTTGAAATAGAATCTTTTAGATTTAAAATGAAACATGGGCAGCTAAATACTTTGAAGTATGAGATCAGTGGTTTGATTTTATACAGAATTTCATAGGCAGTCTTTTGATGCCTGGGGTTGATCAAAACTCTGTTCTGGACATAGCAGGCAGTGTTTACAGCCTCTACCCAGAAAGTTAATGGCAAACCTGAATCAGCAAGCATGGTTCTGGCAGCCTCAATCAGTGTCTTGTTCTTTCTTTCAACACCCCCATTTTGTTCTGGTGTCCTTGGAATGCTGTACTGCCTTACAATTCCTTTTGACACACAAAACTCATCCAACTCCCTATTTCTGAATTATGTGCCATTGTCACTCCTAAAGACTTTTACTGGCAGGTCAAACTGCTTTTCAACCTGTTTGACAAAGTCTTGCAGAATGCATGCAGTCTCATCTTTACAATGTAATAAATAAGTCCATGTAAACCTAGAAAAGTCATCTATAATTACCAAACAATATCTTTTCTTTTTAAGACTCATGACTTTTACTGGGCCAAACAGATCCATGTGCAGCATTTGCAAGCACTTGGTTTTTTTGGACTCTTCAATGGACTTAAATGAGCTTTTATGTTGTTTTCCTTTTAAACAGAAACACAATGCTCAGGACAGGTGAACAGTTTTTGAGGAAGACCTCTTACAAGACCCTGTTTTGACAAACAGTGATTGTCTTGAGATTTGTGTGCCCCAATCTCATGTGCCAAAGTTCTATCTCTTTGTTAGAGGCAACTGAGAACAGACAGGCGTCAGTCCTGGGGCTCTCTTTTGACAAATCAACTACATAAACATTACCACTCCTTTGAGCAACAAGTTGGGTTTTTCCATTTTTTGTTATTTCTTCAATCTTTTTGACCATTTCTGGCCCAACAATCCTTAGTAAAGAATGAGCCATAACCTTTATCACTCATTTATGAGACACTAAGGAGGTTGAATTTTAGATTGTCAATCAGATTGACATTTTCAAACTTAACATTTCCAGACTGTACTGTACCAGAACCCATCACCTTCCCTTTACTATTATTACCAAAAGATATATCACCCCCTCCATGAGTTTTGAATTCTTTGAGTAAGGCTCTACATCCAGTCATGTGCCTGGATCCTCCACTATCTACATACCAAAGACTATCTAAGCATGCAGAAGCTCCCTGCACATCAAGTAAATAATTAGTTCAGGAGGGTCTCCAAAGCCAATAAGGCTTTGGATGGGGTCTCAACAGTGTCTGTGTTAAGTTCAGGTGGATGGACAGTGGTTAGCTCAGGTGTTTGGACAGCTTTGGAACTATTTTTCTCTAACCACTTTTGGGGATCCCGTCCCACCAATTGTTGATACCCAAAGGGATGCATGTTCACTCTTGGTTTAGAAGGCCTTTTGTAAGCCTCATAAACATGTGGGACCCTTGGGTATGGTGGTTGACATTTACATCTTTGGTATTGGTTAGCAGGGGTGCATCAGTCACCTGAACCTCTATTTTGACTGAGGTTTGGTTCAGCTGTTTGGACTGGCACAAACATTGGTTGTTTCTTGACTTGTGGTTTTGATGAACTCATGAATGTTTTTGATGTGTACTCTTCCTTTTTGACCTCAAAGGATTTTAAATACACACACTCCTGAGTGGAATGGTTTGATTTACCACAGATGGTGCAGCTCTTTGAAGGCACAATGGTACTTGTTTTGTTAAGGTCATAAGCTTTTAAATGAAAACAATCTTTGGTCAAATGATCTTTCTTTTCACAAAAGTCACAAAACAAGTTTTTAATCTTTTCTCTTCTTTTCTTCTTTTCAAACTCCTTTGCAATAGAGTTTTGAACCACTGTTGGGATGTCCTTAAGAGGAATTACCTTGGCCTTAGGAGCTTTGACACCATCCACAGTTGTGAAGTCCATGGGTTTGAAATTTTCAAGGATGTCACACTCATCAGACCAAGTGGGTTTGAATTGGTATTTCTCAATCTCCTCAAAAGTTGAGGACCCCACTGATCTTTCTAGAGTAATCTTGTTGCCAAGTTTATCAGTTATTTTAACTTCTTGACCATCCTTGTTGGTGGGTATGATTTCAACAGAACCAGACTGATTTGCAGCAATGTTTTCAACTTGGTCATTTTTCCTAAACCCTATGCCAAATTTTACATTGCTTTCAATCTGTTTTTCAAGCATAATCTCATAACCTTTGCAGGATTCCACCCATTTTTCACAAGTGATTTAGGTGGATTCCAACTCCTTTTTACATTTTCGATATTTTTCTATCATGGTCTGGAGTTGGTCCTTGGTTATGCTATGCTCATGTTTGAGGCTGCAAATCTCATTTTCTTTTTCAGACAATTTGATTTTCAATTCTTTTAAAGATTTTTCAAATTGTACTTCATCATTTAACAATCTATCTCTAAGGTTTTCATTCACCTCTTTGATGTTTGCAAATGCTATGACGCATTTGTCTGAACAAAGGTTTTTAAGAACCTGAAGTGATACCTTAGTTGTAGCCATCATGGCACAATCACAGACACGTTCACTTTCTTCTGGCTTCTTCTCTTCCTTTTCTTCTTCAGCAGGCCATGGGTCGGACAGTGGTTCCAACAGGGGTCCTGATTTATCTTCCAATAGTTGTTCACCAACAACAGCAGTAACCACTGCTTCAGCAATTGTATCCACTGTTTCAGCACTGGATGTTCCTTCTTCAATTTCCAGCCCTTCAGGAATTGACTCTAACGCTACAAAAAAAAAATTCATCACTAGAAATAGCATCATCAGCATATAGAGCAAAGTTTTCATCTCCTAGTTCCTCAGGCAAGCTACTCCAATCAACAAAGCCTTGTGTGAAAAAGCTTTGTTGATCTGCTTGAACAGCTGTTTGTGCAGCTTGTTGAGGTGCAGCTTGTTGCACCTAAACCTGAGGAACTGGGGCTTGGACATACTGTATCTGAGGAACAGTGGTTTGGACATAGTGCACAGGAACAGGGGTTGCAGGGTGTGCATAGTGAGCAGTGTTTACATAGGCAGCAGGGGCATATTGGGAATACTCCACAGTGGTTTGGTTATTTTGTGGTCTAGAGCTAGGGTGTGTGATGATTGGTCCACTGTTTTGACTCCTACACTCTCTAGAAAAATGACCTAACCTATTGCACTTGTAGCATTTGATCTTTGATTTATCCAACCCTACTTTTAAATTCCCATGTAACCCTGGAAATTTTCTCCTTGTTCTTTTGTAAAACTTGTTGGTTCTAACACTCAGCAGTGCAAGTTGGTGCAAAATATCCATCTCTTCCAGATCAGTTGGATCAAAATGCTGGAGATCATTGAGTTCAAAGCACAGATTGTTAGAATTCTGGTTTTCTCCATTTGCTGAAAAAGCATAATTGGATGAGTGAGAATCAGAGTTAAAAGCTCCACCAGCTGTTATGTCAATGTAATGATCATAACTCTGATCCTTACTACTACCAGATTCTTCCTGACCCAAAAGAGCTGTGTTGCCAAATGAGTAGTCATCTGCAACCTTCCCAGTCTCTTATAACTTCTTTTTCTGGTTCAACTCCCTTTCATAGGTCAGGAGTCTACCATGAAGTTGGGTTAGGGTCAGATCTTTGAACCCAACTGAATTTCTGGTTACAAAAGCAATTGTGTCCCATTTTTCAGGAAGTGATCTAAGAAACATACTATTTTGGGTTGCTTTAGAAAATTCAACCTTAACAAGTTTTAGTTCACTTATGAGACAGTTGAAACGTTCAAACAGTTGTGTTAGTGATTCACCCTTAGTGTGACAAAAGGTTTCATACTGTTGGTTCAAAATTTCCTTGTTATTTTCAATTACTTCTTCAGTCCCACCAAATTGTTCCTTAAGTGCATCCCACAATTCCTTGGCAGTGTTACAGTGTAACAGCCCATCATAAATTTCATTTTGGGAGTGCAGATGCAACAATGGTAAATGCCTTGGCATCTAGTTCAATTTTCTGAAAATCCTGATCAGTATAGTTTTCAATTTTCTTAGGTTAAAAAACTTTTGGATCCTCAGCACTCGGCACCACTGGAACATGTGGTCCAAAGACAACTGACTTCCAACATCCGGTATTCTGTTGAGCTAGGATGTGACCCATCCTTCGCTCCCAGATGTTGTATTCAGATCTGACCAACATAGGTGGTTTGAAAATAGAACCAGTGTTATTAGTGTTATCTTGTGATTGTGTAGCCATTTTGGTTGTTTTACAAAGTATCAACGAATTTGAGCTGAACTTTTACGTCAAAATGATTGTTAGATCAAGTTTGACTGTCCTAGCTTTGATACCAATTGTTAGGATCTGAGTTTCTTTTGATTGCGTTCGTTTGATTTGAATAAAGATGAAACAGAGTTAAATGCAGCGGAATTAAATGAAACAAACTTTCAACACACAATCAATGAGAGAATAAGTTTTAGCAAACATGTTTAACTTGAGCTCACTTGATTGTTCGTACATAATCAATCACAATGCATGCATGCACTAATCTCCCCCTCAGCCTGAGCTCACTTGATTATTCGTACAAAATGACTTTGTGTGAAAGAGCTAATAGAACAGTACAGAATACTGTTCTATTTATAGTACAGAACAACCACTGAGCATCTTCGGCTGATGACACCATGAAAGTGACATCTAACCTCCTAACAACCTCTAACAACTGTCCTATACAACTACTGATCATAAACCACTGATTACAATAAACAAATACAATACAAGACTAAACTACTGATTCTTCATTCCATTGTTATCACTCCAGCAGTGCTTTGGCCTTCAGCAGTACTTGAGACATATCAGTAGATTGAGCTTCAGTACTTTGACTTCATCAGTTCTTTAGGACAGCAGCAGTTGTGAAGAGCAGTGCTTTGAGTCATCAGATGTTAGGGCCACTTTCAAGGGGAAATATTAAGTACAAACAACTGCTTATTCTGGATCCACTGCTCTGAACCAGTTTTGGCTTTATCAACTGTTCCTTTGTATAGGGTTCAATCCCAACACAAGCACTTCAAGGTTAACGGTGTGAGCCCTGACATCATTCGAGAAAATACAACAATCAATACAATCATTGCGTCGTGAAAGAAAATGTCTAGATTACAACAGGGTTTGTACTCCATTCCAAGTAATTCCTTCCAAACAACTTGAAATCATTACCGGTGCCAAATTGTCACTCATATTTGGACGCCGGTTGAATTTCATTATGGGTTCCAAGATAACTTTTTTTGTTCTTTTGATACAAATTTTAACAGTTGCTATTGGGTATATGATGAAGAAATCGGGGAACTTGATAAATCAGAGGAAGACGTGAATATTATGGCTGAATTTATAGATACTTCGCTAGATGAGCTTCAAAACATGTCTAGGTTTGCAAAAGTCCAAGTATTAATCTATAATTGTGACAACTCGTTTTTCAGAACCTATCTTTGTGCTAAGTGTAGCATGTTTTGAACTTATGTAACGTATGTGAACATTATGTGACTATGTGAATTTGATGATTAAATGGAATGTTATGTTGTTATGTTTTGTGATTTTGTGTAATACACGTATGTATGTAATATGAACACACAACACAACCCACCGCACAAGTCTAATCCGATCGCACAAGCCCATTCGGGCTACACAACTTGTACTCGAATCTTTAGGGCAACCCAAGTTTGGGTTCGGCCCATTCCCATTAGTTCGATTATCACATAGGGTGTTAGTACATATCCCACACTTTACCTAATCACTCAAAGTTTACAAAACCCTACTCTATTTCTCTCCTCTTGAAGCCGACGCCAAACAACACCCCATCCCCATCGAAGCTTTTGATTCGGATCACCCTCATCCATCTCTAATCGGTTAGTGTTTCATGTTATGTGTTTTATTCGGGTGATGATGTATTGTTATGTTGATATGAAGGATATGTGATCGGTCATATATGTGGTTGAATCCGAATGGTTTGGTTAGTGTTTGTAATTATCAACCGTATGTTAGATGATAGTATGGATGCCATGATTTTATGTGATAACTGGAATAGTTTGTGTGAATGATGATGTTCTAGTGAATCGGAAGGGTATGAAGATGTTAATCGGCTAGCATGTCTTGTTCTCGGATTGTTTGCATAATGATTTAGGATAGAATGTATGTAATCGGCTGTATATTCATGTAATCGGACCAAACAATATGATTTGATAAGTTATTGTTCATGCTTCGAATGTTTATTAGGGTTCATATGAACTTTATGATAAAAACCTTTGTTTGATCGATTATTGTTTGGTTTGGAAATCGATTAGTTGTTAATTGATAAACCACGAAAATAGGAAACTGTTTGATTGCTTTGACTGAATTACTGTATGATTGGTAACTGATGATTTCATATAACTAATAAGCATAAGTTTCGGATTTTGGAAACCAATTGCACAAGACTCCTTGGTCGCACAAGATCAGATCACACAAGATCTGATCTGATCGCACAAGAAGTCCAGTCGCACAAGATATTCTGAGTCGCACAAGAGTGTATGAATCGCACAAGTTGTAATGTTTGTTTAACTGTTGGGCCGTGTATATCATGCTGGGCTGGGCTAGTTTCCAATCGCATAACCCAAAATGGATCGCACAAGCCGTCCGGATCGCACAAGACCTATGTTTATTTATTGGGCCGTATTCTGTTGGGATTGATTATTGGGCCGGGTTATTCTATTGGGCTTCATTTAGTGAATCGCACAAGGCTATTGGGTTAATGAACTTGTGCGAGCCCAATCCCTTGATCGGACATGTTCGGATATGTTATGACTGTTAAACGTGATGATATGTGTTTGCCATGATCTATATGTGTTTGTAACTTGCTATCTCTGTGTAAACATACGTGCACTATTTGAACCTAGACCTAACTTGTATGGTAACCATGTTAGGACGTGGTTGACCTCTAGCAGCTCGATTTACCTTTCGTTTATCTGCCGAGCTAACCTAAGGTGAGTTCACACACTTTCTACAAAGCATGGGATTCCCTGGGGTTGGGAATGGGTTAAGGAATATGGATTCCTCGTCCTTTTTTGGGTAGGACAGTACGGGTTCAGGAATATAATTCCTCGTCCTCTTGGACAGTTTTCACTAGACCAAAACTCTATCACGAAGTCCCTCCTTTTTATATCGACTTAATCGTCGGGCCAATGGCGAGCGGGTCATTAGTTAGATAGCGCTATTTAGGTTTGACAAACCTCACACCGTGCCGCAGAGGACAGGCATGAACTAATGGACTATGGCACGTCAATGATGATAGACATTGACAGTTCAAGGCACATAAACATGACTACAGTCAGCAGTCGATATGGCAACGAGTCTAGTAGTATATACATGGGGTAGCCCCCACGGCCGAAAAGCCAGATAACTAAACATCGGGTAGCCCCCACGGCTGGATTGCCAGAGTAAATGGGTTAAACAAATCACGTTTTCAACTATGGGGTAACCCCCACGGCAGGGATGCCAGTTAAAGGAAACTGTTTTCGAAACAACTTAAAACAAACACCCAACTGTGAACTCGCTCAACATTATTGTTGACTCGTTACTACATGCTTTGCAGGTCAATAGGTTTAGCAGGAACATGCATGGGGAAGAGTCGTTGTGGGACATGGACAGCTGTGTGCCATGTTAAACTTTGAAACGTTTAAACTTATGTTTTGGTTTTGAACATTATGCTTCCGCTTTGCAACTTAAACTATGTTTTGTTTAGACCCCAATTGTATTGGTTGGATTTTTATAATTGCTTACTTGCGTGTTCAATATGATTGGTGGCTGGATCCTGGTCAGTCACGCCTCCAAGCGATGATACTCCGCAGGTGGATTTTGGAGGTGTGACAATAATAACCTAATTAATGAATGTAACACCCTTGTTATTATTTTAAGCTTTTCGTATAGTTTACGGAAATAGACATGTAATTATGATTACATGTACTTTGAAAAATACGGTTAATTTAAAACTTTTACAAATGAAGGTTTATATACATCGTAATAAATTTGAGTTCGTTGTTTAAAAGATAGGACGAAACGCCGTGCGAAAGCTTTTAACTTTATCGTGTTTGGTTCTTCTTCGAGCTTGATCTTCATCCGAGCACTCTTGGTAATCACCTATGATCAAAACCAACTTAAAAGTTAGTTTTGATAGTTAAATAACAAGTTTAAACAAGTTATATGGGTCAAACAAACAAAGTTAAACGTTTTTCATGTTCAGGGGGGGCTAGACGCCCCACCTAGGGGCTAGACGCCCCACCTAGCCCCTGTTTTGACAGCAAGCTCCTTATTATGTTGCTGCATATTCCCAGCATAACCCGATTTCACGGAAACGAGCATAACTCTCTCGTTTTTAATCTGTTTTACCCAATTCTTTTTCCTACGCGTCCGTAATTCAATTCTCCATCTTATGAAGTTAAAATCCAACATCCGAATTAACAAAATTTCAGACTTTCAAGTCTTCGACTTAATACCCTTTTTACCCAATTTTGACTCGTTCGTGATTTTATCAAACAAACATGATTGTTTGATCCCGATTTCACATGAACCTTATAATTTCAATGTTGTCTATCATATTAGGTTCAATTCACAAGTTTATGTATAATCTTAAACCCGTTTATACTTAAATGATTATTTTGACCCGTTAAGGGTATTTAAGCACTTTTCCGCATACATCATACTCGTCTATTTCTAGCATCTTATTTCCGCAATATTTATCAAATGATCTTCCACCACAACTATATGTGTGGTGGATTTAATATAATGTTCTATGTAATTCGAGTTTTATTTCCTCGGATTGTTATTCTACGGTAAGACCCATATAGAGTCGTTTAACCAAAGTCCGGCATCTTTCTCCTTCTTGTACCTATTGTAAGCATTTAATTAAGCATAAAACTCATTTCCAAACTACCGTTAAAGGTCGTTTGTTCAATTTAGCTTACAAGGGCGTATTAGTCCATTTTACCTTTCATTTATGATGAAGGACCTTCACTACTTATTTGCCCAAATTTGTACGTTAGCTATAATCATATTTATACGTACCTGGCTCGGGACAACAAATAGACCCGGTTTTATACCTTGCTTTAATTGTCACTCAATCTATGGTGACGCATTTATCCGATTCGCCAATTGATCCTGTTAACATAAGACTTGACCACCGCATTAGTCGGTATTGTCAAATGGTGTTATCACCACCATTTGACCCATTTGGACTATGTACACAACTTTATCTATTTAAATAAAAAACATGGTTTTTGATGTCCAATTCATACATCCATCCCATCCCGGATTATATTACCAAATCCTTTATCTCTTAAACTCTTTTCTTACAAATTCAACCCATTTCGGCTTACGTCATGGGCACGCTTTTAACCTTAATTACATTAGTCGACTCTTGACCAATTTCCATTTTCACCATTTTTCCTCATCATTAGATTACACCACAAGGTAATCTTAACAAAATCCATATTTCAAAATTATCGTTATCGCAATTATTTCGTATAGAATAAACGAGTAATCTACATAAGTGCGAAAATTACACTTACCTCTCATCCGGTTTACGCCTTTCTTCACGTGCTTGATTCGTTTAACCGCTTCTTTCTCAAGCCTCCACCTAGCTCGTTAAGCGTCAGACTATTGCCAACATTTACAAGGTGGTTAGACTAGTCATTTAAAATCACGACCATTCCACCTTACTTATTTTCTATGTCGAAGCTACTATTCGACTTCAAGATTAGTTAACTTAGTTTATTAAAGTTAACTACTTTCAATCACATGATTTACAACATTAAGTTCAAATCAACATGATGATTAGAACTCTTCTTGTTTCATATTTCATTTAACTAGCCATATTATTCAAATACGCGTTTCGTTCTAAATTTCAATATTTGGCTTTCTCCTAGGCATTTTATCAAACACCTAGTGAGCATACTTTTATAAAATTAACAATCAAACTCCATGATTACATATCTTGCCAATTTCAACATCTTTTTACTAAATAATCGTCTAACTCATGGTTAAATGTCAAGATTAACTTCATAGAGTTCAAATAACACTAGTTTGATAATCATGATTCTAGTGTTCATCATGTTTCTACAAAACCCATTAAACACCTAGTTAGTGATCATGAGTTTTACTAACATGCACTCAAATTCCTTAGTTTATTAACTAGGGTTTATTTCAAATCATGCATACATCCTATTTTCACCCAAATAACCATCATTCAAGATCAATTTTCGAACTTCTAGGGTTCATCAAGAATCTGAGATGGAACAAAATACTGAAATTCGACATACCTTATGATCCCATAAGCTTGGTGATTGTTTTTATGTGTTCATGCATACGATTTGGCTCTGATTCACCCTTCAATTTGGTGAATTTCTTGAAGTTTAGGGTTGAGTTTTGAGAGTTCCTTGTGGCTCTGATGAAATCGCAGACACCACACACGTATGTGTGGTTTGTGTTTTAATTTTTTTTTTATTTAATTAAACTTCATTACATTTGCCCATGTTTAGTCCCCCAATTTTAGAGATTCATAAATGAAACTATAACTCATAGTTTATTATTTAATTACCCATTACTAACTAGGTTAATTTTACCTAGTTAACTTAGTGGGTTCCGGGAGTTAAAAACCCATTTTATTTTAAGTCCCGTGGACTCGGGCTCTTATAAACTTAATTCCATAATTCTTTGATTCGCTTGTATTTAAATTATTAGGATTTCTTATTTAAATCCAAATATTTACCGGGTTATTTTTACTGCTAACGGTACTTTACCCGTCTTTTAGTATTAACGGAGTTTGATTACCAAATCCGTTTTTGGGGTGTTACAATGAAGATATTTTTCATCTTTCTGTAACCATTTTTTGGCCTTAAATCGCAGGTCAAACTGTCGGGACCTATTAGTAGTCAATACTTGAGTACTCTGCTTATGGCAGCTCCTATTGCACTGGGAGATGAAGAGATAGAAATTATAAATAAAGTAATATATCTACCTTATGTAGAGATGAAACTGAAACTGATGGGATAATTTGGTGTTTCTGTACCACATAGTGATAGTTGGGACAAGTTTTATATCTGAGGTGGTCAAAAGTACAGGTAACTGAAACATAATTACCATATGGTAATTACATGTTTTCAGGTGAGATAACCTGGAAATGCTTACATGGAAGGTGATGCTTCAAGCGCAAGTTACTTCTTAGTTGGTTTCGTTACCGTGGAAGGTTGTGGGACAAGCAGTTTACAAGTGTGACCAATGTGCCCAAAAAGAAAGATATGAACTTTAACTTTTAGTGGCAATAGATATGATTTTATAAACTTTGTTTTGATATAAATCCCAATTCAAATACAAAAATTAAAAAGTTTGTCATGTATGTACACTTAAGTTAAATGCTTTTGTAAAGCTAAAAAACCTTCATTTCAAGTCTAAAGTTGCAATTTACCATGTTGACCTCATGGTTGCAGCAAAGGGTTACAAGGACTTCATCATCATGGCTATTTTCAATGATTGAATGTGCCCACATAAGCCGTTAATGAGTGAATGTGCCTCCGGCCAGACACCCTAATCCGAAAAATACCAACGTCGGTGATTGTCAATAGAAAATGGCATTTAGCCTGTGAACCCATTTTGATATCGTTTCTTGAAATGACCTGTTTCAACCTAGTCCTGTTTTGGTTAGAACCCGTTTTGACCCAAACAAAAACTTTTTATACAACCCACATGACTCGACCTAACTTACATGTTTCACATTTTCATTAAAAATGACTAATTTGGTTTGTGTTGGATTATATGTATAACTATATATATCTCATTCCTAAATCCAGTAAGTATGAATAACTCATATTTTTCTCAAATCGGTTGATGCAGCTATTCAGAAGCCTCAGAGGATTATGTGAAAAGATATGAGAGATCTTTTAGAAGGCTTCTAGTGGATCAAGGTAAACTTTTGATTTTATTTTTGTTGATATAAATATATTTAAATTTGAGTGAAGATGATGATTTTACTCCATAACACGTGTAGGCAACGCGGATGAAGAAGAGTGCAACAAGTTATAATCGGAAAAAAGCACATATTTAAAAAAAATCACAATACTGTTTAAAGACTTGCTTTTTAAATATTTTTATTTATTGGAACGATGGTGAAAGAACTCGAACCATGATTGAAATGAATAGAACTTATTATTGTTTAGGCCGACACCTGCGTTAAAGTCTAATACTGAAATGAATTTAACTTGGTTTGCTTCTGTCATATTTTGTTTAAACTAATTCCAACATTTCCTTGATCTAGTTATTTTATGTTTTACCCCTTCCCCCACACAGTGTAATTGGTGGTTCATATCATCAGACGATTTTGTTAACGCACAACGGGGCCAGTAATAGTTGGGATCCGTCTCTCTTTCTCTCTTTATCTCTTTATCTCTTTACACATACATGTGTTTATAAATGAAAATGATCATTATGATGATATTGTATTGTTCTGGGTCACCTTTACTCCCGGCCAATGCATTCACAAAGTCCAAACAATTGTTTATTTGTATTCATTTAAAAATTCACAAAGACCAAAAGATAGGTTTTATGCTATTTTAGGGTTGCTCATGGTTTAATGTTATTGTTTGGCTTCTCACGCAGATCATTCCCAAAAGTATAGTTGTTCACAGTGCTACCGTCGTTGCTAGAGTTGTGGCAAGCACAGTCTGTTTATACTTGCTGATTATATACTTATTTTGTTTAATCAAACATAATTATTGCTTCAAATAATACATTGGTATGTCCGGTTGCTTAGCTTTCTGTGGTTTTATATCTAGTTGGAAGAGTTGTAATATGACTCTTAAATTAATTATAATTTATTTTGCAGATTCAATGTTAGTCTGGAACCCCAGGGGATTCCGGATTAAGAAGGTTCGCATGGCTGTTGTTCTTAATCAACACGGAGGAACCGTGGGTATATGTTTATACCCTTGATTCTTTGTTTTGTATTTTTCAATAAGTGCAAAGTAAAAAATGACTTTGGATTTGACATGTGCTTTTGTTTTCAATGAGCATATTGCAACCCTTAAAGATGTTTTGAGCAAATTGTTAGTGAAATCTTTGATGAGAAAACTTTCTAAAATTTCATGCAATTTGAACATTTACACCTCAAAATCATTCATATAGTATCTTTGAGGAGGAAATTAAAAGAAAAACTAGGAATATTGTAATGCAAAAAGAGGGAGTGTTTGATGTTAATGCAAATACCAGGAGGAAATTAAGAGATTAATTGTAAAGTGAAAAGAGGGAGTGTTTGATGTTAATGTAAATACATCAATTTATCAACTTGTGATTTTTTCGTATTTAGATTTTATTTTATTTTATTTTTTGAGTTCATTGTAATTTAATATTTACATAAGTAATGGAACGTTTCTTTGATTTCAAATTTTATGTCGACATTGTTAAATATTATATAATTTACTTTGAATAACCCGTGTTAATTCAACACAAGAAAAAATATACTCAGCGGATGTTCTCAATGGGCTTAAAGTTTCAGGCTTGCCCAATCACATGTTAGTGCTAAAAGTTGGTGTGCCAGTTATGTTATTACGTAACATTGACCAACAAAATGGTTTGTGCAATGGGATAAGGTTAAAGGTTACAAAATTGTATAACCGTGTAATAGAAGCTGATCGTCCAGGAAACGTCGAGTTTGACGGAGCTTTGGTCCCGAGATGATCGGTTCGGTGATAAGAAATGAGTAGAAGATAGAAACGACACCGAACAATCACTTATAATCTGGTTTCTATTAAAATATGAAAGTTACATGCCCCCTTTGGGATCCAAAAGCTTGTCCAAATGGGAACCCCACATCCCTATTGGGTTGGTTTTGGGCTATTCTTTTAATTCGAACATGAAATTATAGAATTCAAATTCAAACATTCGAATTCTGCTGATTTAAATAACTGGAGTTACTAGATTAATAAATAATACTTAGGATATAAATTATATAATTTGAATTCGAATATTCAAGTCGAATATGTTCGAAAATCATATATTATGAATTAACTGTTTTTTTATCCCATTTGCAATTGACACTTTTGGTATCCTTGCGACAAAGGTTGTGGACCTGCTTAGTCGACTCCAAAATGTCATACATAGTAATGTCATGACCCCAAGATTTATGAATGTAGTTTTAAAAGACTTAGTTTTGATATTCAAAAAGTGGTAGCGGCGTAGCTTGTTGCCCGTTTACCTTCCATGTAATTTCTTATCAAGATTAATATGTATAAAAAATACATTTAAAAAAAACATGTTCATATATAAGGTACATAACTAAGAATCAGTTACCAATATATAACCTAAATTTGCATATTTCAAACACTCAAAAGTTGTTTTAAGTGAATTTGCCACATTACCATGGAACGTTATCACGAAAAGAAAAAGTACACTAATATTGTCCAAAATGAAAGATGATGTTAATTGGATTGTTCCACTTGTTGATGGAGGTGTGAAGTGCATATTGATTTTAACTATTATGATGTCTAGCACCGACAAACATGGGGTTCAAGTTCCAAGGGATAGAGCCCCTGGCTAGTTCAACACATCATGGCAAGCTATAAGGGTGAAGGGGAGTGCCCCTCTCTTACACACCACCAACCAGCTAGTGCCACGTCAACTCCCCTCTTAAACTCCCCTAACACCCCATTTTGATGGCGGCACTCCCCTCTTTAGGGGACTTGGTTTTTTTTTTTTTTTTTATTTGTTGTTTATGCATGTTTATAAAAAAATATTAATAAAAATTAAATAAAATTTAACAAAAGACATTTCAAAGTAGAAAATAAAAATAAAAATAAAAATTAAATTCAAACTAGAAAATTAAAATTACATTCAAACTAGAAAATAAAAATTACATTAAAACTAGAAAATAATAATTTTAGAAATCGATTGGCCACCCGTACTTGTTAGCGATGTCGCGTTTTCGGGCGAGGATGAACGGCAACATATTTGGCGGAGCATCCTCGTGCGGCTTGATGAATGTTTCCATATCTCGATCGTAATTGTAGTTTTTCATCGTCTCGTGTTGTTCCGATATGAGCTCGAGAGCCTGCGCCTCTCTTTGCTTCCTCAATTCAACCGCCTCCAATTCAATCGCGTGCTTCTTTTCTTTCATGGCGGTGTACTCTTTGAATTGTGCCGCCAACTCGGCCGAGCTTCCCTCGGACGATGTCGCTTGACGCTTGTCTCGCCGTTGTGCTCTTTGTGGCGAGGGGTCTTCGTTCATATCGGGTATGGAAGGGTCCACCTCAACGGGCTTTCTTTTATGTCCTGAACCTTCCCCTTCCTCACCCAACAATGGGACTTGGGCCCATTTGTCGTGTTTTCGAAGGACCTCCCACCCCTCGACATGTTGAAAACCGTTCGGAAATCTCTCTTTAAACTCTGTTAAAGCGACTTTCATCACGTCGAGATCCTTGACTCCGCTTCCTCGTGTGCGATCCTACATATTTTAAATTAATAAGTGTTAAAAAAATATGAACTTAGTAAAGAAAATTAAAAAATATACAATGTCAAAAAATATAATTTTTACCGCTTGTTGGTATAGGCCGTTGAAAAAGTTTATTTTTGTGTGCATCGGGCCCCATTTAGACCGTACTTGATGCACGGTCCGGTTACTTCCACCGACGGTGGCGTTAAAATGATTTAAAATCTTACGCCAAAAACTATCGCGGTTTTGTTGATTGCCCTTCTTTTTGTTGGTAGAGCAATGTACCCACGCCTTCGTCAACGCCTCTTCTTGGAGCTTTGTCCATTTTTCGCTCGTCATTTTTCCCTTTTTATCCCGAGCGTCATCTTCTTCGTTGCCCAAATCTGCATCCACATTATATTCATCGACCTCGTCGCCAAATTTTGAGTTTCGGGCACTACCTCATCGTCCTCGTCGTCCCAAACAGGTAGAGGACGTTCAACATTTTCTTGGACCGATGGAACTTGTGGGGAACGAAAACCATATGGGTCGAAGGCGGGGGAGTGAGGAGGAGCATCCATTGATAACAAATTTTGAAAACCATAGCCGAAATTGGGTTGAAGGTTGGTTGCTTGAGTGTTGTAAAAGGAGGGGTGTGAAGGTTGTTGGAAAAAAAACGGGGGTTGTGGAGTATATCCGAAAGGGGGTTGTGATTGTGCACTTGCACCGCTCGAACCACCACGAGACGGTTGCTTGCCCCGTCCCTTAGTTTTTTTCTTGGCTTCGCGGGGTTGGTTCTCCATTGCTCGGTTAGAAGTGGGTGTGGTTTGAGAGTATAAAAAATTAAGTGGGTGTGGTTTGAGAGTACAAAAAATTTAGTGAGAAGTGGGTGTGGTTTGATGAGAGTGTAAAAAATTAGTGAGAAGTGGTGTGGTTATTTATATTTGTTTAAAAAGTGAATTTTTTTTTTTTTTAAATCGACCGTTGCAAACATGACCGTTCCTCAAACCTTGTGCCAACTCCACGCGGTGAACAAGTGCCGAAACCACTCCCCGATTCGGGTCCCCGCGGTGATGGCGGCGGTGTTCCCGATCGGGGAAAGTGGTCACCGAACCCACTCCCCGAGTACGCCCCGGACACCCTAAGATGAGTCTTCAGGTACATGAAAAGAGCGTGGATTATGGGTTGCAAGTTGGATCACTAGTATAAAAGTTGGTTCTTCCCATGGGGGAGGGGCATATCATGGGTTTTAAAGAAGCATTCGTACAACATAACAAAATTTGGGAATATTGGATTTTAATAATCTCAACTATTCGTAGTTGGCCATCAACAATCCCAACTTTAAAAATAACCACTGTCAGTCCTAACTTTTAACATATTGGCCTCCAATGGACCCTGACTAACAGAATCCTAACGCCGTTAGTCTCCGGTCGACGGAAAAACGTTTTTTGGCCGGAAAACTCATTTTTGGCCGGAAAACTCAGCATTATTGTCCCGAACCTCTTTGTAACCTTATTATGGACCTTTGAGAACTTTTTTCTAGTAAATGTACCAATTATTAAATACGCCGGAAAACTCCTTTTTCGCCGGAAAACTCAACTTTTTGGCCGGAAAACTCAACATTTTCGTCCCAAACCTCTTTGTAACCTTAGATCGGACCTTTAGAAACCTTTTTCTAGATAAAAAGGGTTTTCCAGCGACCGGAGACTAACGGCGTTAGAGTTCTGTTAGTTAGGGTCCATTGGTGGCCAATATGTCAATAGTTAGGACTGTCAGTGATTATTTTTGAAGTTAGGACTGTTGGTGACCAACCACGAATAGTTGGGAAAACTCAACATTTTCGTCCCAAACGTCTTTGTAACCTTAGATCGGACCTTTAGAAACCTTTTTCTAGACAAAAACGGTTTTTCGGCGACCGGAGACTAACGGCGTTAGGGTTCTATTAGTCAGGGTCCATTGGTGGCCAATATGTCAATAGTTGGGACTGTCAGTGGTTATTTTTGAAGTTAGAATTGTTGGGGACCAACGACGAATAGTAGATTATTAAAATCCAATATTCCTAGAATTTGTGGCATTAGAAAGATACTCGGTGGTTAAGGAATATCACCTATTTCAAATGTGTTGTGATAGGGATGATGCTAACTGAAAGAAAGCCTTTCATTCCAAAATCTTAACTAGATAGCGATAATTTGATTTAAAAAAATAGCCTTTCATTCCGAATTCTTATTTAGGGTATGTTTGGTAAAAGTAGCTGGCGGCTGGTAGCTGTAAGATGTAAGCTGGTAGCTGGTGGCTGGAAGCTGGTAGCTAGTAGCTGTAGCTTTTTAGATATATTTTGTGTTTGGTAGAGTAGCTGGAGCTTTTAATAAAATGTATAAAATGACCAAAATGGACATAACTAAAAATTTAGAAAGTTGGTGCATTAAAAAGTTCCTTATCTTTAGAGGTTAAAATAGTCATTTTTTTCCCTAAAAGCTTATAGCTCCTTCTAAACGCTACTAGTAGTAGCGTTCAACCAAAAGCTTCAAACTCCTAACCTAAAAGCTTAAAGCTCCTTCAACCAAACAAGACTTTTTATTGAGTAGAAGCTTTTTCTTAAAAGCTTAAAGCTAAAAGCTCCTAAAAGCTCCATGTCAAACATACCCTTAACCAGATAGAGAGGGCACATAATAAGATAGAGAGGGCACATAATAATATCCTTATTTATTGGGTAGTAAGTATAGATTTAGATTTAGGTAAGTCCATTTTTTTTTTACTATTTTAATTTTGTATAGGGTTTTATTAGCTTATAACCTCGTGTATTACACGGGTTAAATAAATGAATTTTATATACTAAATAATAAAACAATATATTTTTAAAAACCTCCTTTGTTGCATGGTTTAAATAAATGTAATTTAATATATTAAATAATAAAAAGTTATATCTATAACAACCATATGTATTGTACGGGTTGAATAAATGTAATTTATATTCCAAATAAAAAAGGTTATACATTTAAAAGCATGTGTATTATACGGGTTGAATAAATGTAATATTGTTTACCAAATAATAAAAAAAGTTATATCTTTAAAAACACTCGTGTATTACACGGGTTGAATAAATATTATTTTATATACCAAATAATAAGAAAATTATATTTAAAAAACTAATGGATATACTCGGTACGCGATACATACGGTGATTACGGAGATAATTATTGAAAAGAAGATAAAGTGGTCAAACATGTTATTCAAGAAGCAAATAAGCAACCATTTGAGAGATAAAATATAAATTTTATTTAAAAAAACCCTTCAAAATTATGTAATAAATCAATATAATATTTTTTTAATAATGAAAATAAAAATAAAGAAATAATATATTATCACAAAGTTTGATTTTGGTTATAAATAATTTGGCTATTTAAAATCTTTTAAATTAACAATTTAAATTTAAGGATAATATTTTATTAGAAAAATAGAATTATTTTATTCGACATTTAAAGTAGTATAAGATTTAATATAATTTTTTTATTTAGTTAATATAAAATAGAAAAAAATATATGATTGAATAGTTGGGGTAAAAGGAAACTAAAAATTGTAGATGTTATATAACATGTTAGGTAATATAAACAATGAAGATAATATGATACAGAAAATTAAATAAATGATATTATAACGAGAAGTATACATTAAATTTATAAACTAAATAATAATTGTCTATAGTTAAGTAGAAGAGATGAAACTAAATAATAATTAACCATAAGAAACGTGGCTTAATATGATAACAAGTGTACTCAAAATGGTTTTTTTTTTTTATATATAGTATAGAATAGATATAGATTATTAAAAAGTTACTCGTGTCTCTGTTACATAAGAAAAACCAAAAAAAAAAAAAAAGGTTTATATGTTTGTTTCTGGATGCAGGCTACAAGGTTTGCTGGTCAGGATCAGATCGGATTCGGGTTTGTTTGTCATCGTTCTTCAGGAAACCGGAGAGTTGTTAGAAAGGTGAGCTGATTGACAGATTAAGGAGAAAATACAACGCATAATCAAACATTAGGGTTATTCGAATACAAATTAGTACCTACATAAAGAGTCAAATCCGACCAAAATACAAATGCACTAGACAGAACATAAACGTTTCACAAACAATAATACCATAACAAGCAGTGAAGTAACGGGGTTAGATTTTAATGCAAGCGGTCTCCTTTCATCGGCGACGGCGTGAAGCGGTCTCCTTTCGTTTGAGATGGTGTGAAGCACCCACAAAGACGACGCCGTCTGCTTTTTCCGCTGTTGCTTTTTCCACGCCGAATAAAATCACGCATAATCACGCTTTTGGTCCTTGAAAACCGGCTCTTCCCTTTGCCTTTCTTTTCGTCAAGTGCAAGCAACACATACTGAATCTTCTGAACCTCCAGTTGCACCCTTTTGATCTTCTCTGAGCTTTTCCACGTCTCTTCTTGCTCCACCCACGCTGCTAAACTCGGGTTTTTCTCGATACTGGCTGTCGATTCAACGTTCACGTTCACCAGCTGTAAGATGGTCTCTTCAGCTTCTTCTAACTGTTCTTTCACTGTCTCGTAATCGACCCCGGTTGGTTTTTTACTCTTTTTGAAGGTATCCATTCTTGTTGTTAGATCTTTCACTGAAGTCTCGAGTTCTGCAAGCTTTTGCGCATCGGATTTGAGCCTGTGCAAAAGCTTTCCTTTTTGGGATTCTTGATTTGGTACTTCCAATTTGTCGACACCTAGATCTTCAATCTGTGGCTCGTATGGTAGTCTTCTCGACTTCTTTTCGGTTTCATACGCTTCGTGGGCTAGTTGCAGTTGCTCAATCATCATATCGTCGCTTCTCAGATACCCTCTTCGGCTCCTGCTTCTGCTGTTTGCGGATGATGATCCATCTGATGCTTGATCCAGCGGGATATCTCTAATCGGAACCCCTTTTCTTGATTCAGAGATTTCGGGTTTAGCTTTCGTGATGTTAAGATTATCTAAAGTCAGATAACGTCTCCCACGAAGCTTTTCTGCCTTGTTGCGTTTTTGTTCTTCATTGGATTTCGATTCTTCGGTCCCTGTTTTTGCGGGATTCGATTTGATGTTGATTTCTGTGCTTTTCCGACTTGCAACTACGTTTATATCCTCCACGATTACCTTTTCAAGGGCTGCAATTCGCGTCTGAAACTCAAGCAAATCTGAGACTCCGGTTGTTTTGAGTGATATTTGATTCTCAGTGAAGAACTCTGAATCACTTTGATCATGATGATGAGGATGAACTTTCATTTCCACGTCCTCGACCTGCATTCAAACAAATATTCATTATATCGAGCTTGACTCTAAAAATAAGCTCGTTTAATAAATGAACCTGAGATTCCATATTCCAAGCTCAGTTAGAATCGTGAGCCTATTAAATAATTATATTTACAATTATAATACAAATAACTAAATAATATTTATTATGTCATATATAAAAAATTATAGTTAAATGTAGGTGGATACGGATAAAATAATTAATAAACAATAAATGAGCCCAAACCTGGCTACACTCGCGAGCCTAAACAAGCCTATTTATATATCGTAATTTTAATTCAATATAATAACAAAATATTACATAAATAAAAATATATGTATTATGCTTTATAATAGAAAAAAGTAATAAAATAATTAACAAATAATAAACGCGCCTTGAACTCGAACTTTAAAAATTTCACCCCTAAGGATCAGTTGGTACCTCAGATTTCCGGTTGTTGGATACAAGATTTGCTGCCATGGTGAAAACATTATGTTCAAGAGATGATATATTCTCCTTCAACGAAGCAATAACAGGAGTATACGCAAGCAATTGCGCTTTTAAATCTTCGATTTCTCCCTCCATAGCACTCGCCTTCTGTTTCATTTCTTCGATTTCCTGATCTTTCAGTGCAGTTTCACCTTCAAGATTCTCACAAACTTCAGCCAGCTGATGAACTTTAGTTTCATAGAGAATATCGCGAGTGTTCGATACTTGAAGATCAAAAATAAAAGAAGTGGCCTCAGCATCCCACAATTCGAACTCATTCTCTCTTTCTTGAAGCTCAGAAGTCAAATTCTGTTCGATATTTTTCCGTTCTTCGAGTTCTTCGTGTAACATATCCAATTCCAATCCAAGATTCCCATTCACTTCAATGAGATCAAGATTCTGTTTCTTGACCCTCAAGAAATCATCCTTTACGGTTTCATATTTGTTCATCAAGGCCGTTTTGTGCAACTCTGATTCCCGATACCCAAGTTGGATTTCTTTGAGGAGAGTTAAGATCACGGCGTTCTCAATCAATACCCGTTGCTTTTCATCTTCCTCTTTTAGTAAAGACCGCTTCAAATCCTTAATGTTTTCAATGATATCTTCAACCGATATCTTACAGGTTTCAAATCCATGACTTGAACCGATTTCGAGAGACAAAAACACCTGATAAATCCCGAGTCTCAAGTTTTCAACTTCAACTAACAAGAGCTCTTCTTCAACCTGTTGCTCAAGAATTTCAGTCTCGAGCTCGGAAATCAATTTATCTGCCAATTTGGAAGCCGATACGTGTTTCTCGTTTTCAACCGACAACGCGTAGTTCTTTTCTTCAACTTCTTTGACAAACTTGTGTAAGATGAAGTTTTCAAACTGAGCAATCACAGCTTTATCAAGTTCTTCCTGAAGTTCTTCTTTCTTCAACTTGCTCTCCTCGTGAAATTCCCGAATATGATTCTCTAAATTGTTTAACCGTTTCTGGTTTGTAATCATGAGATTCTCTCGTTCTTGTTTCTCGACACTTAAAGACGATATGAGTTCTAGCATTTGAGAGTTTCCCGACTCTTTTTCCTTCTCGAGAACGCCGTATTTTTCTTCAAATTGGATAAACCGATCCTCGAGAATTTCTAATCTTTTCTGCACGTTTTCCAATTGAGAAGCCAGCATTCTTCTTTCTGCAACAAGATTAGACTTCTCAATGTTGAGCAACTCACAAACCTCTTCCAAACCCTTTGATTTTTCTCGGAGATCTTCGAGTTCGGTGTTTGCTGTCGAAAGAGAATCCTCAAGAAGCGTGTTTTGATCCACGAGTTTCTGCATGTTAACCGTTATAACATGTAACTGAGACAAAAGAACACTTTTCTCAAGTACAAGAGCCGATTTTTCAACATGAAGCGACTCGCAGGAACTCTCGAGTTCGTTATTCTTCTCGATAACAGTTTTTATCTTTTCTTCATGCTCACTGTTTTTCTCACAGATCTGTTTCAACTTCGAGTTTTCATCCTGCAAACACTTAATTGATGACCCTAATGATTCGGGATTCAATCCAACCAACTCGAGTTGACTCATTAATGAGTTGTAACTCATATTCAACTCGGTAATTTCATCTTTCAGATTACAGATTTCTTTCTGCATAGCTGTGGATTGACCCAACTGCAATGCTACTTCCTCTTCAAGTTTTTCCTTCATTTGCTTCAACCCCATGAACTCGACTTCCGATTTCTTCAAGTTTTCATTATCGTTTTTAACTTGTTTCATTTCTTCTTCTAAACCCGATTTGCAAATCTCCAAATCTTTCACCATCTGTAGCCCCTTTTTAAGCTCCACTGCAAGATTCCTCTGTTCTTCTTGAGATCGAGTGTATAACATTTTCAAGGTCTCGAGAGTTGCTTCGACTTGAACATAATGCGTGTGCTCATCTTTCGCATAGCTTTGAAGCTTCTCTAATTCTTCATGCTTATCGGATAATTCTCGGTCTTTTAACATGATTTTCTTAGCTAAATCACCCGCCTCCATCTTTAAAGATTCGTTTGATTTCTCCAGACGAACACAAATCTCTTCGACATGTTTAAGTTTTTCTGTACTACTTATAATCTCGTTCGTGAGGCGTTGAACGTCTGATTGAGCAGAAGAAAGATCATGTTCTAACTTGTAAGATTTCTCAAGGCATTCCGAGTATAAAACCCGTAAAGCTTCTTTTTCTTCGGTTAATTCCAAAAGCGTGTTTTTAAGCTTTTCAACTTCCATTTCGGCTTTAACTTTTAGCTCAGAAAACATTTTGGCTTTTTCTTCGGTTTCCATAATCTTTTTCTCCAAAACGGATATCTTCTCCAAACATTTCCCGTATCTCAAAAGACCCGCATCATTTTCAGATTCTAACCTCGTGAGCTTATCCATCAAATCCCGACTTTCTGCTTCCGATTCAGCTGCTCGTGTATCCATTCCATTTATCTTTTCCTCCAGATCAGATATCGTTTCAAGATATTCCATTTGTTTTTCTAATCCAGATTCCTTTTCAGCCTGCAATAAACGAAGCGTTTCCTTCAACATATGAACTTCTTTCTCCGCTTCACTCGCTTTTTCTTCAAGAATTCTCGATTTTTCCACCGCATGATTAAGTTCTTCATCCGTATTCGACAATTTCTCCAAACTACATTGATACTGAACAAAAAGCTCATCCTTTTCAGCAATCAAATCAGCCACCGCCTTCTTTAATTTCTCGATTTCAAGTTTATCCTTCTCATTGGTTTTCTGCAAGTTTCCTTCTAGAAACAGTTGTAAATCGAAAGAGTCATTCTTTTGATCATTAGGATCGATTGAAGATGATGAACCTTCCGGAAATGTGAACGGTTCTTGATCTGGGAAAGCTGCTTGTAATGTTTTTTGAGCATGGCGAAGCTCACTGGTTGCATAATCATATCGTTCGGCTAATGCACGATATGCTCGATAGAATTCCTCAACCAATTTCATGAGCTCGGGGCGTTTCTTGTAGTACATTTCAGCTCTTCTGGCAAAAGAATCAGCATCTTCTTCAATGAGTTTGATCATAGATTTGACTTTGGTATCCATATCTACAAAAACGCATACATGTATATCAATACTTTGGAATCCGTATTTGCTAAGTACACACGTGGCAAATGGTCGATTTGGATTATGTTTTATATCACTAACGGGTCGATCTGATGGATATAACTGAAAAGGAAACAGGTCATACGGGTCGAGACAGACAGAAGGATAAAAAAATCATCCAAAAATGTATTCATTTTATTAAATATTGCTGACCCATTTCAATTAGGCTAAAATAGTGCAGATTTAGTTAGTGTATTTATTTTATTAATTCTCCAACACTTGTCTGGAAGGATTATGATAACCGTAATCAAAATAAAGATTGCTAATTAAGATCAGAAACACTCACAATTCAGATCCACAATAAAATCAAATTTACTTATGAATGAATCAATTTTGTTTGTTATTTTTAATCTCTAAAGAATCAACTAGTAAAGATTAAAAATTTTGTTAAAAAAGAAACAAGTTAATTTGCCTAATAATAGGGTCAAACATGTCGAAAGCCGCCCAAAGTGTATGTTTAATCGTATTTTTTAGCCATATTTAACAGCCTAAATATTTATAAAGAAATAGATAAAAATGGACAGAGAGTTTTGCGGGTCAAAAGGGCCCATTTCAACATGTATGGATTTTTAGTTGTTTCGACCCGAACCCATGAACACATTACCCAACCCGTGCCTCGTATAAGTAAGAAAAAGAAAGAGCTGCATGAAGCGACAAGACAAAAAGAGTCAGTCAGCTAATAAACCCAAAAAAGTACAACCAAACGCGGTCCTATGAGGGAGCCCCCCACCCTCCGGGTTATGTAAAGGGCCTGCTTATTACCATTTCCTTTAAAGAGGGAGAGGGGGGACCTTGCTGCTCACTCCAAGTTCTACACATGTTCTAAAGCCAAAATAACTAATAAAATTTAAATCTTTTTATCTATAACTGATTGGTTCTGATAGAACCCAAATATTGTTTTTATTAAGGAAAAAAAAAGAGGAAACAACAACAAAATACAAAATTTGGTTGCTTTCTAGAGATAATGAAACCTATTATCCCTCAAATAAATCCCAAATTATTCTCCTAATCCCTATTTAGATAATTTGTTTTTATTTGAAACAATAAATTTACCTTTATTAACTTTGGAAACTCTACTATTGCCTATTTTTAACTCAATCAAACCCTAAATAGAGCAAATTCATAGGTACAATCACAATGAATGAAAATTTTTCACTTTTTACTCCATACAATAAAAATGAACAATCAATAATTCATCAAAAATAGTTAAAAAAAACAATTCATATATACCTGTCAGATTCTCTTGAAGCCATTTTGAATTTTTGGGGCTAATGTGGCTGTCCCACCACCAAGAATACAAACGCCTTGATTCTGAATTTAACATACTCATTTGGATCTTGGAAATCTCAGAATGTAGATCAAGCCCAGAATATATATATATTTTTCTTTGTACTTTTTTTTTCAAAAAGAAAGGTGATTTAGCTCCTCAACTCTTACTCTTGGTACCTAAAATCAACAAAATGGAGAAAAATTAAGTTAATTTATGTTCTTTAAGGGATATTATCAAGAATTAGGTTCAAAATCAAGAAAAAATTAGGGTTTCAGAATAAATCTGAACAAAAAACATGTTTTTTACACAATGACATCTCAAAGGGTGTTTGAAAGATGAAATAATTAGATAAGATATCATTTTCAAGAAGGAAATCAAATCATTTAAGTACAATAAATTGAAAAAGATAACATCAAATTACTAACAAAAACCCTAAAAAAATCACTAAAATATATTTCTACAAATTTTCCGAAAATTATTTAAAAAGGGGTAGAACAAACAAACCCATTTCACCAAGAACCCAGATGAGTTCTACTGGCATTACAAATATAGAAGAAAAATTAAAAATTAAACCTTTAAAAAAGGGGGTTCTTGGAAAAACTAAATCAATGATTTTTAGCAACACAGATGAAGAAATACTTACAAAAAAAAATGAAATCTTGAATAAATGGGGTTGCTAGAAAAATTACATCAATGATTGTTAGCAACAAAGATGAAGAAATACTTACAAAAAAAAATCTTGAAATAAAATGGGGTTCTTGAATCTGATCTGCAGACACAAACCCTTCTTCACCCCTTGAGCGAAAATCACCCCATTAGGTTCTCTCTCTTGAATTTCAACGGTAGGATTTGTTGTATGATTGACTATTGGGTCATCTTGTATATAATTTTATTTATTGCAGACAGTAAGCTACTGTGTGAGAAGGACATATGGACTGTAAAAAGCAAGAGGATGGAAACGTGAAGGCTTCTACTAAATATGTTAGTTTATTGGGGGTGTGCGAATCTCTCACATAATAATAAATGGTAATAATTTCATCATTTTGTCTATGGTAAGCATGTTTGGTGCAAAATCATATTTTGTATCCCCTGATGAATATGATATATTTCTTTTTATTTATTGTGATTGAGAGAAGATATGGTAAGTTACGTAGACGGTGGATGTTATATGTTTATATCGACTGTTATCTCTTTTAAAAGTTAAGAATTTAGGTCTTGTTGTTTAACAAAGCGTGTAATGTGTTTAAATCAATATGAAGTAATCGTTTTTAGACGAGGTGCAAGTTCAAATGGGTTTCCCGATGAAATGGAGAAAATGAGTAGGGGCGATCTTGGCGTCGGCGAGATCCTCGGTTTTGATGAATGGATATCCAACTTTTGAGTTTCAATTTGCGAGGGACATGAGGCAAGGCGACTGTTATGATCTGAGTTTACTTGATTGTGTTGTTTTTATAAGATGAAGAATGAAAGAAGATAAACAAGTGAACAATTGCAACGGAATGAATGAAAAACTTTATAACACAATCAAGGAAAAAAAGCTTTCTTCATATATAATTTGTGTCGAATGATTTCATTACAAAATATTCAACGTATGCATGAACACTTCCTCCCTCTCAGCCTGAACTCACAATGTTAAGTTCGTACAAGATGTAAGTGTGTGCAAAAAGCTAATAGAACAGTACATGCACTGTTTATTTATAGTACAATCCTAAACACTGAGGCATCTTTATTGACATCACCTAGATAATGACAGCTAACAATTTTAACAACCTCTAAACACTGATGATTACAGACACTGTTACATTAGAAAATGATTAAACAAACACTGATACAAGCTATCCGCTGATGTAAGGCGCCTATAAACGGTCCGATTATGTCACACTTACTGTTTTCCGACTGTCATACCCCAACCCGCAGCGGAATAAGTGATTGGGGCATGATTAGGTTGATCCAAAACTTATGACTTGCTATTACGTGTTTTAAATAGTCATTATTTAAATAGTCATTAATCTGTTTTGAATATTTCACAAAACAATTAAACATATGAAACATTTTTCATAACTACTAAACTACATTGATCCGTTTCTTGTTAATTAAGACACATCCTATGTCCAATCTTCTCTTCAAGCCTGTTTACCTGTATCACGTGTAAAATATAATCCCCTAAACCAGGTCTGCCGGGATTCGAACCGGGGACCTCGGTGTCGTGTGCACATTGTGACAACCCATAATTTCAACCATTGTTAGTTACGATTGGGTTCACGATCCAAAATATTATTCTTATTTGAAATTAGTAATAACTTTAATTCAGCGAACACGTCATTAGTTAATGATTTTTATTACAATATTTCAAATTTATACTTGTACATATAAATCATAATTATATTCGTGAAGGTTTTTTTTATAAATAGTGCTTGTTATTTTCTCGATGGTTAAAAGGGGTATAATGAAAATATTGAAAACCGAGATTCGAGACGTTTAGCGGGTTTGTATACGTAATGCACACCAAACCCACCCACCCACACCAAACCCTAAATATAAAAGCATCTTATTCTCCCTCTTCCTCATTTACATCCAAACCCTAGCCCCTCCAACTTTCAAATCGTAGAAAGAGAAAGAGCATATTTTGGAGAGAATGTGGAGAATTAGAGAGTTATCAGGAAGAATCAAGAGGAACCGGTCAGATTCCGGCAACCACGCTTGGCTTCCGGCCACTGGTAGCGGCAGTGACGCCGTATCAGCGGCTTTGGGCGGCGATGGATGGTCGATGTGGTAGTGGTACGAGGATAGTGGTGGTTGGGTGTTAGGCGGAGAGTAACGTGGGGGCGAACGGAGGGTGGTGTGCGGTTGGGCATGGCAGTGGCGGACGCAATAATTTTTCCATGGGGGTGCGGAACATTTTTAAAAATTTTAGGCCCCTAGGTATATAAGTAAAAAAATCGGTTCGTATCGGGTCGGTTCGGGTCGTGTCGGGTCATGTAAAACAAAAGAAATCGCGCAAGAACGTCCCTACTCATGGTTCCTATCACAAACAAATTGATCCATAAGTTCATCGCTCAATAACATAATGTTTCAATTTTAATTTTCAACCCTAGAAATCGTGTGTAATCACCCTAAAAATCATCTAAACAACATAATCACCCTAAAAATCATCTAAACAACCATAAACAACGTCAACACACATGAAATTTCAAACCTATTTAAGAATTTTGTTATCCTTTGGTGTCGGACGGCGGTGGTTCGCGGCTGTTGATGACGTGTTGTTGTGGTTGTTGTTGTGTTCGATGATCGCTGGCAGGAGACGACCCAAGAGAGGGAGGGCGGGAGGAATTCTAATGGACTATTGGGCTTATTTTAATTATTATAGTTTGAACTTAGGTTGAGTTTGGTTAATGGGCTAGTAATTAGTGGGCTAATTATGTTTAATGAAATAGTGGGTTAAGGTATTGGGTATTTGGGTTAAGTTGGGTAGTATAAGTTTATATAATTTAGGTAGTTTTTTTTAATTAGAGTTTACAAAAAAAAAATTAAAATATAAATCGATAACATTTTTTACCTAAGGTGTGTGGACGAAAAATTCCAACGGGTGCGGATGAAAAAATTCAAGGGGTGCGGACGAAAAAATCCAAGGGGGTTCGGACGGGATTTTCAACGGAAAATAGCACTAAATTTTTTTTCCCGTGGGTGCGCCCGCCCACCTTGGAATAGGGGTAAGTCCGCCCCTGGGGCATGGGTTGCGCCACTAGGGCACCGTCTGAACCCATGTCAGCAGCGGTGTCAGTTCGAAAAAACATCAGCAGCGGTGCTGCAGTAGGAGCATAGGGGTGACTGTGTACGATGAAATCCATAATTTTTCGACCAAAATCTAGTTGGTGGGGCCCACTTGTGACCGTAAATGCCAAGGGGGTAAAGTGTAACATTTTTTATAAAAGTTATTAATTTGTTAGATATTTAGGTGATTAAATAAAGTATGGTGTTTAGGGGTTTTCTTGCATCATTAAGGATGTAATTTGGGGTTTAGAATGTTAATTGTCATTAACTAGTTCACTAGACTAGTATACGACTTCTGTTTAGTTGTCGATTCAATAATGCCACTTTTGCATTCTACCGACGAATGTTTCCGCAAGTTGAAATTCCGCAACCATGAGATGTATGAAGGGATTTGGGATCCCATATAAAGCTTAACTAGCTCGCTAGGTTATTCGTTTAGGTGTTAGGGCAATAAAATATTGTTTACTAGCTTGTCGGATCAAGAACAGACGAGTTATGTAGGTTGCGACGTAGCACCGAAAGCTTATGTTTCGGACACCCCCTTGATATCCTCAAAGTGTTTTAAGACATCTGTCATTATTCTTTTATAATTCTGGAGTCTCGGAAATGCTGAATTAGTATTTCAGACGAACTAAAATTGTTATATTTATCACTGATCGGACAATTTTGTGATTAAAGCGTTATACCGGAAAGTTATGTATTATTGCAAGATGTGTTCCCTCATTAGTTTTTTTGTATATATATGGACTCAGATATGTCTTTCGTATGTCAATATTCATCGTTTCGTTTGTTTTCACAGTTTTGTTGTAACGAATAGTGTGACCGTGAATAGTGCGCTCAGCACTTTCTACCAACACTTTTAGGACATAGTTTGATTGGTTTCGCGACATGACGAAAACCAACATATGTTATAGTATTGCTTACTTGTCCTAACATTGTTATCTAATGTATGACCCATTTACGTAATTAAATTACGTTAAATGCATGAGATTATATAATAAAAATAGTGATTAGATTGTACGGAATTACCGGTTATTTGCCGTTTGTCACACCTATCCTCTTTTGGGATGAGGTTGTGAATACAACTTGCTATGTTTTAAATAGGGGTTTAACAGTTAAAATGACATAACAAAACTTGTTATGAGCTTTTGAGGAACCGTAAACCAAATTTAAAAGAGTTTGAACTATTTGGGTTACCATGCACTATAATTCGAGATAAAAACCAACCAAAATTTGGTGAAGTGGCTGACGAAATATTTTTCTTAGGTTATGTAGACAGTTCACCAAACAAAAGGGTTTTTGATAAAACAAAAAGGTAAAATTGAGATTGTTTTTAATATTGAAGTTATAACATATTCACCCAAACAGTTAAGCCCAGGTCCAACCATATTATATGATTATGATCAGTTCTATGAATCTTTTAAAATTCCTGAGTTTACCGATGCAAGTGATTTGAGTTTGATTCATAGCTTGATCAAGGATGAAGATGAAAGTGCATTCGGTCCAAGATCAAGCGTTTCAATTTTAGATGATAAAAATGTGACAGATGCGCTAGGATCTTCCATAAATGCAAAGGCAGCGGATTCAAGTGATAGCTAGTCTGAACCAATTAAGGGGGAGGACTTCATTAATCCATTTGCAAATGTAAATCTTCAAGGGGAGATTGGATCAAATCTAGAAAACAATTTGGAAGTCGACAGCATTGCTACAACATGAGCAAATAGAGATTGTAACAACTCTCATCAAAAGTCATATTTATTACTTTAATTATCCAATAGGAAACCCTAATTAAGACACCCAAGTGATTCTGCACAAACCCTAAAATTTTCAGAATAATCAGAATCAGGATCAGGGCCCCTAAAACTCAGGGGGGGGGGGGGTAAACCCTAGTTACGATTATCTTCAAATCTCGTTGTCAAAATTTAAATTTTCGAATCTGTCAACTCAGCAGGCCTAGTCCCACACGTGGCAACCCTATGACAATTATGTGTCCCTTACGGACCGTAAGGGTTGAGTCTTACGGTCCGTAAGCCTGACAAAATTCGTGTATAAATAGCAGGGTTTGGCACTTGATATTCTGCGTACGTTCGACGAAGAAATTCGTTTTAGGCACTGAGTTACGTTCTGTTTACCACAATTAACACACACGGATCACTAATCGACGCCGCAATCAGGGTAATAACTCGATCGCTGATACGATTCAATGTCCGATTGATTAAAATATCCAATGGATGTTTAAGTGCTGCCCACATTAGGGTTATGCTTTGTCATTCGTCGTTAATTCGATGGATGTTTAAGTATCACACTTTGTCATTCGTTGTGAGAGTTTGATCTCGTGAGTTATCATAAATGATGTATTAAGTTACTGACCGAATTGTGTGCCTGTTACTAATTTAGGTTAAAAGGCTAATCAGTAGGCTAGACTCTGCTCAAATTAAATCTGCAATGTGAGTCATTCTCTTTTTATCAACTATTTTACAATACCTCAAATTATTTTCAAAAGTTATAATTACAGGGACTAAGTCGTGGATATCTTGAATCACTGGCTAGTGGGGTATTGTGCACATTACTAATTTTCTCCCAGTTAGGTTCATTGACCTACTAGGGATAATCATCACTATTTAGGTTCATTGACCTAATAGTGGTATGACCATCGTCACCATTGTGACATGTCACCATTGTGACACGGCGCCAGATAAAAATAAGATAAAAGCCATTGTAATCGCTCTTATGATGTAATTAATAACTATGCATCATTTTATGTAAATAGAATGATTCACTCAGTATTTCCCGCTGACAAAACCTTTTTCAAACATGTTTCAGGTGATCTGTTATGATCCAGGAAAAGTGTCGTGAAGCACTACAAGCTTAAGAAAGTGGCTCAGGATAAAATAAAGAAACATGTTTTGTAAAATAAAAGATTTCTTCGTGAAATCAAATGATTGTAAATTACCGGGGTTTTATCCCGAGTTGTGAAATAAAATAATCGGGAAATATTTCAGTTTTAAAAGATCCTGATGAAAACTTCCGCTGTTAATTAAAAACCACGGGATTTCTGTCCCGCGGCTCCTGAAACGGGTCAAACCGGGTCGGGGGCCGTGACAGAAAAAGGTGGTATCAGAGCCACTGATCGAGCCACTGATTTAAGCCAATTAAGTATTTAGAAAATACTTAATTTTTATTAATTGCTATTTTGTGATTATGTGTTTTATTATCTGACTAATTTTGTACAGTATGGGCAGATCTTTATATGCTAGCCAATATAGCAATTAATGCAAATCTTTAAATATTTTGATTCCAGTTTTAGCACCCTTATTAAATATAAGCCAGAAACCTGATTCAGTAAATAAATAAATTTACAAATAAAACCTAGTATGTTTTCATATTCGGTTTTTTCGTAGTTACCCAATATGAAATAATATTTAAAAGTTTTTCTATAAAATTCTGTTATGATTTTTAACTTAGTAATTGTGTGTATTTTGCTAAACAGCATGAGTGACTTGTCTGACGCCCTTCAGTATTTAAATCTCTATCCAGTAAGAATAGAGGTTTCCAGAGATTTCAATAGGTATATACCAGACATAGAAGAACATATAGAATTCAACGCTTTACCTCTCGAGAAACCCAAGCCTAAGAAAATGAAAGCTGCAACGCCTGGTTGCACTTACAAAGAATTTCTTGCTTGTAAACCCACTGAGTTTGCAGGAAATGAAGGAGCGACTGCAGCACTACGTTGGTTAGAGAAAACCGAGGCAGTAATTGCCATAAGTAAATATGCTCAGGATGATCAGGTCATGTACGCGTCAAACCTTTTCAAAGAAGGGGCGCTAGAATGGTGGAATACGGTATTACAAGCAAAAGGAAGAAGGATGGCGTATGCTATGAACTGGGAAGAATTTAAGAGCTTTGTAGAAATAAAATTCTGTCCCGAGTATGAAAAGGAACAAATGACAAATAAGTTACTAACCCACCGGATGGTGGATGTAGATTGTCGAGGGTATACTTCGACATTCTTTGAGTATGCTCGAGTGGTACCAACCCTGGCTTCGCCAGAGCCGGTACTTATTTCTCGTTATATTTGGGGATTGATTGCCGAAATCCGTAATATCGTTGTTGGACCGGTTTGCGACCCCGAAAAGTCAGTTAAGGACGTTCATCTTCATGTATAAAGGCGGAATTAATGTACACGAAGTAACAACAGCTTTTCCTTTCAATTTCCTTCTTTATTTATGCTTTCTGAGTTTAATTTGACAGAGTTTCGACACCTAGCACATGACCTGATTTTGCTCCAATGGTTACAAATGAGATCACACACTAAGGTATATATAGATGACTGATTTCGCTTATATGGCAGTCCATATAAGCGAAACCCCATGGTGACACATAAGCGAAACTCCCTATTGTCCTTATAAGCGAAATCACCTATCTATTATGTACACATGAGCGAAATTAACATATTTAACCCTAATTTGACTTTCAAGCTCCTATCTTGACTTATCTTGACCTAAGACTTAATGTAAACGTAGTCAACAGACATCTTATGCACCAACAGACTCCCCCTTGGATGTTGACGAAGTCTTCAGCTCCGAGTCTTCAGTCTTGGTCTTTTCTCCAACTCTGTCTTTTCATCATAAACATTCTATCTTCACAAGTTCACAATCTTGTCCTGGCTTCATCTTCAGACTTCTCTTTGATCATTGATCCAGACTCCCCCTTTCACAGACTCCCCCTCTCAATATGCTAGAATCTGAGGTCTTGATCTGGTTCAAGCTTTGACATTTAACTTCCGTGGGAATGATGAAGTCCAAAACCTGTGTCTCAAACATCAAACATTACAAACTATCTTTTCAACAATAAATCACAAACTCAATCAGTTTTAGAAATCCACTCCAGTATTCAGGTCCAAGTTAATGACCCTGATTACTCGATTAATCTACCAAGTTCAATTTAATGACCTTGGTTGATCATTTGACGAATCAAACTGATTTTAAAAACAACAATTTACACATTTTCTAAAAATAACAAGTATCAAGTTAATGAACTTGTTTTTGACTTTAATAATTCAAACTCCATCAAGATAAACTCTCCTCATTCTTCAGTCCAGAATCTCCTGCATTTGCTTCAATCATCTGAGAATCCAACAATCAACTCTCTACTATGGTTTGTCAGAAAATAAAGCAGAAATAAAATCTTTTTGGATTTTATAAAGTGTTCTAAACTAAGAAATGAAATACAGAAAACTTAAAATTGCAGAAAGTAAACAAAGTAAACTATTTACAAACTTATTTTTGGCGAGCGTGTCAGAGAATCATATCAGCTATCAGACAAATTACAAGTACCGTTAAGCTTCATTTCATACTCAGACTTAAACAATTCACCTCGATTGTCGATATACTGATCCATCTTAAATTCCCACACAAATTTCAATTTACTCAGGATACGAATTAGATGTCTTATGAACTTAGCTCATTCATGTGTCCCACCTCTTGAATATACTCCCGTATCCAGAATCCCAATATTCAGTCTTACAGGTGAGTATACTACAATAATATCTGTACATAAATTAGGTAATGCGAGGGCCGAGGGATCTCAGGTCGATACTTCCGTATACGCAGAGAGATATCAGCTTCGACTTTACGGTATGTCCCCTTTAGAGAATCTTTTAGCTACAACAGCAGCGACTATCAATTTTATTGTTTCATCAGCATGATGAGGGTTTATGCTATGTTTCAAGCATTTGAGGAAAGTATTATCCAAGGACTAGGTCAGAACTTCCATTCAGCAGAAGTCCCGGAATAATACCCCAGACATCATTGAGTATAAAAACCTAGTATATCAGAATACGAGACCTTTCAAACGAGATTTCAGGGGTTACCTATATATCCAAGTAGTGTTCCCCACGAATTTCACAAGTTTGAAATTTTAGGTTTATATCCCGAAAAAATCTACTAAATGTGCGAAAACCTATCGACACATCATTAGTGAGACTGTTTAACTCATTTAAACTTTACAAATCTTTAGCATACTGTAATTGTCTAGCCGATGTACTATCATTTTCCCTTTATACACAAGCTCTTTTTCAGATTTTATATTGTTTTTGTATTTTTGCATTTTTTACTGTTTTTGTATTTTCTGAAAAAAAATAAACTATATACATCTATCTACTCCCCCTAAATACCAAAACAAGTAAAAAATCGACAAACCATTGCAGATTGTTTCCCGTCTTCATCCGCAACAGTACTCTCATCAACGCCAATAATTCCATCCGACACCGAAAGAAGCTTCATACCATTCAGTTTTAACAAATATTTAAACCGATTTTTATCAAAAGCTTCGGTATGTAAATCAGCTTTATGTTCGTCAGTGTGGATTTTCTCAATTCGTATCAACTTTTTCTCGAAACAATCACGAATAAAGTGATGACGAATTTCTATGTGTTTAGTTTTAGCGTGATGTACTGGATTCTTTGTTATATTTATAGCGGCCTCATTATCAACAAAAAGAGGTGTGTTAAGAAACTGCAAACCGTAGTCGCGCATCTGTTGCTGTATCCACAGGATCTGAGAGCAGCAACTGCTAGCAGAAACGTACTCCGCTTCACATGTAGATAGCGCCACAGACGTTTGTTTCTTACACTGCCAAGTAACCAATCTAGGTCCAAAGAACTGGCATCCTGCAGTTTTTGATTTTGAATTGACTTTGCAGCATCCGAAATCCGAATCGAAATACCCTTCGAGCGTAAAATCGCCTTTTCTAGGATACCACAACCCCAATGAAGGAGTTCCTTTCAGGTAGCGCAATATCCTCTTCACAATGATCATATGCGAAGCTCTCGGGTTAGATTGATATCCTGCTGCGAGGCACGTTGGGTACATGATATCAGGACGTGAAGCAGTTAAGTACATCAATGAACCTATCATGGATCGGTAGAATGTTTCATCAGCCCTGTCTCCGGTGAGATCTGGGTGAATCCCATGATTTGTTGCAAGTGGGGTAGCAGCTGGAGTAGAACTTGACATCCCAAATTTCTCTAGAATATCATGAACGTACTTTGTCTGGTGAATGAAAATTCACTCAGGTAGTTGTTCAACTTGTAAACCCAAAAAGAATTTCATCTCCCCCATTGATGACATTTCGAACTTTTGCTTCATCACTGATTCAAAGTCTTTGCACAGACTCTCATTTGTTGACCCAAAAATTATATCGTCCACATTAATCTATACTATCAGAAGATGACCGTCGACCTCTTTAGTGAAGAGAGTGGCATCCACTTTTCCACGAATGAACTTGTTGGCTAGTAGGCGTTGAGACAAAGTCTCGTACCAAGCTCTCGGGGCCTGGTGTAAACCATACAGCGCTTTGTCCAATAAGTAGACCTTGTTTTTGTGGATTGGATCGATGAAGCCCGGCGGCTGACCGACATAAACCTCCTCTTTGACCTTCCCATAAAGAAACGCCGATTTTACATCTAGCTGATATACTTTGAAATTCTTCCAAGACGTAAATGCAAGGAAAATTCTGATTGCCTCTAGTCGTGCTACAGGAGCATAGACTTCTGTAAAATCAATCCCCTCCTGTTGACTAAAGCCCTGAACAACGAGTCGAGCTTTGTTCCTTACAACAACTCCTCTGTCGTCTCTCTTACACTTAAATACCCATTTTGTATTGATTTTTCTATGACCATCCGGCAAATCAACTAACTTCCACACTCCCAATTTCTCGAATTGACTCAATTCCTCCTGCATTGCATTGACCCAAGAATCTTCTGTAAGCGCCTCTTTGTAAGTTCTTGGTTCAACCTGTGAGATAAAACAACTCAATGAGAATTCAGTTTGCAAAGGAGCAACTGTTGTATAAAAACATGTAAGCCCTTTATCAATCTGTCTTCGAGTGCGAACGCCTGTCTGCAATTCTCCTATGATCAACTCCTCTGGATAATATGAAAAAGTTCGCGGCATCACTTCGCTTGGAACATCTACATTGCCCTCCAGATTAGTAACATTCTGATCTGCATCTTGTTCACCGACTTGGTTTGTTTGACTTGAAATCTGAATTTGCTCCCCCTCAGAATCTGAATCACCATGATCAAAGACTGGCATATTTTCAGCTTCTTGATTATCATTCTGATCCGACTGATTATCCTGAGCAACTTCATTCTGTTGGACATCATCATGTTCACCAGCATTACTCGAACCTGCTTCATCGTCATTTGAAGTTTCCCGTGGTCTTCTAGAATACTCAGCTGGGAACCTTTGCTGTGACTCGTATTCGCGCAAAATATCCAACTCATCAAAGAAATCTTCATCTTCCTCTGATTCTTCTCTCATGTCAAACGAATTCCACAGTTTATCATAATGATAACGCCATGAATCTCCAGGATTCTGCGGCGGCATATTATAACCTTGACATTCAACATTTGCAGCTTCAATAATCCGCTTCTATCTTGGAACGAAGACACGTCGCATCAGATTTGCATAACCAACAAATATTCCCTCAATGCACTTCGGACCAAACTTTCCATGAGGCTCTATAACAGTACAGGGTGACTCGAACGAGTCTAGATACTTCAAATTCGGTTTGCAGTTATTGATTAGCTCAAAGCATGTTTTGTTGAACTTCTTGACAGTGAGAACCCTGTTGAGCGTATAGCATGCGACGGAAACAGCTTCAGCCCAAAAATTTATCGGTAACTTTGAATCTGCGAGCATAGTTCTGGCCGTCTCGATTAGTGTCCGGTTTTTGCGTTCTGCGACTCCATTCTGCTGCGGAGTGTACGGAGCACTAAATTCATGCAATATACCTCTTTCATCACAAAATTCTTCCATCTTACTGTTCTTAAATTCAGTACCATTATCACTTTGAATTCTTTTAATACGCCTTTGGTACAGATTCTCAATTTTCTTGAACAACGCCATCAAACTGTCAAACGTTTCGTATTTCGTTTTCAAGAAAGAAACCCACGAAAATCTGGAATAATCATCAGTAACGACCAAACAGTAGTAATCTCCTGTAATAGTTTTGACATTCACAGGACCAAACAAATCCATGTGAAGTCTTTCCAGAGGTCTCGAAACTAAATTGACTTGATTTGTAGGGTGTGACTTTTTCTTCTGCTTGCCTTTAACACAGCTAATGCACTCCCCATCCAGATGAAAACCTTTGATATTAACACCCAAAACTAAATCATTGTGCACCAAGTGATTCATTTTTCTAAGATGTATATGCCCCATCTTTCGGTGCCACAACTTTGATTCTTTCTCTGTTGCTCTAGACACAAAACAATGTGCTTGACCAGTAGTTGTAGTTGCTACACTCATATCTAACACGTATAAATCATTCACTCTAGGTGCCCGCATGATAATCCATTCTTTAGGGATAACAAATCCTGGTTTCAAGATCAAACATTCTTTGTCTGTGAAGTGAGTGGTATACATATTGTCACAAATCTGCGAGATACTTAGCAGATTATTCTCTAGCTCAGTAATGTAGTTAACTCTTTCAAATGTAACAATCCCATTGGATAACGTTCCTTCACCAATAATTCTACCACCTTCGTGACCAGCAAATCCCACATAACCACCATTGATATTTTTAACGTCATACAATAATGCAGTCTTTCCTGTCATATGTCGAGACGCTCCACTATCCATGATCCATCTTGAAATAGCTCTCGGAAGATCCTGCACATATCACAAACAATTCAATAAAGATGCCGATTCCTACTTCACGATTACCAACTAGGAAGCTCCGGCAATTCAAACTGCTAAGTCGAACATGGTGTCCACCCAGGCCTCATCAGCCTTAGGTGTAACCTTGACTCTCGCAATTTGAATTTTGAAATTTTCAGCCTTCAAAGGTGGAAAATTTGCATCATAATCAATTTGAATTGAATCCTCAGAAGGTGAAATCTTTTTCTCACTTTTTGGTTTCCAAACTTGTTGAGATAATGCAACCCGCTTGTAAAATTTGTCATTTTTAGTTACCACTTTCTTTACAGGTTCATTTTTCACTTTGATGTTGTCATTTTGCACACTCTTTTTCTCAACAACGATTGGTGCTTTACCCTTCACCTCAACTTTCTTCTTTTGAATCTTCACAGTTTCAGTCTTAGGCTTCACATTGGTACACTTTCGTGCAATGTGACCAACTTGATTACATCTGCAACATGTTCGAGTATCAACAACTCGACTTGTGCCTTCAGACTGAGCCTGTGAAGCTCTCTTCTCAAAGAATTCTTCATTTGATTTTGAAAAAATCTCTTTCTCTTCATCAGCAAGTGAACTCGAACTGTTCACAAACTTTTTCGTTTCAGCAAACCTCTTGTTTGGAACATTTCTTTTCTGATAATTCCTACCACCCTGATAACCACCCGACCAGTTATTTCGATTGTTATTATAAAAACATGATGGATTAACAGATTTCTTGTAGTATGATTTATCTTTCTCAAAACTCATTTTTCTCTTTGTTTGACTCAGATTGTTCACTTCTGACAACTCAACTTCGACCAACTTGAAAACATTTTTCAATTTGTTCACATTTACATTCTCAATCGGAAACTCAGAATCCGAAAACAACTTATCTGAACCCAACATCTTGTACATGACAAGATTTGATTCTTCATTTAAGTTGTTCTTGGACTTTTGTTTCGGAATGTAGTTGTCCAAGAAACACCCATCTTCCTCAGTAGTGTCACTATATGTTTTTAGCACATTTTCAACAACACCTTTTACAATATCATTTTGGACACTATCATCATTGGAAGATGTGAACGTGACATCAATTGAATCCAGAAGATTCATTTCACTTTCTTCTTCAATTTCAACCAACCCTGATTGCTTTTTCGTGTAGTTATCAAGAACAGGTGGTGGAACTTGATGAAAACCCACCCCAGTTCCATCAGAGTACACATCTTCGCCTGCTTTGTCTTTCCCGGTGGGTTTGGGAATAATGTGTTGCAAAACAAAGCTTGCGGAGCTGTAACTGTTAAGCTTCAACTGGATTCGCTCGTTTTCAATTTCAGTCTCTTGAAATTTAAGTTTCAGTTTAGCGATTTCATCCAGTTGTTGGTTGATTGATTCTTCTTTTACTCTAAGCACTGCTTTTAGTTGAACGTTTTCTTTATAAGTTTTACCATTTCGATCATCATTATCTTTCATTGTGCTTTTGAGTTTTTCAAACTTTTCAGAAATCTGACGGTTTTCAAGAATTAACTTTTCATTTTCCTTTTTAACTCTTTCATGATGAATTTTATCATTTTCAATTTGGTTAGTTAATTCTTTTATCCATTCAGTTGAAGCTTTAACTCTTTTGTCACGATCAAGAATTTTATTCTCAACACTTCTGACTTTTGCTGTCAGATCTTCAACTTTCTTACCGTTGAGATACGTGACTGTATTACAAAATTTGCACTCTTTGATGCAATTTTTGCAATCAACATTTCCATCAATTTTCTTACCTGACACATTTGTTGACAAGTTTGAACTGACCTGGCTTTTTGACTCAGACACGGAGTTAGAGTCTACCTCAAGTGCCTTAGCAGCCAGCACTTTGTCAGCCATTTTCCGAAGTTTTCAGCAGTTAACTCCTGCGTTGTATCAATAACCCCAGTGTCAACTTTCTTTGACTTCTCTATCTCTTCTTTCTCCTTCTTCTCTTTCTCTTCTTTCTCTCTTTTCTCTTTCTCTTCTTTCTCTTTCTCGTCTCCAGTTCCCCACCATTTATTCTGCCAATAATCATCCTCATCTTTGAACTCCTTGATTATGGCTTCCAGATCAAGAGTTTTGTCATCGACTGCAATATTTCCATATTCATCAAGATAACACTCTCTGTCCGGATCCCATCTATTTGCTCTCCTAGCTTCCAAATAGATACCGGATATTCTAATTATCCTGTTTTCAGCCAGCATTTTCCTGTATTTATACTTCTGCTCTTCAGTTCTGTTGTCTTTCCACGGAATAGGTTCATTCTTTGCCATGAAAGCGTAACCAACCGCATCTTCCTCCGGTAGAACATCTTGACTCCAATCATACCCTTCATCATCATAAATCACCGCAAGAGCTCTAGATTTCTCTTTGTTGTCTTCAACCTGCTTCAATCTAGGCGGCTCAGATTTATTCTGATGATATATTGCCTTCTTGTAGTAATCCTCTCTGAAAGGGTTCTCCGACTCATCGGCATATGTGTTTCTGCATTCTCGCTTGAAGTGACCTTTCTGCTTACACTTGAAGCACGTCACCTTGGACTTATCGAACCCTAGCTTGGTAGATGGACCACCGATTGTTTTTCTGCCGGTAATTTCCATGAAACGCTGTGCTCGACGAACAGCACTGGCCATACACCAACGAATGTCGATCAGCTCCATTTCCTCCGGATCAATCTGATCATAATCTTCTTTCGTCAGGTTGGTGTTGCCTATCTTCCCTGCTACTAACCCTTCATAAGATTCCAACACAGATGCTAGGAAAATCATCTGTTGTTTAGCAGACTCCTCGTCAAAATTCTGAGCATTCTTTAAGTCTATTGCGATGTTGCATTGAAAACGATTCTTTGCATCAGAATGACTTGTAGATGATGAAGATCCATTGTGATAACCACTGTGATTTCCACTACTTTGACTTTCTTTGCTTGCTGTGGACACATTCTCAGCAGAAAAAGCAGTCTTGGGAGAAGTTGCTTTTGGCATCATGCTCTTTGGATAATACAAATCCAAATTCTGTTGATAAGATGAGTGATTGACTTTGAATGTCTTCTTTAGTTCCAACTCGTGACTCTCGAGTTTCTCAATCAACAAATCTAATGTCAACTTTTCTGGTGCCTTGATGGTATTCTTCAGCATCAGTGCATAATATCTCCAATCCATCTCGTCAGGCAACGAATCGAACAATTTGTCGATAAGCTCATCTTCAGGATATCTGATATCATGTCTTGCTAATTCCAGCTTCAGATGACCAAACCTTTCTATCATTTTACAAACTGACTCGTTCTTTAAACATCCAAAAAGATCAAACTCTTTTCTAAGAAGTTTTCTTTTGTTTTTCACAATTTCTGAACTTCCTAAACATTTTGTTTCTAGCTTCTTCCAGAGATCTTTTGCATTTGAATAATCGATCAACGAGATTATGTCCTCCCGGACGGACTGAAACAACAAAGCCACACACTTTTGTTCAGCTACAAACGACTCGATCTCCTCAGCTGATGTTAGAGTTTCACCATTTTTGTTTCCATTGACATAACCGTTTTTCAGACTCTTCCAGCTGGGAAATGCGAATGCCATCAACCAATCTTCAAACTTTCTTGACCACCGACTGTATTCCTCGATAGCCATTAGCTTTGGAGGTTTATTGAATGATCCGAAGGCACTTTCCGATTCCCAAGCTTTCGTTAACTTTTTCTTTGTATTCGGCGGGTTCTCATTCGCATTGCTAGACGAAGAATCATCGTTTCCGGAATTTCCAGCGAATGCGTACATGTCGCTAAACGGGTTCAAGAATATGTCATCCATCTTGAATGTACCTGCAAAAATCAGCAAACACTTAGAAGAATTTTCGAAATTTTGGAAAACAATGACAAATGAGCGAAATATCAATTTTGTGACAAATAAGCGAAATCACATATGTCACAAAAGCGAAACCAGTTATTTCACAGATAAGCAAAATAGTATTTGACAAATAAGCAAAAGCAGATTTGTCCGTATAAGCGAAACTGACTAATCCGTATGAGCGAAATGTCCGTAAGAGCGAAACCCGTACGTCCGAATAAGCGAAACTACAGGTTATTTCGAGCGAAACCTTCGATGTCCGAATAAGCGAAATATGGTTTTTAACTGATTTTTATCATTTATAAGTCGTGTTTTAACCTGAATCTTTCTAGGGTTTGTTAATTGTATGTTTCACACGTTATACTAAAAAATCAGGCCATTTTAACCGTAGGAACCAGTTCAAATCGAAAAAGTATAAAAGAAAGTGAGTAGAAATAAGAGAATTTGGTCGAATCGGTTGTAGTAGTATGAACTCCTCGTCCTGAAGCTCTGATACCACTTGTTGGACCGGTTTGCGACCCCGAAAAGTTAGTTAAGGACGTTCATCTTCATGTATAAAGGCGGAATCAATGTACACGAAGTAACAACAGCTTTTCCTTTCAATTTCCTTCTTTATTTATGCTTTCTGAGTTCAATTTGACAGAGTTTCGACACCTAGCACATGACCTGATTTCGCTCCAATGGTTACAAATGAGATCACACACTAAGGTATATATAGATGACTGATTTCGCTTATATGGTAGTCCATATAAGCGAAACCCCATGGTGACACATAAGCGAAACCCCCTATTGTCCTTATAAGCGAAATCACCTATCTATTATGTACACATGAGCGAAATTAACTTATTTAACCCTAATTTGACTTTCAAGCTCCTATCTTGACTTATCTTGACCTAAGACTTAATGTAAACGTAGTCAACAGACATCTCATGCACCAACAATCGTCAAGGCTGCGAAACCTCGCACGATTGATGATGCGGTGGATTTAGCCAATACTCTGACTGACGAACTAGTACGGACGAGAGAAGAAAATAGATGGAAGGAAGTAGCCCAAAAGATTAACCAAGGATTCCGTCTGGGTAACCATAACAATTTCAAGAGAAGAGAGAATGGGCAATCTTCCACTGGTTCATTTTGCAATTCTTGCAAAAGGAAGCATTTTGGAAGATGCAAAGGATATTGCAATTTTTGCAAAATTCCGGGGCATCAAGAAGAAGACTGCAGGAGGAAGAAATTTTCAGTCTGCTACAACTGTGGAGAAGCTGGACATCTTAGGCCAGATTGTCCAAAACTGAACAAACCATCTGACAATAAAGCCAAACCTGCAGAAGGAGCAAAAAGGAATGTAAGAGCCTTCCAACTGACTGCTCAGGAGGCAGAGCTCATTCCAGATGTGATAGCTGGTACGTTCTTAGTTCACAACGTTTACACAAAAGTATTATTTGACTCTGGTGCAAACCAAAGTTTTATAAATACTTCATTCTGCCAAACTCTTAACTTACCTTTAACCAGCATTATGCAAATTTCTACAGTAGAAACAACATATGGGAATTCAGTTAAAATAAATAAGGAACTTTTTTTTCTGCAACCCTATTATCTATGAAATTCGATGTTATGTTAAAAATGGATTGGTTAGTAAACAACCATGCTTGAATTATCTGTGATAAGAATTCCATAGAAATTTGTGCACCCACTGGAGAAGTAATAATGATTACAGGAGATAAGCCACCCATAAAGTTCATATCCGTAATGAAAGTTGCTAATTATGAACGAAAGCAAGGAATAGTAAATATGATTTCAGTAATCATTAATACTAAAGATAAAGAACTTAAGGAAATTTCTGTAGTTCAAAATACCCAGATGTATTCCCAGAAGAGTTACCAGGGTTACCACCAGATAGGGAGGTAGAATTTAGGATTCATCTAATTCCAGAAACTATACCGATAGCCAAGGCACCTTATCGGTTAGCACCCACAGAAATATTAAAACTGAAAAAGCAATTAGATGAATTATTAAGTAAAGGTTTCATACAACCTAGTTCATCCCTGTGGGGAGCACCAGTGTTATTTGTAAAGAAGAAGGACGGTTCAATAAGAATGTGTATCGTTTATAGAGAATTAAATAAGGTTACTATTAATAATCGATACCCATTACCTAGGATTGATGATCTTTTCGATCAAACTTCAAGGAGCTAGATATTTTTCTAAGATCGATTTACGTTCTGGATATCATCAATTGAAGGTACAAGAAGAAGACATACCTAAAACTGCTTTCAGGACTAGGTATGGTCATTACGAATTTACAATCATGCCCTTCGGATTAACAAATGCACCTGCAGCATTCATGGACATGATGAATAGGATCTGTAAACCGTATTTGGATAAATTTGTAATTGTCTTTATCGATGATATACTTATTTATTCCAAAAAGTCAGGAAGAACATTGTCAGCACTTGCATGCACTCTTAACTTTGTTAAAGAAAAGAGAAGCTTTACGCCAAATTCTCGAAGTGTGAATTTTGGCTGCCAGAAGTGCAATTTCTAGGTCATATGGTGAATCATGAAGGTATTCACGTAGATCCTGATAAGATAGCAACAATTACTAAATGGAAGGTTCCGCAATCCGCAATGGAAATTAGGAGTTTTGTAGGTTTAGCCGGATACTATAGACGGTTTATTAAGGATTTTTCCAAGATAGCTATACCATTAACTAAGCTAACCTGTAAAACAGTTAAGTATGGGGACCTAAACAAGAAGAAGCCTTTAGGATCTTAAAGCATATATTAACAAATGCCCTAATCCTAGCCTTACCAGAAGGAACAAAAGATTTTAAAGTATATGGTAATGCTTCAAAGCTAGGATTTGGATGTGTGTTAATGCAACGCAAAAAGGTAATTGCGTATGCATCAAGGCAATTGAAAAAGCACGAAGAAAACTATACCACTCATGACTTAGAATTAGGAGCCATAATTTTTGCCCTTAAGATTTGGAGACATTATCTGTATGGAAGTAAGTTTACTGTCTATACGGATCATAAGAATTTAAGATATATATTTGGGCAAAAAGAATTAAACATGAGGCAAAGGAGATGGATGAAAATCCTAAGTAACTACGACTGTGATATTCAGTATCACGAAGGAAAGGCTGACGACGGCTAGAGATCACCAGAAGAGTTATACAGATAATAGACGAAAGCCGTTGGAGTTTCAGGTTGTAGACAAAATGCTATTGAAAGTATCTCCTTGGAAAGGAGTTGTTAGATTCGGTAAGAAAAGAAAGCTAAGTCCAAGGTACGTAGAACCATTTCCAGTGATCCAACGTATAGGACCAGTTGCTTATCATTTACAACTACCAGGAGAGTTAGCTGGAGTACATTATGTATTTCATGTATCCAATCTCAAGAAATGTCTATCAGACAATTTTTTGGTAGTACATCTCCAAGATATAAAGGTAAACGAAAAATTAAAATTTGTAGAGAAACCTCTTCAGATAGAAGATAGAAAGATCAAACGATTAGTGTTAGTTTAAGTAAAGTGGAATTCAAAGATAGGACCCTAATACACTTGGGAACTGGAATCAGAAAAGAAGCGAAAGTATCCTCAATTATTCCAGTAAATCTCGAGGACGAGATTTTTATTAAGGTAGGGAGAATGTAACAACTCTCATCAAAAGTCATATTTATTAATTTAATTATCCAATAGGAAACCCTAATTAAGACACCCAAGTGATTCTGCACAAACCCTAAAATTTTCAGAATAATCAGAATCAGGATCAGGGCCCCTAAAACTCAGGGGGGGGGGGGGTAAACCCTAGTTACGATTATCTTCAAATCTCGTTGTCAAAATTTAAATTTTCGAATCTGTCAACTCAGCAGGCCTAATCCCACACGTGGCAACCCTATGACAATTACGTGTCCCTTACGGACCGTAAGGGTTGAGTCTTACGGTCCGTAAGCCTGACAAAATTCGTGTATAAATAGCAGGGTTTGGCACTTGATATTCTGCGTACGTTCGATGAAGAAATTCGTTTTAGGCACTGAGTTACGTTCTGTTTACCACAATTAACACACACGGATCACTAATCGACGCCGCAATCAGGGTAATAACTCGATCGCTGATACGATTAAATGTCCGATTGATTAAAATATCCAATGGATGTTTAAGTGCTGCCCACATTAGGGTTATGCTTTGTCATTCGTCGTTAATTCGATGGATGTTTAAGTATCGCACTTTGTCATTCGTTGTGAGAGTTTGATCTCGTGAGTTATCGTAAATGCTGTATTAAGTTACTGGCCGAATTGTGTGCCTGTTATTAATTTAGGTTAAAAGGCTAATCAGTAGGCTAGACTCTGCTCAAATTAAATCTGCAATGTGAGTCATTCTCTTTTTATCAACTATTTTACAATACCTCAAATTATTTTCAAAAGTTATAATTACAGGGACTAAGTCGTGGATATCTTGAATCACTGGCTAGTGGGGTATTGTGCACATTACTAATTTTCTCCCAGTTAGGTTCATTGACCTAATAGTGGTATGACCATCGTCACCATTGTGACACGGCGCCAGATAAAAATAAGATAGAAGCCATTGTAATCGCTCTTATGCTGTAATTAATAACTATGCATCATTTTATGTAAATAGAATGATTCACTCAGTATTTCCCGCTGATAAAACCTTTTTCAAACATGTTTCAGGTGATCTGTTATGATCCAGGAAAAGTGCCGTGAAGCACTACAAGCTTAAGAAAGTGGCTCAGGATAAAATAAAGAAACATGTTTTGTAAAATAAAAGATTTCTTTGTGAAATCAAATGATTGTAAATTACCGGGGTTTTATCCCGAGTTGTGAAATAAAATAATCGGGAAATATTTCAGTTTTAAAAGATCCTGATGAAAACTTCCGCTGTTAATTAAAAACCACGGGATTTCTGTCCCGCGGCTCCTGAAACGGGTCAAACCGGGTCGGGGGCCGTGACAGAGATCATCCAGTTGCCAACATAATTGGTGATTAGAATGTAGATTTTAGGACAAGGAGAAGTGTAGTAAAGGGTTCGTGTTTGTATTCTTTGATACAAGAAACTAGGATTCTCAATGAATGCTTGTATAACTATTTTATATCTTAAGTTGAGCCGAAGAATGTTCAGATGGCTCTGAAAGATAATTCTTGGGTAGAGGCTATGCAGGAGGAACTTGCTTAGTTTTCAGAAGTTGAAAGTCTGGGAGTTAGTTGATTTGCCAGAAGGAGAAAAAGAAATTGGCACCAAGTAGGTGTTTAAGCGCAACAGAGATGACCGGGGCATAGTGACAAGAAACACGGCTCGGTTAGTTATGAAAGGGTTCAATCAACAAGATGGGATTGATTACAATGAAGTGTTTGCACCAATAGTAAGGCAAGAGGCAATTAATTTCTTTCTAGCATTTGCGTCTTTCAAAGGTGTTAAAGTTTATCATCTTGGCATGAAGAGTGCGTTTCTTTACGGGAAAGTTCAGGAACTGTTGTATGTCTCACAACCAGATGGGTTCAAAGATCTAGATTATCCAGACCGTGTCTATAAATTGGACAAGGCACTTTATGCATTGCATCAGGCACGAAGGGCGTGGTATGAGACACTATCGACTCATCTTTTAACACATGGCTTTGAAAGAGGTCAGATCGACAGTACACTTTTCATTAAGCAAAAGACGGAAGACTTTCTCCTAGTATAGGTGTACGTGGATGACATCATTTGGGTCATTTGAAGAACATGTGTCTTGAGATTTAGTTGGTGACAAAGAGTAAGTTTGAGATGAGTGCAATGGGTGAGTTATCATTCTTCTTGGGGTTGCAAGTTGAATAGAAGAAGGAAGGGATCTTTATTCACCAGACGAAGTATGTGTATGACATTTTGAGTCATTTCAAAATGGAGCATTGCGCTACTTTCAATACATCCATTTGTGAAAATGACAATCTTGGTCCAGATGCTAATAGTGTAGAAGATGTGGACCAACTCAGTACAGGGCTATGATCGAATCGTTGATGTATCTTACTGCTTCAAAAACAAACAGTATATTCATAGTATGTCTTTATGCCAAATATCACGCAAATCCAAAGGAGTTACATATGAAAGCAGTGTAGCGGATTCTACGTTACTTGAAGGGGAAACCTAAGTTTGGGCTATGGTATCTAGATGAGAGTGATTTGGAGTTAATTGCTTACACTAACTTAGACGTTAGAGGATTTAAATTGAACTGAAAGTCTACAATAGGTTGTTGTTAGTTCTTAGGGGGAAGACTTATGTCTTGGTAGTGCAAGAATCAAGCTTCTGTGTCTATGTCTTCGTATGAAGCTGAATATGTTGCAGCTGGAAGCTGTTGCTCTCAGGTTCTGTGGATATGATAGTAGATGCATGATTGTGGTTTTATTTTCACCCGCACCTGTATCTTGATAGACAATAAATCAACAATTTCAGTAACAAACTATCCCGTAAAGCATGACAAAACGAAACATATTGACATTCGTCATCATTTTATTTGGGATTGTGCTGAAGAGAGTATGATTAAACTGCAAAAAGTCGACACATTAGATAACCTAGCAGATCTTTACACAAAAGCATTTAACAGGGCTCGTTTTGTGGAAGAAAAGAAATGATAGTACATCAGCAGGTTAGACTGTCACACTGAAACTGAACTTAAATTGCATAAGTGTGATAGTAGATCCATCATGTGATGTACTAGTAGGCAAGAAACATAAATAATCAACTTACTGTGTGATATAAACATAACGATCTGTGTACTACGTGGGTAACGCGTCACGGTGTATGGTTTAATAATCTTAAATCGTGTGTTGATAGATTGCCAAAATTCGAGGTTTTGGGTCTTTATACTATTATTTCATCCGGGGATATCAGGGTTGGCTTTTTGTTGCATTCAAATATATGTAGACCTAGACATAGTCCTGAATATCTTAAAAGAGCTAAAATGTCAAAAACCCAAAATTGAAGAAGCTCTCCAAGAGAGTCATTCAACTATGTAAAAAGCATAAATCTTACCAAAATTTGGTATTTGCCTAACCCTCGTTGGACACAAACATTGGTCGCTTTGACTGTACGATTGTACATACCTGTTCACCAATGGTCTGACGTTGTAAATAAAAAGATGAACTTAGTATACCCACCTACTACGAGGATGCTTTGTGCATACCTTGATCGCGGGGGTATGTCCAGAAGTGGGACATGCTAGTCTTACATTATAATAATACCCTAAACCGTATCACACTGTAATGCTACTTGAAATGTTCATATCTTTTGCTTAAGTGGACAAACAATAATGGTATTCGTCTTGGACTACTATTCACGAAAACTGTAAGAAATAATTAAGTGAAAGTGTGAAACAGTTTGACTTGGCCGATATAATCTTCTTAACCAGTGATTCTCACAAAAAATGAGTGTTTAATTTCTTTGTGTTATTTATTTGCTTTCAAAAAAATGTAAATCCTAAAATGTTTTCTTTTTCTTTGAAATTCTTAACGTACAGAAAATGGCCATTCATGGAGGAATTGTTACTGTAAGGGGGAGACAGTGTTACATCATTAAGTCCAAAATTTTTAAACATCGAGAGTCTAGTGTGTTGGACAGACTTGAAAGTCACATGGACTTAGAAGTTATTTTTCAAATGAACTTAAATTAAATAGATTTTTTTGGCACATCTCTACTACTTTTTTGACATCTCTAGATAAATAATGGTTTATCTACCTTCATGGAAAAAGTCTAATGGATTTGTCGAGATGTTTGTTTTGTATACCGTTTGATGTAGTTTGTTCCTTTGAAGCAAAGTGAAGTGTTGTGAAGTTAAGTGAAGACAAGTTTGTTTGGATGCATGGTAGAATCCTCCTACAATGCAGAGAAAGGAATACAAGACATAAACTAGATTGCTATTTTGCTGAGTTTAGGGGTTGTCGAAAATCTGGTGATTGGATGCATCAGCTTAGGGGGTCTGTAGCTGATAGAAGCTGTTGAAGTTGAAGCTATCCAAAGACCAAAGACTACAGGATGTTTAAAGACAATGTTAACCTTGGATGCTATTGTCGAGGGGGAGTTTTTGGGTGCATGTTTTGTGACAACAACTTTATGCTTGGTTTATAATTTTCATGGTTCCGGAGTACTTGCAAGAGTTCCGAGGAAAGACAAATTTGAGGAGTTCCAAGTTTAAAGAAGTCCAGAGTTATATAAAAGTTCCAATTTATACAGTTTAACGTAGTTCCGAGTTATCTAGCTTGTGATAATTCCGAGTTTTATGTCTAGTCTGACTTATTGAGTTCGCGTGAGTCAGTATTATTGTTATGTTCAGATGGGCTTGGCCCAGTATGCATGGAAGTGTGTTATATAAACACGAATACGTACTAGGGTTGGATTTTAGTTTTAGAGAGAGTTTTGAGAGAGATTACACAGAGAAAGGCTGTGAAATTGAGAGTTCTTGTGTCTTGGATTGATTGTAAAACTCTATTTAATAATCAATAAAAGACAGTTTTTATTGTGATTGTGTATTCCCCATCTTAATACTTGTTTTCTGTATTCGTCTGATCTACTAAGAGGATTCCGCACTCTTAGTGGGTTATCAATCGCGTTATCGATCCGTGTGACCTTAATAAACTTATTCATTCACAGAGCCATATAAAAATGCACTTTTAACATCCATTTGATATAATTTAAAATCTTTAGCACTAGAAAATGCAAGTAAAATTCTTATAGATTCTGTTGGTGCATATTTCGTACGACTGCCACTGTGCGAATAGCTAAGATAAAGTGTGTGTTGAATATTGTATAAAATAGGATCAGTTGGACACGGTTTTGATACTGTCAAGGTCCATCCGGATGGATGGACAACATATTAGTCCAAACCCCATCCGGATATATAGGTGTTGATATTGTAAAGTCCATCCGGACGCATGGACACATGTTGATCCGGATAGGCTGTTTCCTAAAATGTCGCAACCCACGGCCCCTAGTTACTTGGAACTGGCGGCCGCGAGCCAGTATCGGTAGTATCGGTGATTATCAGTTTGGCAACGGAATTTACATCAGTCCCGTAGTTAGGAAATATTTTATCAGAGTAAAATACCACATTTTTTTAATAGTAAATACATGGGAAATTCCCAAGTTTCCATTACAAACATGTTTATAGGGATAAACCCTAATTTATTGAATGAAAACATCTTCTTTATTTAGCTAACTTTTATAGCCACATTTTTCCAAGCCTTCAGTGCTCTCCAGCTGGCTTCTATTTGGCTTTCACATTTTGTTACCTGAAACGCGTTTTAAAAACATTTTGTCAGTGGGAAATACTGGTGAGTGAATCCCAATTTAATCAAAACAGGTTTTATCCTTGTATAGTATTGAGGGCAATCAACAATTACATTTGTTTATTTTTCTACCTTAATTACCACCCACGATACTGTCGACCCGACTTGTGGTCATGTTACTACTCACAGTGTAGTAATAAATTTTTTATACAAAACCCCAACATACCGACGATAATTGTAGAATTACAAATACTCAATCACTGTTAATTATCATGTAAATTAATTGAGGTTTTGTAAAAACAGTTTACAAAAAGGAGATTACTCACATTGCTATTTTAGATTTTTCCCTATGATTTCCTGGTTATAATCTAATAAATTAAACAATGCACACGCGTTAGTATAATAACCCAATATTTACATTAGTTATACCCTCCCCGAGACAAAACTCCAACGACTACGTCGAGCAGAGTCGCGACAGCCGTTACGGAGCACTAGATCAATCGGGCAGCGTATCTAATACGTAACCAGGGGTTATAGTACTTACAACGAGGCAGAGCTTTGCTAATTAGGGGGGTATAACACCCGAGTATTATAATTGCTATGTAGAAATTAAGAGAGAAACATGAAAATTGAACGATTCTCAACTGAAGGCCAACGACCTCTATTTAGAGTGTCTGATCGACACTTTCTCGCGCCCCGCGAGAACTGAAGGCAAAGCCTTCATGCCCCGTGAGCTAGGTCTAGTAGGGCCTAGCCCTGGCCAGTCATACGTGTAGGTTTGACATGATCTCGACACGTGGCAGCTCCGGGTTACGCCGCTTGTCCCCTCGCTCGCGGCCCACGAAGAATCAAGAGCTGTCTGTCGCGCCCCGCGACAGACTTAAATTATTGTTTTTATTTGATTTTTAATTATATAAAGTTATTCGGGACCGGTTTTCGTATACAGGGTGTATTTTATAGGACGTATAGGGGTGTTATAAATATTTTAGGAGTGTCGGAAATATTTTAGGAGGGTTGTTATATATAAATAGGGAGTTGGGGTTCCCATTTGGATAGCCTTTTGGATCCTAGAGGGGACATATTGTCCAACTGGTCTCGCGGTGTTGTAACGTTGTGTAAGACCCCTCCTGCTTACATTATCATTTAATAATCTCTTTCATTTTAATACCTCAAGATAACGATATTTATATAAGTTTCAAGGTTTACAAAACCTTACTTCATGTTTCACAAAACATATTGTGCAAACCAACCGACTTGACCCTTTTTTTTACTTACAACTTATATGTACTAATGAAAGTTAACACAACATTTAAAATGTTTGTGACAAAAGAACTATTTTCATTTGCGGAAGCATCTTTAAGCGCGCTTTCGGTTCTACTACAAAGCTTGATCTTCATCCGAAAGTTCATATAGCTATCTGTGATCAAAATACGTAAAACTATCAGTTTTACGAGGTTATAATATAATCTTACGTGATCGGAACATCAAACTGGACAACATAACAAAATTTGCAGATCTGTGCTGCTGTCGCGGGGCGCGACGGATTCAGGTTCAGCCTATGCGGCCCGCGAGCACTGTCGCGTGGCGCGACAATGAATGGTGGTTTTGGTCGTGTGACGCGACGGTATAAATTTTCCAGCAGATATGTTTCTCAAACCTGCATTTCCTCAGCTAAGAACCATTTTACAAAAACTTTCATAACTTGTTCGTTTTGAGTCCGAATTGGGTTACGTTTCTTTCTACGTGACCGTATTCAGTTAACCTATAACATGGATCAAAATTCTTTACCAAGATTCACAATTTCCTTGATTTTATACCATTCAAAATCATAAATTTACACAATTTTTATTGACCCGATCAAGAACGTGAACTATAACCTCATTTTATGACCTTTAATCTGCTGTAACCAAATACACAACCCATACATATAGTTACGACACCTTTTATACTGAATTTCAAGTGCCAATAACACGTTACATATGTATTAGTTGCTTTATTTAATTCAATTATCGACATTTCTTACTTTAACATATCAAATTTCAACATTTTGGGTGATTTTGACCCGTTTGATTTCATTAGCGAAATCCCTCGCCATTTTGAATCGAACATGTAGTACTCTAGTCGTATCGACCCGTTTAAAACTTTGAAGTGGAATCCACCACTTTCATCATTATTTCTCAAATAATTAACATAAACGATAACAAGACTTTTACGAAGCGTATAGCCACGTACCTTTAGAGCTTTCCTTTTAAGCGGTTATCCGTCCCGCCTTGCCCACTTGATGATCCACCCAAATCACCTACATGATTTGATTTGAATATATTGTTTAGAACTCATGGTTCAGTATTTGATATTTCACACACTTGTTTAGTCAATTAAACGATTATTTCATATTTTCAAGTAATTCCATTCATTCAAGCATTTTATCAAGCATCTAGTGTGCATACTTAACATTCAATCACTATCATGTTCTTGATTAATAACTTAACCATTGTTTAAGCATAGTTAGTCAATTCACATATCAAGAACACTTCAATCACACTAGAATTAGCATTATAACCATCAATCAACATCCAATATCACAAGACTACATGAATTCTTCTCAAAAACCCATAAACCCTTATATGAATAATAATAAGACTCATGAATTATGATATGAATGAATCAATCCATAGTCTAATACTCATTCCTAGACTTGTATTAATAATAATTCAGCCATAACCTTCATCAATTCACCATAAATCTTTGTTACTAGAATTCAAGAATCATCAAAACATCTTCATATATCAAAATTAATCATACCTTTTGATAGATTAAGTATGAAGATCACTTATTTAGCCTTGAGTCACCTTTAATTTGGTTTTGATTCTTGAGTTTTGAGTAAAATTGTGAAATTAGGGTTTTGGAAGAGAGGGAGTTCGCTCCTGGGGGTTCTGGTTCGATCAAGACACACACATAGTGTGTGTCTTTGATGTTTATCCAGATTTTAAACAAATAATTTCAATATTTGCACTTTTGGTCCCTCAATTTCCAAGTTTTATAAGAAAGGTTAAAATACTTTGATTTCCCCATCCTTTTTGTTAATATTTTTCTAGGTTAAATTTTTCCTAGTTTCGATTCTCATTGTTTGATGATTATTATTTTAACTTATACATGTATAATAACATATATAGTTTAATAAATTTAGGGGTGTTACAAGTCTACCCCCTTAAAAGGATTTCGTCCTCGAAATCGGAATACGTCCGAATAAGGAAGGGTATAAGCGTCTCATTTCTTCTTCGGACTCCCAAGTGGTGTCCGACCCCCTCCGGTGTTCCCATCTAACTTTAACTTGGTTGATCTCCTTATATCTTAAGCTTTTGACCTTTTGATCAAGAATTTCGATAGGCTTTACGACATAATTTAGTTTATTGTCAACCTCTATGTCGTCATAGCTTATATAAGTTGTTTCATCAGCTAAGCACTTTCGTAGATGTGAAACACGGAAAGTGATATGAATACCACACAACTCTTCTGGAAATTCTAGTCGGTATGCTACCTTACCCACATGCTCTGTGATTTTGAATGGCCCAATAAATCTTGGAATCAATTTTCCTCGTTTTCGGAATCGAATAACCCCTTTCCACGGATAAACCCTAATTTATTGAATGAAAACATCTTCTTTATTTAGCTAACTTTTATAGCCACATTTTTCCAAGCCTTCAGTGCTCTCCAGCTGGCTTCTATTTGGCTTTCACATTTTGTTACCTGAAACGCGTTTTAAAAACATTTTGTCAGTGGGAAATACTGGTGAGTGAATCCCAATTTAATCAAAACAGGTTTTATCCTTGTATAGTATTGAGGGCAATCAACAATTACATTTGTTTATTTTTCTACCTTAATTACCACCCACGATACTGTCGACCCGACTTGTGGTCATGTTACTACTCACAGTGTAGTAATAAATTTTTTATACAAAACCCCAACATACCGACGATAATTGTAGAATTACAAATACTCAATCACTGTTAATTATCATGTAAATTAATTGAGGTTTTGTAAAAACAGTTTACAAAAAGGAGATTACTCACATTGCTATTTTAGATTTTTCCCTATGATTTCCTGGTTATAATCTAATAAATTAAACAATGCACACGCGTTAGTATAATAACCCAATATTTACATTAGTTATACCCTCCCCGAGACAAAACTCCAACGACTACGTCGAGCAGAGTCGCGACAGCCGTTACGGAGCACTAGATCAATCGGGCAGCGTATCTAATACGTAACCAGGGGTTATAGTACTTACAACGAGGCAGAGCTTTGCTAATTAGGGGGGTATAACACCCGAGTATTATAATTGCTATGTAGAAATTAAGAGAGAAACATGAAAATTGAACGATTCTCAACTGAAGGCCAACGACCTCTATTTAGAGTGTCTGATCGACACTTTCTCGCGCCCCGCGAGAACTGAAGGCAAAGCCTTCATGCCCCGTGAGCTAGGTCTAGTAGGGCCTAGCCCTGGCCAGTCATACGTGTAGGTTTGACATGATCTCGACACGTGGCAGCTCCGGGTTACGCCGCTTGTCCCCTCGCTCGCGGCCCACGAAGAATCAAGAGCTGTCTGTCGCGCCCCGCGACAGACTTAAATTATTGTTTTTATTTGATTTTTAATTATATAAAGTTATTCGGGACCGGTTTTCGTATACAGGGTGTATTTTATAGGACGTATAGGGGTGTTATAAATATTTTAGGAGTGTCGGAAATATTTTAGGAGGGTTGTTATATATAAATAGGGAGTTGGGGTTCCCATTTGGATAGCCTTTTGGATCCTAGAGGGGACATATTGTCCAACTGGTCTCGCGGTGTTGTAACGTTGTGTAAGACCCCTCCTGCTTACATTATCATTTAATAATCTCTTTCATTTTAATACCTCAAGATAACGATATTTATATAAGTTTCAAGGTTTACAAAACCTTACTTCATGTTTCACAAAACATATTGTGCAAACCAACCGACTTGACCCTTTTTTTTACTTACAACTTATATGTACTAATGAAAGTTAACACAACATTTAAAATGTTTGTGACAAAAGAACTATTTTCATTTGCGGAAGCATCTTTAAGCGCGCTTTCGGTTCTACTACAAAGCTTGATCTTCATCCGAAAGTTCATATAGCTATCTGTGATCAAAATACGTAAAACTATCAGTTTTACGAGGTTATAATATAATCTTACGTGATCGGAACATCAAACTGGACAACATAACAAAATTTGCAGATCTGTGCTGCTGTCGCGGGGCGCGACGGATTCAGGTTCAGCCTATGCGGCCCGCGAGCACTGTCGCGTGGCGCGACAATGAATGGTGGTTTTGGTCGCGTGACGCGACGGTATAAATTTTCCAGCAGATATGTTTCTCAAACCTGCATTTCCTCAGCTAAGAACCATTTTACAAAAACTTTCATAACTTGTTCGTTTTGAGTCCGAATTGGGTTACGTTTCTTTCTACGTGACCGTATTCAGTTAACCTATAACATGGATCAAAATTCTTTACCAAGATTCACAATTTCCTTGATTTTATACCATTCAAAATCATAAATTTACACAATTTTTATTGACCCGATCAAGAACGTGAACTATAACCTCATTTTATGACCTTTAATCTGCTGTAACCAAATACACAACCCATACATATAGTTACGACACCTTTTATACTGAATTTCAAGTGCCAATAACACGTTACATATGTATTAGTTGCTTTATTTAATTCAATTATCGACATTTCTTACTTTAACATATCAAATTTCAACATTTTGGGTGATTTTGACCCGTTTGATTTCATTAGCGAAATCCCTCGCCATTTTGAATCGAACATGTAGTACTCTAGTCGTATCGACCCGTTTAAAACTTTGAAGTGGAATCCACCACTTTCATCATTATTTCTCAAATAATTAACATAAACGATAACAAGACTTTTACGAAGCGTATAGCCACGTACCTTTAGAGCTTTCCTTTTAAGCGGTTATCCGTCCCGCCTTGCCCACTTGATGATCCACCCAAATCACCTACATGATTTGATTTGAATATATTGTTTAGAACTCATGGTTCAGTATTTGATATTTCACACACTTGTTTAGTCAATTAAACGATTATTTCATATTTTCAAGTAATTCCATTCATTCAAGCATTTTATCAAGCATCTAGTGTGCATACTTAACATTCAATCACTATCATGTTCTTGATTAATAACTTAACCATTGTTTAAGCATAGTTAGTCAATTCACATATCAAGAACACTTCAATCACACTAGAATTAGCATTATAACCATCAATCAACATCCAATATCACAAGACTACATGAATTCTTCTCAAAAACCCATAAACCCTTATATGAATAATAATAAGACTCATGAATTATGATATGAATGAATCAATCCATAGTCTAATACTCATTCCTAGACTTGTATTAATAATAATTCAGCCATAACCTTCATCAATTCACCATAAATCTTTGTTACTAGAATTCAAGAATCATCAAAACATCTTCATATATCAAAATTAATCATACCTTTTGATAGATTAAGTATGAAGATCACTTATTTAGCCTTGAGTCACCTTTAATTTGGTTTTGATTCTTGAGTTTTGAGTAAAATTGTGAAATTAGGGTTTTGGAAGAGAGGGAGTTCGCTCCTGGGGGTTCTGGTTCGATCAAGACACACACATAGTGTGTGTCTTTGATGTTTATCCAGATTTTAAACAAATAATTTCAATATTTGCACTTTTGGTCCCTCAATTTCCAAGTTTTATAAGAAAGGTTAAAATACTTTGATTTCCCCATCCTTTTTGTTAATATTTTTCTAGGTTAAATTTTTCCTAGTTTCGATTCTCATTGTTTGATGATTATTATTTTAACTTATACATGTATAATAACATATATAGTTTAATAAATTTAGGGGTGTTACAAGTCTACCCCCTTAAAAGGATTTCGTCCTCGAAATCGGAATACGTCCGAATAAGGAAGGGTATAAGCGTCTCATTTCTTCTTCGGACTCCCAAGTGGTGTCCGACCCCCTCCGGTGTTCCCATCTAACTTTAACTTGGTTGATCTCCTTATATCTTAAGCTTTTGACCTTTTGATCAAGAATTTCGATAGGCTTTACGACATAATTTAGTTTATTGTCAACCTCTATGTCGTCATAGCTTATATAAGTCGTTTCATCAGCTAAGCACTTTCGTAGATGTGAAACACGGAAAGTGATATGAATACCACACAACTCTTCTGGAAATTCTAGTCGGTATGCTACCTTACCCACATGCTCTGTGATTTTGAATGGCCCAATAAATCTTGGAATCAATTTTCCTCGTTTTCGGAATCGAATAACCCCTTTCCACGGAGATACTTTAAGCATAACCATATCACCCACCTGAAATTCAATCGGTCTTCGTCTTTTATACGCCTAGGACTTTTTCCGATCTTGAGCCGCTTTTAAATGAGCCCGAATCACTTCAATCTTTTCATTGGTGATACTGACTATATCTTTGTGAGCTACTTCTCGTGGACCCACTTAGCCCCAGCACACTGGGGTTCGACACTTTCTACCATAAAGCATTTCATACGAGGCCACTCCAATACTGGAATGGTAGCTGTTGTTATACGAAAAGTCAGCTAATGGTAGATAGATATCCCAGCTACCGCCAAAATCGATAATGCATGCTCGTAGCATATCTTCAAGTGTCTGAATGAATAGTTCTTTCACTCTGCCCATCGGTTTGTGGATGATATGCGATACTAATGAATAACGTAGTACCCATCCCTTCTTGAAAATCGCGCCAAAAACTTGAAGTAAAACGCGTATCTCTATCCGATACGATAGACACTGGTACTCCATGACGAGATATAATTTCATTTGTGTATACTTCCGACATCTTTTCAGAAGTGTATGTTTCCCGAATTGGAATAAAATGAGCACTCTTGGTCAATCTGTCAATGATTACCCATATTACATCAAATCCACGTGATGTTCTTGGTAGTTTAGTTAACAGATCCATAGTAATGTGTTCCCATTTCCACACCGGAATATCTAACGGCTGAAGTTTACCGTAAGGCTTCTGGTGTTCTGCTTTTACTTGTAAACAAGTTAAGCATTTTTCCACATACTTCGTGATGTCTCGCTTCATTCCAAGCCACCAATAATTTTGTTTCAAGTCTTTGTACATCTTGGTAGCTCCCGGATGAATAGAATAGCAGGACTTATGGGCTTCATCAAGAAGAAGAGTTTTAACATTGCAAGTGTTTGGAACCCAAATTCGATCAAAACGGGTTTTCAATCCATTACTATTATCTTGCAAGTCTTTAAGTTGACCCACTATTCTTTCCTTCTTCACATTTTCTTCTTTTACAGCTTCAGTTTGCGCCTCTTTGATTCGTTCCAGTAATCATGAGGTCACTATTAACTGCATTGACTGCACCCGAATAGGTGAATATTCTTCTTTCCTACTCAGTGTATCTGCAACTATGTTGGCTTTTCCGGGATGATAATGAATTTCACAGTCATAATCCTTCACCGTCTCTAACCAACGTCGTTGTCTCATATTTAACTCCTTTTGATCAAAGAAGTACTTGAGACTTTTATGATCAGTGAAAATAGTGCATTTCACACCATAAAAATAATGCCTACACATTTTTAAGGCAAAGACGACCGCCGCTAATTCCAGATCATGTGTCGGATATTTCCTTTCATGAATCTTTAATTGTCTTGAAGCGTACGCAATCACTTTTCCTCGCTGCATAAGTACACACCCAAGGCCAAGCTGGGATGCGTCCGAATAAATAACCATATCTTCAGTCCCATCTGGTAACGTTAACACAGGGGCACTGGTCAATCTTTCTTTAAGGATACGGAAGGCATCTTCTTGTGTACTACCCCACACAAACTTCTCCTCCTTACGGGTCAACCTAGTTAATGGAGTTGCGATCTTGGAGAAATCTTGTATAAATCTCCGATAGTAACCCGCAAGACCTAGGAAACTCCTAATCTCTGATGGATTCTTTGGAGGTTTCCATTTCGACACAGCTTCTATTTTGGACGGATCTACCGAAACTCCCTCGGTACTAATAACATGTCCTAGAAACTGTACTTTACGTAGCCAAAAGGCACATTTTGAAAACTTCGCATAAAGTCTCTCACGCCTAAGCGTTTCAAGTACTTCACGCAAATGATATTCATGATCTGATTCGCTTTTTGAATATACAAGAATATCGTCGATGAAAACAATCACCGACTTATCCAGCATTGGCTTGCAGACGCGGTTCATAAGATCCATAAAAGCCGCATGCGCATTGGTTAATCCGAAAGACATTACTAAAAACTTGTAATGTTCGTAACGTGTTCGGAATGCAGTTTTCGGTATATCTTCTTCTTTTACTTTTAACTGATGATAACCCGACCTTAAGTCGATCTTTAAAAACCAACTTGCGCCTTTTAACTGATCGAACAAGTCGTCGATCCTAGGAAGTGGATATCGATTCTTTACCGTGAGTTTATTTAACTCCCGGTAATCAATGCACATTCTCATACTTCCGTCTTTCTTCTTTACAAATAATACTGGCGCTCCCCACGGAGAAACATCCGGTCGAATAAATCCTTTATCTAAAAGATCTTGTAATTGCGACATCAATTCTTGTAGTTCCGACGGCGCTAATCGATATGGAGCCTTGGCTACCGGTTTCGCGCCCAGGATTAATTCAATACCAAACTCCACCTAACGCTCTGGTGGTAACCCCGGTAGATCTTCCAGAAAAACATCTTCGAATTCTCGAACCACTGGTACGTCTTTGATTTCTGGAGCCTCTTTAGTCGAATCATGTATGTAAGCCATATACGCTTTACATCCATGTCGAACCAGCTTGCAAGCTTTGATGAAAGAACAAATTATGGGGCTACAGCTTTTCTCCCCACAAATAGTAACATGTTTTCCTCTTGGAGACATTAGTTGTATCTCTTTACGGTTGCATATTACTTTCGCGTGATATCGAGCTAGCCAATCCATCCCGATTACCACTTGAAATTCTCCCATCGACATGGGAATTAAGTCAACGAAATACTCTTGTCTTCAATGCTCAGTTTGCAATTCCAACACATATCACAAACAATAAAACTTTTATTATCACCTATTTCTACTTCTAGTGGTATAGGTAATTTGGTTAATGTGAATGTAGGGTGTTGAATAAATCGATGTGATATAAAAGATCCATTTGCACCCGTATCAAATAAAATTCGTGCTCAAATCGAATTTACAAGAAATATACCTGAAAAAACATCAGGTTCGGTTTTAGCCTCAGCAGCTGTCATGTGGAAAGATCTAGCCTTTGCTTTCTGAGCATCAGGCTTTTCATCGGTAGTCTCTTTAGTTCCAACTAACTCTGGGCACTTAGACTTTTTGTCTCCCGGTTTATAACATTTATAGCATACCGACACCTTCCCTGGGCAATTTGCAACTACATGTCCCACTTTGCCGCAAGTAGGACATGGTTTGTTTTTGAAATAACATTCGCCCTTGTGATTCTTTCCACAAATTTTGCATTGAGGCGCTACTCCTTTTTCAGTGCTTTTCTTAGGAGCTTCATTCAGCTTCTGTTTCTTTGCGGGCGGTGGATTTTTCTCAAATGCTCTCCTCTCACCCCTATCAATCTGCTTTCTCAACTCAATCTCTCTTTCACGTGCGGCATTCACTATTTCAGTAAGATGCACATATTTTGAAGGAGTCATGAACTCCCTATATTCCGCACTCAGCATGTTATAGTAATAGTAAATTTTCTGTTCTTCATTCTGAACCAGCTCATCACAAAACCTGAGCATATCAAGAAAGATTCCCGTAATCTTCTCTATTGACTCACCACTATGCCTTAGCTGAATAAACTCTTCTTTAATCCTATTGATTACAACTTTCGGGCTATGGTGTCTAAGGAACAGAGTTTTGAATTCTTCCCACGTCATATTTCTCGTGGCCTCGATTCCCTGTTCCTTCTTCAGATTATCCCACCAATCCTTAGCTTGGCCTCTTAATTGACCAGTTCCGTATGCCACGAAATCAGTCTCATCACAATGGGTCCTTTCGAATACCCCTTCGATGTCACTAATCCATCGTTGACAAACGATCAGATCAACTTCACCATGATATAATGGGGGTTTTCATGCCATAAATTTATTATATGGACATGCTTTCGATTTACCCGCATCCTTCTTTTCATTCATCTTATCGTCTATTACCGCTAAAAGCATAGTTTGTAGTCTATCGATGAACTGCGGTAAACTAGCTTCTAAAGCTTTTCCGACTTCCTCGGAAATAGTAGCTTTCATCTCTTCAGTTACACGAGATGTTGATTACTTTCTGGTTTCACCGGCCATTTCTTTGACTGAAATATTCACAATAGTTAATCAATAACTATTTAATTTATTTCCACCTTGTTACATGAAAATTTATATTACACATACCTACTCACAAGTAATGTGTATTTCTTTTTAGGTTCGGTCAAGTACATATCTTGCCTTACCTTTCTTACTTAGTGTATTTCCCGGGTTCGAGTATAATAGTACACTCCTCCCATACACTTTTGTATAACTATATCATCTAAATCTATACATTTGAACTTATTTATAAATAACTCTTACCGGATGTCTTGATCAAGCTTTGAACCGAACACGCTTTGTCTTAACGAGGCTCTGATTACCAACTTGTAAGACCCCTCCTGCTTACATTATCATTTAATAATCTCTTTCATTTTAATACCTCAAGATAACGATATTCATATAAGTTTCAAGGTTTACAAAACCTTACTTCATGTTTCACAAAACATATTGTGCAAACCAACCGACTTGACCTTTTTTTTTACTTACAACCTATATGTACTAATGAAAGTTAACACAACATTTAAAATGTTCTTGACAAAAGAACTATTTTCATTTGCGGAAGCATCTTTAGGCGCGCATTCGGTTCTACTACAAAGCTTGATCTTCATCCACAAGTTCATATAGCTACATGTGATCAAAATACGTAAAACTATCAGTTTTACGAGGTTATAATATAATCTAACGTGATCGGAACATCAAACTGAACAACATAACAAAATTTGCAGATCTGTGTTGCTGTCGCGGGGCGCGACATATTCAGGTTCAGCCTACGCGGCCCGCAAGCACTGTCGCCTGGCGCGGCAATGAATGGTGGTTTTGGTCGCGTGATGCGACGGTATAAATTTTGCAGCCGATATGTTTCTCAAACCTGCATTTCCTCAGCTAAGAACCATTTTACAAAAACTTTCATAACTTGTGCATTTTGAGTCCGAATTGGGTTACGTTTCTTTCTACGTGACCGTATTCAGTTAACCTATAACATAGGATCAAAATTATATATCAAGATTCACAATTTCCTTGATTTTATACCATTCAAAATCATAAATTTACACAATTTTTATTGGCCCGTTCAAGAACGTGAACTATAACCTCATTTTTTGACCTTTAATCTACTGTAACCAAATACACAACCCATACATATAGTTACGGCACCTTTTATACTGAATTTCAAGTGCCAATAACACGTTACATATGTATTAGTTGCTTTGTTTAATTCAATTATCGACATTTCTTACTTTAACATATCAAAGTTCAACATTTTGGGTGATTTTAGCGAAATCCCTCGCCATTTTGAATCGAACATGTAGTACTCGAGTCGTATCGACCCGTATAAAACTTTGAAGTGGAATCCACCACTTTCATCATTATTTCTCAAATAATTAACATAAACGATAACAAGACTTTTACGAAGCGTATAGCCACGTACCTTTAGAGCTTTCCTTTTAAGCGGTTATCCGTCCCGCCTTGCCCACTTGATGATCCACCCAAATCACCTACGTGATTTGATTTGAATATATTGTTTAGAACTCATGGTTCAGTATTCGATATTTCATACACTTGTTTAGTCAATTAAACAATTATTTTATATTTTTCAAGTAATTCCATTCATTCAAGCATTTTATCAAGCATCTAGTGTGCATACTTAACATTCAATCACTATCATGTTCTTGATTAATAACTTAACCATTGTTTAAGCATAGTTAGTCAATTCACCTATCAAGAACACTTCAATCACACTAGAATTTGCATTATAACCATCAATCAACATCCAATATCACAAGACTACATGAATTCTTCATAAAAACCCATATACCCTTATATGAATAATAATAAAACTCATGAATTATGATATGAATGAATCAATCCATAGTCTAATACTCATTCCTAGGCTTGTATTAATCATAATTCAGCCATAACCTTCATCAATTCACCATAAATCTTTGTTACTAGAATTCAAGAATCATCAAAACATCTTCATATATCAAAATTAATCATACCTTTTGATATATTAAGTATGAAGATCACTTATTTAGCTTTGAGTCACCTTCAATTTGGTTTTGATTCTTGAGTTTTGAGTAAAATTGTGAAATTAGGGTTTTGGAAGAGAGGGAGTTCACTCCTGGGGGTTCTGGTTCGATCAAGACACACACAAAGTGTGTGTCTTTGATGTTTATCAAGATTTTAAATAAATAATTTCAATATTTGCACTTTTGGCCACTCAATTTCCAAGTTTTATAAGAAAGGTTAAAATACTTTGATTTCCCCATCCTTTTTGTTAGCATTTTTCTAGGTTAAAATTTTCCTAGTTTCGATTCTCATTGTTTGATGATTATTATTTTAACTTATACATGTATAATAACATATATAGTTTAATAAATTTAGGGGTGTGACACATGTTGAATTATCAATAAGAGACCAGATTATAAGTGACTGTTCGGTTTTCTATTCTATCTTCTACTCATTTCTTATCGTTTATTATCACCGAACCGATCATATCTGGACCAAAGCTCTGTCAAACTCGCCGGATCCTGGAATCATAATTGGTATCAGAGCTACGGTACCGATTTAATCAATCTAACAGTTGATTGAATCACCTACGCTCAATAATTTTGGATGTGTAGTGAGTTTTGACGTAAAAACGAATAAAACATCAAATTGAAGGTCAATTCACGGATGGATTTTGAAATTGAAGACATCATTAGATTCAGAATTAATTTTCGCACAATCCGGTGAAATTTCATCATGAAATTCATAGAAATAAAGATTTTGGATCGAAAAAAGTGATTGGAATGTTCTTGAGATGTTTGAACTCATTTGGACGGATGCACACATCCGGACAGGTGGACATTCACATCCGAACGAATGGACATTGGGTCTTAAAAGTCAACTCGTTCCAAAATCAGTTCATCCGGACGGATGGATCTACTCCATTCGGACGGATAAACAAATGCCCAAAAAAAGGCATTTTTTATCGCAATGACGAGGTGAGTCTCCAGAAAAAATTTGGTAATTGAATTTTTTTTGGGTTTTTAACAACCAAGCTGGGTTGTTCGGGGACACCATCTGGGGCTTCAACGAACCGATTTGATGATGCAATCATGGATTGTGGAAATTAGTGGGGTAGTTATGATACTGGTTCAGAATGTTTATCATCTAGGTTATCTGACTATTTATGGGCCTTAACGTAAAATCCACAACAATGAAAAACTGACGTTTGGGGAATAATTGTCATATTTTCGGCATAGTCGAGTTTTTCACAGATAAAAGAGAACTGAATTGCTCAGTTTGAGGGGGAATTCAGTGATAAGACGTCAGAATTTGCAAAAATGAGGGTGAATAAAAATTTCAGATGAAATCCTGACATTTTTTAAATTCGTGACACTGCAACAGTATTCGGGTGGTTCTGACTTCAGAATTGTCCGGGGATGTGAAGCTGATTGTGGATGAATGCTTCCGAGATCGAGATTGTCCGAGAGGGTGAATCTGATTGTGGACAAATGCTTCAGAGATCAGTATGCATTGCTAGATGATTCGTTATCCGATGAAGATTTGCTGATTGTGGAGAATACCGTTTATATGGATCGATCATTCTTACGGTGCGTCAAAGTGATCACAGATAATGGGATATCAAATCTTCAGGGGAATCACAGATTTGAAGTTAACCACTTGGGTATTTGAAGTTTCTATCAATTGCCGGTTGAGTTTTTGTACATTCTTAGATCGAGCAAGTGGAATGCAAGATCGTGGTGCTAAAAGGCTATATCTAAAAACTGAACGCGGATGTGGTTAAAGCTGAAACAGAGATTGCTGCATTGATTAGCTTCAAGTTGGTGATTGTTCGTGAAGATTGCATTTTAGCAAATTAGAGGAGAGTCGTGAACTGTGCAAAAAGACCTAAAGATTTATTTCAGGGGGAATTTATGCAAATATTGTCAAAGCAAACCCGGATCATCAATCAAGGGGGAATCGATTGAAGATTTCAAGATTCCTGATTTGAAGTTGTAGAAAAGTTAAAATTTTAGAATATTCAAACACAGCTCAAGGTTTTGTGATGATTCGACAGTGACAACCGATGGGGAATCTGTTGGTGCATATTTCGTACGTCTGCCACTGTGCGAATAGCTAAGATAGAGTATGTGTTGAATATTGTATAGAATACGATCAGTTGGACTCCGTTTTGATACTGTCAAGGTCCATCCTGACGGATGGATAAGTGCATCCGGACGGATGGACTGTTTTGTCATATCACACTGTAAAAGAAGCTTATGAAACTTTGAAGAGTAGAGTCAAAAGTCTGGATGATAGATTGTCAGCATTCTAGAAAACAACCAAATTTCTTGAACCCAGATATGAAGGAAAACAAATGGTTTTAAATAACTATATTGATGAAGTTGCTAAACTTAAACAAGAACTGGATAAAAAAGAAAAATTGGTTAATAAACTTCAAAGTTATCATGCTTCTTCGTACATTTTAGAAAGAAGTTTCAACATCACACCCGATGGAAAAGAGTCTGAAAAGAACAAAAGGGAATTGGATCAGAATACCATCAAGTTCCACCACCGTTGGAGGATAATTATACATTCTATGATGGCGAAAAGGTGAAAAAAAGCTATAAACATGGTTGACCAATTACCTGACAACATCGATGTGACTTACATCAAATCTGATGATCTTGATGATTCAGAGGTGGTAGGTAAGGTTGTTGAAAGCGTTCTAACAGAGGAGTCTAACAAAACAGATAAGTCTTAAACACATGATGAAAATGATGGAAGTTTTCATGAGAAGTTATCTTAAAAATTCAAAATCCGAGAAAAATGCGAATGATGATCCGATAGGATTGGCATACACCATGATTGGATCGGACAAATTATTCTCAGATGTTGAAGTCCCGATTCAAAATGTGATTTCAGATAAGATTGATAAAGTGTTTAAATTGGTAGAAATTGAAAAGTCTGAAATTTCAAAATTTGCTGGAAAGAGCAAGAAAAGTTCTTATAACAAACCTAGTTACAAGAAGAAAAACATGAGGGCTGGGTTGGGTTATAAGAAGAAACATAATCAGAAACGTTTTGAAAAGAAAAATCATCAAAAAAAAGACGAACTTTGTTCAAGGAACAGGTTCTGAAGAAGAGAAAGAACACCAATTTAGACGACAGTCTAATGAAGAGTTCTATGCTCAGAAGTAACAACAACAACAACAGGTTAAAGATGTGTCAAAAAGAACATGCTTTAAGTGTGATCAAATTGGACATCTCAGTCGAAATTGTCCAAATCTTAAACCTGTTGATGTTGGAAATAAAAAGAAGTCTGATGTTGAGAATCAGAAATCAACCAAGTTACACGAAGTTGGAAAACAACAGTTGATGCAACAAAGCCAAACCAGTTTTGGAAACCAAAAGTTGTTGTTCAAAATCAAAACGTTCAAAATGATAGATTTTATCAAAGGAATGTTTCAAAAGGTCAAATCTGGGTGGTCAAGCAACAAAAGGTTTCTAATGATGAGAAAAATAAAGAAAATGTTTTTGAGAAGAATGACAGAAATTATCCAGTTTTACCTGGAAAAATTCACATTCAGCTACCTAGGTCTAAATAGGCTTGGGTTGCATTGTTCAAATGATCAAATTATTTGAGTGTGCGGGTGCTCCAGAAGATGAACAAATGTCAAACCAAGGAGAGGAGCAGCCTGGCACGAGAGGAGGCTGCTGGTCCCTACAAGTGAAAACAGAGAGTTCATTTCTGTACATAAATAAACCATATTTTAAAATCCTAAAAACCAAAAATATGTTTTTATTTTGTGAAAAATTTGAAAAATGAAAAAATGTGTGTTTTTAATTTTCGTCAAAAATTCAAAATTTCAAAAATATGTTGACTGAATATGCTGAAACCCTCACGGCTGAACAAGCATGATTATTTCACAATTGAAAATGGTTTTAACATTGTTAAAACTCAGTGTGTTGTATATCATGGGGGTACTTTCTGCAAAACAGAGCATGTGAAGTAGAAAATGGATGCGGAGATGAAGCTATCTGCATCAGGTCAAATTTTCTTGAAATGTTTTGAATTTTAGGGGGAGTAAGAATTTTAAAAAATACAAGAACATTTGAAAAAGACAAAAACAATAGAAAATTCAAATGAGTTTTTGTGTAAAAAGAGGAAATGATAGCACATAAGTTGACAATCAAAGTACGCTAAAGAAATGGAAAGTAAAATGTGATAAACGGTCTCACTGATGATATGCCAGTAGGTTTTTACACGCTTAGTAGATTGATTTCGAGATATACACATAAAATCAAAATCTTACTTATCTCGTGGGGAACATCTCTCGGATATATGGGTAACCCCCGAAATCTTGTTTGAGAGAATGTCTGTGTGACAACCCTCACTAAACCAGGTATCCGTACGACTTAATTAATAATTAATTACTGCTTAATTACTGTGCTTGCTTGAACTTGTGAATAAACTGCTACTTGATTACTGATACATGTACTTACTTGCATCATACTTTACTTGCTGTCACTACATTATTTACATGCTGAACCTTAGTGACAAACATGATGCACAAAAAGCACAGTAGCACTATAACGGATAACCTATTTGACATGCTGATAAAGCCAGCGTCAGGCAAACACTGCCTCTAAGGCCTGTATGAGCCAGAAATATTTTGCTACACTAGTGGTGAGTGTAGGGATACAAGGGTTATAGAACTGCGTCTCTAGGAATAAGTCACTATGACTGGATGTGCCTAAAACGTACTCTAAGTACAAAACTCAGCACTTTACATAATAATTCAGCTTTTAGCTAACTAATAAAGTGCCAAAACATGAGAAAAATATTACTAGACACTTTCGAAAGTGTCAGAAATAAGTTGTGTCACTAAAAAGGGTATTAACGACACTTTAAAGCTTTGTTAAGCACTTTAACGGATTACTATCCAACCAAACAACCGGATTATACCCGGAACATGAAAATGTTGTTATTTTCATTATTTATCTTTTTCTGAGCCAGTTAGGGTCCCTGATTACCCTAACACCCATTGTAACACACTACACACAACTAACCGGGTTAAGCACTTAACTAACTTACTTAACCTAACTAATATACCTAACTAATGGTTGGATTCGGACTAGGACCCCCCCTCTCTAACCGTCCCCAACTAGAGGGGACACCCTTGTCCTATAATTGATTAAAATAATCAACTTTGCCTAGTATCTAACATACACATAATCCCTTGGTTAAAGACCTTGATGATTGTCTATAAGATGCAAGATTAACACAACATGATCATTCATCACTTTCCTCCACAAAACAACTCTCTCTCTCTCCCTATAAGCTTTCGGCCGAACACCCCCTTGAGCATACATCCACTTTCGATTTTTGTTCATCTTATTCCAAGCTCATACAACTGTTGAGGGTCGCATATAAGGAGTCTTGGTGCAAACGGAAGGCGAAAGACCTCTCTACTTTGCTTTTATCCACACATTTTTCGCATAGATTCTTCCCTAGCCTTGAGCTAGTGGTATGTTGCTTAAATCACCTTCTTGAACTATTTTAAAGTGGTTAATATGATGTGTAACGGTTAAAACTCGAAATCATACAAGTTGAAGCTTAAAAGTCTACTAAAAACACTAAAAATGGTGGTTAAAAGCACATATGTTGTGTAAATCATGTAGTATTTGATTTGTGTGATTATTTGGACCCGATCTATGTTGTGGTAGCTCGGATCATCATTTAACCCGGTTTAGTCATGATCTTATATTATGACATAAAGCTTGTTTAAGTATAACAAGGGTTAGAAGATGAAACTCTACCACACTCGAATCAAGAACTTGTGTAAAAGTGTTTTAGCTTGTGAAATAGTGTTTAAAACTAGTAGATCTACGTATCTACAAGCGGTATTTTCAAAGAACCAAGTATCAAAGAAATCATGTTGTCTAAAGACGGATCTTACACTAACACGAATGGTTTTTAGAACACACAAGTGTGTAAACACATGTGTAACACAAAGTTTCGACAAAATAACTATTTTTGAAAAAGATGACGAGAAGTTGTAAAGATGGAACTTCCATAAAAACGAGGTTTTTACAAAATCGGATTGTTTTATATAAATATCCACTAAAAGTAATGGGATTTACTTCATAGTTTGAATAAATCACAAGTTCATGAAATTTATGCGATTTATATACATATTTTGACTAGTTTGTGGTTTGAACATTGTTTTGATCGAATAAGAAGATTGTTGGTTTGATTTATAAAAGAAAATGATACGCTTGAAAGCGTGGCCACCTCCAGTTACAGAGGAAACTCTGGAGAAATTTTTCCAAAAGCCTAACACTTAGAAATATTTTCACTATAAGTGTTAGAAATACATTTTGACTTGTTTTCAAAATATAAGTTTCGCCACGACTATATTTACAAAACATCGGAGGTGGGATTTTCACAAAATAAAACGTGATACATATATATATTTAGTATATATTCTTCTTTCACAACATCACTTGTATAAGTGTTTATGATTATTTTGTGAACTACGTAAATATTATTTTTAGAGTAAAAATAATATTACTGAGTATTAATTTGGGAAAATCACATGTATTAAAATATAATATTTTTGGGAAGAATATTTATATTTTGGAGTTAGGAAATAAAATATATTAAGTGAGACTTAATAGTGAAATCTGAATGTTACGAACACACATGTATTAAATCCCCCATCCTTGGGAAGGAGAATAACTACCAAGTATATACAGAACGTAAACACGAAATAGTTGCCTAACTATTTCCCAAAAACTTAAACCATAAAGCTAAGGCACGGCCGTCCATCTAATAGAGTTAGCACGTGTAGGTCGTCATACAGCTGATTGATTTGGAGGCATACTTGGTAGAGACGCACCACTGTGAGTTCATGTCCCCCTTTTCTCTAACTGTTTTCAGTTTTCTTAACTGCGGGGGTGAAATACATGTTACTTTGATTACAAGTACTTTATACATGGTATGGTTAGCGTAAGGAGGTTTACTACTTAGATCATGTGAGTGGGTAGGAGCAATATGAGGCCATTAGTCCTCATGGCGGGACCGAGGGACAGGAGCGGTAGATCTATCTGGGTGTAGCGAGCCCAGCCCCAGGCCAAACTAGAAACGGACCTCGGGGTGACTTTATCCACATACTAATGCCGTGGAGAATCTGCTAGGTTTGAGTCTCCCTATTTGCACTTCACATATATCAGTGGCCTTGCAAACCATTGGTGATCTCAATTCCCTTATTTGCTACATACCAAGACTATTTTTATACTCACAAAGGTTTATTTACTCACTTACACATGAACTCGCTCAACATTATTGTTGATTTTTCAACTTACATGTATTTCAGGAAATTAAAGATCTGGCGCGGTATGTTATGTTTTCCCGCTGCATATGGGTTCCGAGGTCATCCGGGTTTAGGAAATGTGACTTTTTCCTGGACGAGTCACAAATCTTAAACTGCGTTTATTTCATGTTGATGTTTATGTTTTTCAAGACAATGTTTTATGTTACGAGGTTGTAAGTCCCTAAGACAATGTTATGTTACTATGGTTTTAAAACTTAATCGAATGGATGATCTTGCATGATTTTATTTCATATAGCTTTGTTATGGTTAAGCTATGGTATTAAGAAGTCACACCAAATTAACCACGCTTCCGCAAAGCCAGGGTGTGACAGTCTGATTCTGAGATACTAGGTTTTTATGCTGTTTGATATCTGGGGTATTATACCTGGCCATCTGATTTTGTGGAAGCAATGGCCTACACTTCGTATAATACTTTACGCTCTTTAAAAGTGTCACACCCTGACTTTTGCGGAAGCGTGATTATGCGTGACTTGCTTAATATCATTGCATTCAATCATAACAACAACTATATGATAAAACTGAAGATGTTCATCCATTAAATAAGTTTTAAAAACATGACAACAATATTGTTTTAAAAACATAGAATTCAAATTCGAGTACAAACCATACAACTTGTTTTTAGAGTTCACAAGGACTCGACAAAAGACATTAAATAAAACCAGGTTTTGGAAGACGTGTCTCGTCCAGGATAAGACACACTAACCAAACCCTAAGACCATGGATGACATCTTTTATTCTCAAACAGCACTTGGAACTTCCGAACGCCCGCCAGATCCACATCTAATTCCCTGAAATACACGTAGTTTTAAAAAAACATCAACAAAAGTTGAGCGAGTTCATTTTTTTGTTTGTGTGTATGAATAACCCTTTGTAACCATTGAAAGTAAGTATGTATGTTTGTAAAACCCTGGTATGAAAGCAACAAGGAAAACAGATCATTAATGGTTTGCAAGGCCATTAATATGTGTGACCTAATGCAGGAAGGCTCAAACCTAGCAGACTTTGCACCGGGCTTCCGGCTGTAAGACATATTCAACCCATGGGCCAAACCCTGGTCCAACATGGGCGGGGCTCGCTACACCCAAATAGATCTATCACTCATGTCCCTCGGTCCTACAACGAGGATTAATGGTCTTAAGCGTTATACCCACCACTCACATGATCTAGCATTACCCTTCCTTAGCTAACCATACCAAATAATAATGTTGTAAACAATTTGTAACATGTACTCTACCCCCGAAGTTATAAAACCGAAAACAGTTAAAAGAAAAGGGGGTCATGAACTCACAGTCTTACGTCTTTGTATCATGGTAACTCAAGCTTCTTCGGATAAACACGACTACCTACAACGTACTATGATCTATTAGACGAGCGGGTAGTGCCTTGACTTAGAATTAATTAGTGTCTTTGAGTTACGTTTCTTCGTGTCTTCGATATTATTCCAAGTTATATAATTATTTGTTAAAATAATAAATATTTTAACTTAAATTATATTTATTAAATTTTGGAATAATTGTTAAAACAATATATTTTGACTTAATACTTTTCAAGTATTTATACTTGTATATCCTTCCCAAGGATGGGTGTATTCGTATTCTTGTATCTGTATATTTTTGCCATTTATGGGTATCGTATTCCGGTGTGTATTTATACGTATGAGAGCACGTATTTTTATTGTATTCATTAAGTATTCTTATACTTAATTTCGTATTAGCTTTTCCAGAATAATATCCTTAGTAAAAATCCATATATATTTCCAAAATATACATTTTAAGAAATATTACTTAGAAAAATTATTTACAATTTTTCCTTTGGCAAAAATATTTGTATTTTCATATAAGTTCCAAAAATAATATATTTTCAAGTCTAACTTGGAAAATATATGTAAACTTATTTTTCTCCAAAAAATAATAATATATTCCGTTTTTGTTTGAGAAAATATATATTTCTTCCAAAAATAATGTATCTTCTAATATTTCCAAGAAAATACATATTTTTATTCACCCAAAAATAATATATTTTCTTCTTGTCAAAAATATGATATAAGTTTGTGATAATTGTAAAAAATCATATTTCTGTCTCTTGGTGTCCAAAATATTATTTACCAAAATATACTTGTAAATATAATTTTCGGAATATTTTGTAAGTTATATTCCTTAGTTCGGTTTCACCAATATCTTGTGTATAACTTGTATATTCATATTCTTGGAATTTTGGTAATATTTTGGATTGTAATTTTTGGTATTTGGATATTATTTCATGTCTTAAAATAATATAACTAATACACATAATATACAAATAATCACACACATGGTGACTTCTAAATATATATTTCCTAAATAGATATTTAGTCACTTTTATTTATAAAAACCAACCTCCAATATTTTTATTTTTGAACAAAAATTCTATGGCAACTTTATGTGAACATCTTTGGTTTGAAATACACTTGTAAATATTTGTTTAGAAATATTTTTCTAAGTGTTTAATTTTTAGAAAATTTTTGCCATAGTTTCCCCTAAAAATGGAGGTTTCCATACCTTGAAGGTATATCATTTTCTTTTGTAAAATCAACACAATCAATCAACAATCAACAACAATCTTTACTTACCAATCTTGCCTCAAACAAGCATAATCTACTACTTCATGAACTTGAATATTTGTAAAAATTTGTAGTAACTTACTAGTGTTCTTAGTAAGCATTGTTACCCTTTAAAGTGTGATTGATTCTTTAAAAACATCATTTTTAAAGAATATAGATCTTTACAACTTATGATCATATTTTCTAAAAATGTTTCTTCATGGATTTTTCTTGTTACACATATACTTCTACACTTTATTAACCACCAAAAATAAGGTTTATTTGTTTAAGAACCAAGATTAAGTAAAACTTGTATTTTTAACTTGGTTTCTTGAGAAATCATCCATGAAATTTTAGATCTACATCATTAACAACTCACTTTGATCATTATTTTACAAGAAAACCACATATTCTTTCAAGTTCATGTTTCTTATGAGGATGATCTATGATCCTACAACCTTTTCATCCTCTCATCTTGCTAGATTATGTTTTTAATCATGATCTAGCAAGATCATATGATGATCAACATCAAATACGTGTATGAACAACAATCATCAAGCATAACAACTCATATTCATCAAGATTTCTTCATATTTTAAGCTTATGTTCAAGTTTACTTCTTGTGATTCTTAGTGTTCTTCATAATAATCAACATGTTACATCTTTTAACCACTAATATAAGATGTGAAATAGGAAGATCAAAGTTCTTACCACTAGCTCAAGGCTAGGGATGATCAAGTGAAGAAAACAAGTGGATAAAAGCAAATGAACAAGGTCCTTGAACTTTCGTAAGCTCCTAGCTTCTTTATGTAACCTCTAACACCTTTGTATATGCTTGTTTTGTATGAGAATGATTGAATGATGGTGAGTGTGTGTGTATTGGTTTTCGGCCGAGAGCACAAGGAGAAGAAGAGAAGGAGGTATGTGTTCTACTGTGTGAGATTTTGAGGCTTATGTTCATAAGGGTTATACTTATAACCATATTCACCTTTTAACTCATGTATAATGTGCTACATAAAGCAAAACATGATCTAATTTTTAATCACCATAAAATCAAGATGATGGGGCCCTTGTTGGCTGTCCATAGGTGGGGGGGGGGGGGGGTATGTAGACTAGGTTTGTAAACATTAGTTAGTTTAGGGTAAAATGTAAGTATCTAGTTAGTTACTTTAGTTACTAGATATTTATGATGTGTTATGATGTTCGGGGACTATAATTAGCTTGGTAATGTTAAAACAGTGCTTCTAGCATAAATTTGGTGTTTCGGGTAGTGTCCGGTTGTTCGGTTGGTTACCGGTTTGTTAAGGTGCTAAACTATGTAGTTTAGTGTGCTTTGTGTACCCTTTTATGACACTTTTGATTCCCGACACTTAGGAAAGCATTCAGGACCATTTAACCATATTTCTGCATGATATTAGATTGTTTAAATGCTGAAAATTGCTGATTTTTGCTGAATTCAGCACTTTATGTCAGTTTTAGGCACTTTCCGGCACTTAAACTATCTCTAGGAAGGCAGTTTTATGATCCTCTCTTTCCTACACACTGTACTAGTGTGGTACTTAGTTTCTGGCTCATTCTGTGTCTCAACACACTGTCTGTCTATGTACTGAGTTCTGTCAGCATTTTCCTTATTTGTCTGACAACTGTGCTAACTGTGTTTAGCGCATCATTTGAGTCAAATAAACTTTCATGCAATAATGGTATAACATTAAGCAATATATGATGCACATGTATGCATATGGCAATAATCAGTAAGCAGTTAATTGTAATTCAGCACAGTCATTAAGCACTAATCATGGTTTAATAGTTGTACGGATACCTGGAATTTTGACAGTTGTCACAAAAAGCTTACCCTCTGCATAAAAATTGAGAAAATATCGAAAGATATATATCAAATGCAGTTGTAAAGAAGATCCCTAAGTGGGACACACCTCAAGTTGAGCCTTCATCTCTTTGACTGAACGGTTGTTCATACCTAAGCTCTCAAGGTCTCGCACTAACCCAGAGAATAGATATCATTATGGTATATTCACCTGTAAGACTGAATCTAGGGAATTTTGATACGGGAGTATATTCTGAGGTGGGACACACGAATAAGTTTAAGTTCTTAAGACACTAATCTTGTATCTCGAATCAATTGAAGTTTGTGTGAGAATTTAAGTGGATCAGTATACTGACAATCTAAGTGAATCGTTTAGAACTTAAAGTGTTTATAGCTCAACGGTGCTAGTGATTTGTCAAAAACCGATATGATCCTCTAACACGAACTCAAACAAAAATATTGTTTGTAAATATTTCTTTACTGCTTTATATTTTAGAAAAATACAAAAAGATTTTGTTTCTACTTTATTTTCGACAACCGATGTCTGAAAGCTGAGTTTCAAGATCTAAGTATGCTGATCATGTTTCTGAATATAAACAAGTTCATTAATTTGAAACTTGAGGTTTTATTGAAAAATAAAAAACAGTTGGTGAAATCTCCAAGGTCATTAATTTGGACTTGGATGATTACTTGATAAAAGTTTTGGATGCTTAAACTGTCAAATTTATAAAGTCATTTGATAGGGGGAGTAGAGTCGGGTAATCCTGGAAAATAACATACTGTTACACTTTTACTTAGAGCCAGGTTACTGATTCTGAATATGTGGGTCAAGGGACAGATAATAGTTCTTGGGAAATTCTAAATAAATTTAAAATTGTTAAATGTGAGCTAGGTTCTCGATCCAAAGATAATTTGAATCAGATCACAGATTTTTGTGAACAAACGATGTCCTGTGTAGTCACATATTTGAAATGCTCCAGCTTATCCATGTTATATGTTTAGAGCTAGGTTGTTGATTTTGAACTTTAATTGTTAAAAATCTTATAGATTGTTTGAGATTTTTTCAGGTGATAGAGCCAGACAACGATCCTGATAGCTAAGGCTAAGGGGGAGTCTGAAGACGAGCTCATCGCAAGGGGGAGCTTGAAGGAAGAGTCAACCGAAAGGGGGAGCTGACTAAGAATGCAGAATCAAAAGGAATTTGGAGAGGAAGTCTGTGGTTGCTGAAGATTGTTAAAGCTTCATGAAGACTCAGAGAGAGAGAGAGAGAGAGAGAGAGAGAGAGAGAGAGAGAGAGAGAGAAGACATAAAGCTACGAGATTGACTGCAGCAATATCCAATGGGGAGTCTGTGAGTGCATATGTCTATCGCTTGCGTCAATCACGTATCATAGCTTAATCAGATGATACATGACCGGTGCTAAACAGAGTAAAAAGGCAAAGTTGATAAATGTCAAAGTCCATTCGGACGGATGGACATATAGTCCATCCGAACGAATGCAAGTTATGTTCATTCAAAAGCCCATCCGTCCGGATGAAGCCCATCCGTTCGGATGAGGCCACCCTTTACCAGGTTCATCCAGATGTGCATTGCCTATAAATAGGATAGTAGGTCTTGATCATTTGTAACTTTTGAGACTAGAGTGGGGAAACTCTGTCCGATTGATTTCTTGGTTTTTGTACTTGTCAGATTATTAATTGAAATAAGTTTATAATTACATCCTCGTGTTCTATCCACACACGTGATTGGATTCCGCACATTTCACGTGGTGTTATGCATTCAACAGTTAAAGGAATTCATCCAGATCCTGAATTCACATATTCTAATCTAGCAACTAGACCATTTGTGAACAAGTATATACCATCGTACAGTCAAAGCGGCCAATGTTTGTGTCTGACTAGGGCTGGGCAAATACCATATTTTGTATGATATATGCTATTAGCACTTGAATGACTCCCTTGGAGAACTTCTTCATTTCTTGGGTTTTTGGCATTCTTTTTAACTCTTTTAAGATATTCATGACTGTGTCTAGGTCTGCATATATCTGGATATAACAAAAGGAAAGTTATGATATCCCCGGATAAAAAACAATATAAAGTCCCCAAACCTCGGATTTTGGCAATCTATCAACACAAGATTTAATACTACAAAGTCATATGCCGCGATGTGTTACCCACTTGGTACATAGTTCGTATGTTTATAGCACACAGTAACTTGATTATTTCATGTTTCTTGCCTACCGGTTGTCACACCCCAAAAACATCGCAGCGGAATATAAAACGTAGTGGTGATGGAAGTTGGTGCCCATTTATATCTTGTTGATCGATGCATTTATTTGTTGGACATGTTAACTTAATTAAAACATAAGTTTTTAAACATAACTTTTCGAAACATGACACAACCACGACATAGTTAAGTTGTTTTGATCCTCACGGATCTTATTACATTTGTCCCAGAAAGTTTTAAAAGTTAGTCCAACATATTAAGTGACAAAACATGCATCAACAACCACAAGATACACCATGATTCCTGAAGCCGAACTCAAGAACCTGCAGAACACGTTAAAATCAAGTGTCAACACAAAGGAAGGTGAGCTCACATATTCAAATTTAAACAATTTGATCCCAAGGAAAAAGCTTTCTAATTATGTGTTTATTATAAAACATCCATATAATTTACAAAAGTCCATTCATTTCCTTGATAAAATCCATGGGTCAGCCGTCGCAGGCGTTTACCTAAAACCTCCGAATATGGTATCTTCCCAAGTTTACATATTAAATTTATAGCATCAAATGTTCGGACTCGTATGTTAGCTAGACATTACGAACTATATATTTACAATGTAGGGATAATCAAGGCTAGACTATAAACAGAATATCAATTCGTCTTTTGAATTGACACGGAGCGACCGGAGCTGTCACACCCTGGCTTTGCGGAAGCGTGGTTAATTTGGTGTGACTTCTTAATACCATAGCTTAACCATAACAAAGCTATATGAAATAAAACCATGAAAGATCATCCATTCGATTAAGTTTTAAAAACCAAATACAATAACATTGTCTTAACGAAAACACATCCTAACGACATTGTTCAACAAACACAAACATCAACATGACATAAACACAGTTTAAGGACTGTGACTTGTCCAGGAAAGAGTCACGTTCCCCAAACCCGGATGACCTCGTAACTAGTGCAGCGGGAAAATGTGTCATACCGCGCCAGATCCTTTAATTCCCTGAAATACATGTAAGTTGAAAAATCAACAATAATGTTGAGCGAGTTCATGTGTGAGTGAGTAAGTAAACCTTTGTATGTATAAAAATCCTGGTATGTAGCAAATAAGGAAAAAGAGATCACCAACGGTTTGCAAGGCCATTGATATGTGTGAAGTGCAAGTAGGAAGACTCAAACCTAGCAGATTTAGCGATGGGTACAAAGTCACCCTGAGGTCCATTCTGTTTGGGCCTGGGGCTGGGCTCGCTACACCCAGATAGATCTACCGCTTACGTCCCTTGGTCCTACAATGAGGATTAATGGCCTCCAGTTCCCGCCTACCCACTCACATGATCTAAGTAGTAAACCTCCTTACGCTAACCATACCATGTATAAAGTACTTGTAATCAAAGTAACATGTATTTCACCCCCGTAGTTTAGAAAACTGAAAACAGTTAAGAGAAAAGGGGGACATGAACTCACAGTGGTGCGTCTCTACCAGGTATGCCTCCAAATTAAGCAGCTGTGTGACGACCTACACGTACTAACTCTATTAGACGGACGGCCGTGCCTTAGCTTTAAGGTTTAAGTTTTTGGGAAATAGTTAGGCAACTATTTCGTGTTTACATTCTGTATATACTTGGTAGTTATTTTCCTTCCCAAGGATGGGGGATTTAATACATGTGTGTTCGAAATATATTATTAAGTCTTGCTTAAAATATATTTTATTTCTAACTCCCAAAATATAAATATTCTTCTCAAAAATATTATATTTTCTATTGCATAATTTTCCCAAAATAATACCTTGACAAAAATACGCGTTAAGTCATATTTTCCCAAAATGCGTAAGTTACGTTTTAAATGATCGAGTGGTAATAATAATTACCGGTGTAACTTATATATTTATCGTAGAGACGTTCGTATTATTTTGGATCCATTAACATTCGATAGTATTATTTTTACCCTAAAAATAATACTAGTATTTTCCCAAAATAATCATAAACACATATCAAGTGACTTTATGAAAAATATATACTAAATATATATTTACCAAGTTTTATTTTGTGAAATCCCACCTCCGATGTTTTGTAAATATAGTCGTGGCGAAATCTATATTTTGAAAACAAGTCGAAAAGTATTTCTAACACTTATAGTGAAAATAATTCTAAGTGTTAGGTTTTTAGAAAAATTTCGCCAGAGTTTCCTCTGTAACTGGAGGTGACCACGCTTTCTAGCGTATCATTTTCTTTTATAAATCAAATCAACATTCTTTTCATTCAATCAAAACAATGTCCAAAACAACAAACTAGTAAATAAATATGTATATCGCATAAATTACATGAACTTGCGTTTTATCCGAGAATAGAAAGTAAATTCCATTACTTTTAGTGGATCTTTATATAAATCAATCCGGTTTCGTAAAAACCCCGTTTTTAAAGAAATTCCATCTTTACAACTTCTCGTCATCTTTTTCAAAAATAGTTATTTTGTCGAAAGTGTGTGCTACACAAGTGTTTACACACTTGTGTGTTCAAAAAAAAAAAAAAATCATTCGTGTTAGTGTAAGATCCGTCTTTAGAAAATATGATTTCTTTGATACTTGGTTCTTTGAAAATACCGCTTGTAGATATGTAGATCTACTAGTTTTAAATACTATTTCACAAGCAAAATCGCTTTTACACAAGTTCATGATTCGCGTGTGGTAGAGTTTCATCCTTTAACCCTTGTTACTTCCAAAACAACCTTATGTCATGATCCATGATCATGACCAACCCGGGTTAAATGACGATCCGAGCTACCACAACATAGACCAGGTCCAAATAATCACACAAACCAATTACTACAAGTTTTACACAACATATGAGCTTTTAACCATCACTTTTAGTGTTTTTAATAGACTTTTATGCTTCATCTTGTATGTTTGCGTCTTTTAACCGTTACATATCATATTAACCACTTTAAAATAGTTCGGGAAGGTGATTTAAGCAACTTACTACTAGCTCGAGGCTAGGGAAGAAACTAGTCGCAAAATGAGAGGATAAAAGTAACGAGAAGAGGTCCTTTGAGTTCCGAATGCACCAAGCCTTCTTATCCGTGATCCTTAACACTTGTATGCACTTGGAATTGGTTGATCAAGATCGAAGGATGGATGGTCGTTGTTGTTCTCGGCCGAGAGCCAAAGAGAGAGGGAGAGAGTGTGTGATTTGTGTAATGTGTGGTGAATGTTATGTTGAGTTATGACATGATCTTATAGACAAACTTCTACACCATTAACCATTGGTCCCTATGTCTTCAAGATCTTAAGCATGGGTGATTAATTTAATCATCAAGTACAAGAGGTGTCCCCCCTTGGGGACGGTTTCGTTAAGGGGGGGGGGGTAGCTAGTTCAAATCCAACCAAAATAGTTAGTGTAAAGTTAGGTTAATCTAGTTAGTTAAGTGATTAACCCGGTTACTAGTGTGTTGTGCTTTACAGTGGGTGTTAGGGTATTCAGGGACCCTAACTGGCTCAGAAAAAGATAAATAATGTTATTAACAATATTTTCATGTTCCGGGTAAAGTCCGGTTGTTCGGTTGGATAGTAATCCGTTAAAGCGTTAAACAAGCTTTAAAGTGTCGTTATTATTATTTTTAGTGACACAACTTATTCCTCCAAAGCGTCAGGAATATTTTCCTCATGTATTGGCACTTTATTAGTTAGCTAAAAGCTGAATTATTAGTTAAAGTGCTGAATTTTGTACTTAGAGTACGTTTTAGGCACATCCGGTCACTGTAATTTATTCCTAGAGACGCAGTTCTACAACCCTTATATCCCTACACTCACCACTAGTGTAGTAAAATATTTCTGGCTCATACCGGCCTTAGAGGCAGTGTCTGCCTGACGCTGGCTTTATCAGCATGTTCAATAGGTTATCCGTTTATAGTGCTACTGTGCTTTTTGTGCATCATGTTTGTCACTAAGGTTCAGCATGTAAATAATGTAGTGACGGTAAGTAAAGTATGATGCAGGTATATGCATGTATCAGAAATCAAGTAGCAGTTCATCAGTAATTTCAAACAAGCACAGTAATTAAGCAGTAATTAATTATTAATTAAGTCGTACGGATACCTGGTTTAGTGAGGGTTGTCACATTCTCCCCCCGTTAGAAAAATTTCGTCCCGAAATTTTAAGTTCTGCTTGTAGATGCAGGGTTCTTAGGAAATAAGTGGGGGTATTTCTCCTTCATCCGGTCCTCACGCTCCCAGGTGTATTCAGGACCATGTCTGGCATTCCAACGAACTTTGACGAGCTTGACACTGCTCCGGTGGGTCTTGTTTACTTTCCAATCCGTAACCTCAACCGGTTCTTCAACGAAATGGAGCGTGTCGTCAACATGAATCTCGTCGATGGGAATGGCAATGGTATCTTGAGTTGGACTTTTCTTCAGGTTGGATACATGAAATGTATCGTGAACTGAATGGAGTTCAGCAGGTAAGTCCAGCTTGTACGCTACTAGTCCTATTCTTTCCAAAATTCTGAAAGGACCAATGTAGCGCGGATTTAACTTCCCACGCTTTCCGAAGCGTGCCACACCCTTCCAGGGTGAAACTTTCAATAAAACCATTTCTCCAACTTGGAATTCCAAGTGTTTCCGGTTTGGACCTGCATAGGCTTTCTGTCTGTGGCGAGCTGCTTCGATGCTTTTTCGAATCTGCGCAATCTTGTCTGTCGTCTCTTGGACGATTTCGGGACCAGCAAGCTGCCTATCACCTGCGTCAGCCCAGCATAGGGGTGATCGGCACTTGCGTCCGTAAAGGGCTTCAAATGGCGCGACTCCAATACTGGTGTGGTAGCTGTTGTTGTATGAAAATTCGACCAAAGGCAAATGCTTGTCCCAGCTACCGCCCAAATCCATAACACACGCTCTCAGCATGTCTTCCAAAGTCTGTATCGTTCGCTCGCTTTGACCGTCAGTTTGCGGATGAAACGCAGTGCTCAGATTTAATTGTGAGCCAAAAGCTTCTTGGAAGGATTGCCATATCCTTGACACAAACCTTCCGTCTCTATCAGAGATGATTGAGAGAGGTACTCCATGGCGCGTAACGATCTCTCTCATGTAAATTTCGGCCAACTTGCTCGTATTATCCTTCTCTCTGATAGGTAAGGAGTGTGCTGACTTTGTTAATCGATTCACTATTACCCAAATAGTGTCATGGCCTCTCGGCGTTCTTGGCAACTTTGTAATAAAATCCATTGAGATTTGTTCCCATTTCCACTTGGGAATCTCAGGTTGTTGCAGAAGTCCTGAAGGCTTCTGGTATTCCACTTTCACCTTAGCACACGTTAAACATTTGCTCACATAAACAGCAACATCGCCTTTCATCCTAGGCCACCAATAATAATCTTTGAGATCCTGGTACATCTTATCCGCTCCAGGGTGGGTAGAGTACCGCGACTTGTGAGCTTCATCGAAAATAACCTTCCTTAAACCTCCAAACCAAGGAACCCAAATCCTTTTCTCAAAACATAACGTTCCTTCCTCGTTTGGTACCAGTAGCTTCTCCATCCCACGGAGATATTCTTCTTCAAGGTTTCCTTCCTTGAGAGCTTCTTTCTGCGCGGCACGAATGCGCAAGGAAAGATCAGTTCGGATAATCATTTCTAAGGCCCTAACCCTTATGGGCTTGATCCTCTCCTTTCGACTTAGGGCATCGGCGACCACATTCGCCTTCCCTGGATGATACTTTATCTCGCAGTCATAATCGTTCAGCAACTCAACCCAACGTCTTTGCCTCATATTCAGCTCCTTCTGGTTGAATATGTGTTGTAGGCTCTTGTGATCTGTAAAAATTGTACACTTTGTACCATAAAGGTAGTGTCTCCAGATCTTTAATGCAAATACCACTGCGCCAAGTTCCAAATCACGTGTGGTATAGTTCTTCTCGTACACTTTCAATTGACGCGATGAGTAAGCAATAACCTTCTGGCGTTGCATCAACACGCAACCCAATCCTTGACGTGAGGCATCACAGTATACCACGAAATCATCTGTACCTTCTGGTAGTGCTAAGATGGGCGCATTGCAGAGCTTATCCTTCAATATCTGGAACGCTTCTTCCTGTTTGATTCCCCAATCAAACTTCTTATCTTTCTGCGTGAGGAGCGTCAATGGTTGAGCGATTTTTGAAAAATCCTCGATGAATCTTCGATAATAGCCAACCAAACCCAAGAATTGTCGAATCTCGGTTGGCGTCTTTGGCGTTTCCCAATTATTAATCGCTTCGATCTTGGTTGGATCCACATGGATTCCATCTCCATTCACCACGTGTCCAAGAAATTGTACTTCACGTAGCCAAAATTCGCACTTTGAGAATTTGGCATACAACTGTTCTTTCTTCAGCAGCTCCAAAATAGCTCTTAGATGCTGTTCATGCTCAGCCTTTGTTCTTGAATAAATCAAGATGTCGTCGATAAACACAATCACGAACTTGTCCAAGTACGACTTGCAAACTCTATTCATCAAGTCCATAAAGACTGCAGGTGCGTTTGTCAAACCAAACGGCATAACAAGGAACTCGTAGTGTCCATAACGAGTTCTGAAGGCTGTCTTCGGGATACTCTCTTCTTGTATCCTTAACTGATGATATCCAGATCGCAAATCGATCTTTGAATAAAAGCTTGAGCCTTGCAGTTGATCAAACAGATCATCAATTCTTGGCAGAGGATACCTATTCTTGATTGTCAGCTTGTTCAGTTCCCGGTAGTCGATGCACATTCGAAGACTACCGTCCTTCTTCTTGACAAACAGGACCGGAGCTCCCCAAGGCGAGAAGCTTGGTCGGATAAATCCCTTGTCTAACAACTCTTGAAGTTGTGTTGACAGTTCCTGCATCTCAGACGGAGCAAGTCTATAAGGTGCCTTAGCCACAGGCGCGACGCCTGGAACTAAGTCAATGCGGAACTCTACTTGTCTCTGAGGTGGCAGTCCAGGTAAGTCCTCTGGGAAGACTTCTGGATATTCCCTCACGACAGGGATGTCTTCGATCTTCGGTTCTGCAACTTTCTTGTCTACAATGTGTGCCAGGAAGGCAGGACATCCTTTCTGCAAACTCTTTCGCGCTTTCAGGCAGCTGATAATTCTTAACGGCGTATCACGCTTCTCCCCGTGAACCACAACTGTTTCACCCCCTTCGGTTTGGGATACAAACAACCTTTTCGTGACAAACTATCTCAGCCTTGTTGCCTGATAACCAATCCATTCCTACCACCACGTCGAAGCTTCCCAACTGGACTGGTAGTAGATCCAAAGCAAACTCACGCTCTCCCAATTCGATCACACAACCTCTGATCACTTCATTGGCTTCTACTAACTTCCCATTAGCCAATTCGATTGAGTAGGGGATATCTAACTTACTAGCGGCTAAACCAAGCATATTCTTAAACTCTAACGACACAAAGCTATAATCGGCACCAGTATCAAATAAAACGGATGCATAGCGTTGGTTTACAGGGAACGTACTAGTGACAACATTGGGATCCTGGCGCGCTTCCCTTGCTTCAATATGGAACACTCTTCGACGGGCTTGGTTCAACTCTGGGCAGTTCCTTTTAAAATGCCCAATATCACCGCAGTTAAAGCATCCAAGTCTTTGCCCGTTTCCACCTCCATTTCCAGCTTGGTTGTTGTTTTGGTTCGCATTACCAGCTTGATTCGCATTGTTGCCTCGATTCCCGTTTCCTCCATTGTTCCCCTGTGGGCGATTCCCAATACCGCCACGATTATTATTTCTATTCCCAAATCCTCCTTGGCCTCCCCGGCCAGCACTAGCCCAGCAAGAATCTTTCAAGTGACCAGTCTTTCCACAAGCTTCACATACTTTTGGCCCGCATCGGCCAGAATGGTGACGCTGGCAGGTGTTGCACTTGGGCTGGGTGCCCATATATCCCTTTCCTTTCTTTCCACTACCAGCTGTAACCTGAGCTGGCGTGCTTGGCTCTCCTTTCTTAACAACCCCACTAGTGCCTTGCTTGAAGTTCGAGAACTTCCGTTTGTTACCTCCTGATGACTCGATGTGAGTCTCTTTCTTCTTAGGCTCAGCATCATCGAACTTGTTCAGGCGAATAGCCTCCTTTGTGAGAGCCACGCTCAGATCAATCGCCTCAGTAATGGTCGCAGGCTTGGATGAGGTCACCATGCTTATGATTTGAGGAGCTAATCCCCAAATGAAACGTTCAATCCGCTTGAACTCCGGAGTGACCATGTAGGGTACCACATGCGATAAGTCATGGAACCTCTGAACGTATTCTATGATCTTTGGACCGTCCATTTTCAAATGCCAGAACTCAGTTTCCAATCTTTGGATTTCCGCGCGAGAGCAGTACTTTTTGCGCATAAGTTCCTTCAGTTCGGTCCAGGTTAGCGCGTAGGCAGCAGCTTCACCAAGTGTCTGTACTTGCAAATTCCACCAAGAGAGGGCTCCATCCAAGAATAGCCCCGAGATATAGGTGACTTGCTGATCTAGTGCGCATTTGCTCATGCGAAGAACAGATTCAGTTTTCTCGGCCCAACGAACAAAGGCGACAGCACCTCCTGTGCCATCAAAGTTGACCGGTTTGCAGACTAGAAACTGCTTGTAGGTGCACCCTGCACACACATTGTAACATGTGAACAACATTAGCATCTTTGCTATAGATATCCAATTAGGTCATGGTAGGTCTAAATGACTTAGTATTACCATGAGGTGGATTATTGTTGCCATTGTTGTTTGAGCTGCTTCCGCTGGGTCCTCCTTGCGAGGCGGCGTATTGTGCGATGGCAGCAGCGATGACTTGCTGGAGTTCTGCCTCATTGGTAGGCATCGGCGTTTGACGTCTCAGCGGCATCTTCTAAAAGATGTGTTTACGTTGGTCAGGCCATAATAAAGATCCCATGTTATAATACATATGCTTTATTATGATAGTAATAGTACATAACATCTCATGTTATAATCATATCAATCACACAACATCCCATGTCATAGAATATAAATAACCAAATCAAGCATCAAATATGATGAGAATACTGCGATTGCCATATATTGAGACCACATAGTAAGCGTACAAGTACATCATAGTGTCATACAACATCAGTCGACTAAGGGCTACATCACCCTAGTCCAAAAACTACATCAAATCAGTGTCAATACATCAAATACATGTCAACAAAAGTCAGAATCAAAATGTAGTCTCCAAAAATGTTGTGCAGTCAAAAGCAATCGCTGTCTTCTCACCAGCGTCTACCCATATGGTACTGAAAAGCTCTACACGGATGGCGGTGGAGGAGGGGGAAAGTGAGTGTAAAACAAACGACGCAAATGGAGCCAGTCCTCCTCCATGGCTCTCTGGGTACGCAACCAAGAAGCAACCTGCTGCTCAAGTGCCAAAAGGCGTGCAGCATAGTCAGGTAACAATGGTCGAGAGTGCTGCGAAGAAACAGGGTGGGTCTGACCCTGACACTGGCACGGCGGCGGCTGAGCTCTCTCAAGCTCCTGGATGCGCCGTGTGAGTGCCTCGTGCTGGGCGACAAAAGACATCAAAACGTCCTCAATAGTATACCCCATGTGGAAAGAATGGTAGGGGTCGGTCGGTGGCATAACAGAAGGTGACGTCCAGAGAAACGGCTCACTGGTGGGATCAAAAGGTGCCACATGAAATGGAGAAACAGGGGGAAAAGTAGCAGACGGTGGTATATCAGGGATAGATACCGGTACATGTCCAAAAGGGTGAGCCGAAGAACCCTCTCCAGGTCGCGCTGGAGGTGTAAACCGAGGAAATGAAAAGGAGGTATCAATGTGACGGGTATCAGTGATCTGAGGGGGAATAGGTGGAACCTCATCATCCGTAGGAATCCACCCACACTGGGCGTGCTCATCTCGTGGGTCAGTCTGTGCCTCAAAAAGTGTACGATCAAACTGAACTGGCATAGGATCATGGTGAGGTGCAACAAGAGGGTCAACTGGTGCATTAGCAATAAGTGGGGGATCAACATGATCAGCAGCAATGACATGATCACCCTCCAACAACGGAGCATCTATAGGATGATCATCAATAGGTGGGTCAGCAATGACAGGCTCAATAATAGGTACGTCAGCATGAACTGGGTCATGCTCAAGCACTGGGTCAGGAGCAGGGTCCAGTGGATGCTCGGGATCATCGAAGGCCATCTCAAAATCAAACTTAGGGTCGATGGGGTCAACTGGGTCTAATGGATCCTCCATAGGCTGATCCATGGGTATAAACTCTATATCCTGATCTGGGTCGAATCCTGGGGAAAAGACAGGATCAGAATCCTCCACATCATCGTGGTCGAAAGCAAAACTAGGAATAGGGGCAACAGAGGATGCCTGATCGGGATCTGATCCATGAGAAAAGTGCTGCGCACTCTGAGTGTGTGAAGGTGCGGAGGCCACAGACTCGAAAGAGTCTGGGACCGAAGAGTGAGCAGGTGACTCCTCAGCGGGAGCATCTGCGATCAACAAAAGATCTCCAGCAGGAAGAAGGGCCTCGCCCTGAACCTCATCCTCTAAGGGCTCGTCATCAAACAGATCGACGTCGGGAAGCAAATCGTAAGCAGGATATGAAGCAAGTGGTATGGGAGCAGGGATCTCCACTAACGGTAGGTCCCCGCCCAAAGGGCCATCAGCGAGCTCATCAGCACCATCAGGTAAGGCAAAGGGCTGAAAGTCATCCTCGTCTGTGCTAGTAACGTCGGATGTGTGAACCTCGCGCTCTGAAGACTCTAGGTCATCTGATACTATAGGTCTAGGGCCTGTGGTGTCTGAATCACCAGTGCCAGAGGTGTCCATGGTGTCTGTAACATAAACACAAACATGCACAAACAGTCAATCATACAATCAAGTAATCACATAAGTCACCAGGTAAGCATTCAAATAATTCTCCTAGTCCCACTAGCCTCCCAGCCTCTCAGACTGCTCTTCCTAGTCCCACTAGCCAATTCTCCTAGTCCCACTAGCCAATTCTCCAAGTCCCACTAGCCAACTACCTCGATCTCTCAGATCGAGCCTCGGCCTCCAAGACCGAGCCTCAGCCTTCAAGACTGAGCCTAAAAACAATAAATAAAACGTGCTCAACATTTGTTTGTAAAAACGTTTTGAGATCTGGACTTAAGTGGTATGCAGTAAAAATGTTTTCGTGAGAGCCCTAGTGATCATAGTCTAGACTCGAGAAGGAATCCTAGTTCGCTATGATCAGAGCTCTGATACCAAGCTGTCACACCCTGGCTTTGCGGAAGCGTGGTTAATTTGGTGTGACTTCTTAATACCATAGCTTAACCATAACAAAGCTATATGAAATAAAACCATGCAAGATCATCCATTCGATTAAGTTTTAAAAACCAAATACAATAACATTGTCTTAACGAAAACACATCCTAACGACATTGTTCAACAAACACAAACATCAACATGACATAAACACAGTTTAAGGACTGTGACTTGTCCAGGAAAGAGTCACGTTCCCCAAACCCGGATGACCTCGTAACTAGTGCAGCGGGAAAACGTGTCATACCGCGCCAGATCCTTTAATTCCCTGAAATACATGTAAGTTGAAAAATCAACAATAATGTTGAGCGAGTTCATGTGTGAGTGAGTAAGTAAACCTTTGTATGTATAAAAATCCTGGTATGTAGCAAATAAGGAAAAAGAGATCACCAACGGTTTGCAAGGCCATTGATATGTGTGAAGTGCAAGTAGGAAGACTCAAACCTAGCAGATTTAGCGATGGGTACAAAGTCACCCCAAGGTCCGTTCTGTTTGGGCCTGGGGCTGGGCTCGCTACACCCAGATAGATCTACCGCTTACGTCCCTTGGTCCTACAATGAGGATTAATGGCCTCCAGTTCCCGCCTACCCACTCACATGATCTAAGTAGTAAACCTCCTTACGCTAACCATACCATGTATAAAGTACTTGTAATCAAAGTAACATATATTTCACCCCCGTAGTTTAGAAAACTGAAAACAGTTAAGAGAAAAGGGGGACATGAACTCACAGTGGTGCGTCTCTACCAAGTATGCCTCCAAATTAAGCAGCTGTGTGACGACCTACACGTACTAACTCTATTAGACGGACGGCCGTGCCTTAGCTTTAAGGTTTAAGTTTTTGGGAAATAGTTAGGCAACTATTTCGTGTTTACATTCTGTATATACTTGGTAGTTATTTTCCTTCCCAAGGATGGGGGATTTAATACATGTGTGTTCGAAATATATTATTAAGTCTTGCTTAAAATATATTTTATTTCTAACTCCCAAAATATAAATATTCTTCTCAAAAATATTATATTTTCTATTGCATAATTTTCCCAAAATAATACCTTGACAAAAATACGCGTTAAGTCATATTTTCCCAAAATGCGTAAGTTACGTTTTAAATGATCGAGTGGTAATAATAATTACCGGTGTAACTTATATATTTATCGTAGAGACGTTCGTATTATTTTGGATCCATTAACATTCGATAGTATTATTTTTACCCTAAAAATAATACTAGTATTTTCCCAAAATAATCATAAACACATATCAAGTGACTTTATGAAAAATATATACTAAATATATATTTACCAAGTTTTATTTTGTGAAATCCCACCTCCGATGTTTTGTAAATATAGTCGTGGCGAAATCTATATTTTGAAAACAAGTCGAAAAGTATTTCTAACACTTATAGTGAAAATAATTCTAAGTGTTAGGTTTTTAGAAAAATTTCGCCAGAGTTTCCTCTGTAACTGGAGGTGACCACGCTTTCTAGCGTATCATTTTCTTTTATAAATCAAATCAACATTCTTTTCATTCAATCAAAACAATGTCCAAAACAACAAACTAGTAAATAAATATGTATATCGCATAAATTACATGAACTTGCGTTTTATCCGAGAATAGAAAGTAAATTCCATTACTTTTAGTGGATCTTTATATAAATCAATCCGGTTTCCTAAAAACCCCGTTTTTAAAGAAATTCCATCTTTACAACTTCTCGTCATCTTTTTCAAAAATAGTTATTTTGTCGAAAGTGTGTGCTACACAAGTGTTTACACACTTGTGTGTTCAAAAAAAAAAAAAATCATTCGTGTTAGTGTAAGATCCGTCTTTAGAAAATATGATTTCTTTGATACTTGGTTCTTTGAAAATACCGCTTGTAGATATGTAGATCTACTAGTTTTAAATACTATTTCACAAGCAAAATCGCTTTTACACAAGTTCATGATTCGCGTGTGGTAGAGTTTCATCCTTTAACAAGTTCATTAATTTGAAACTTGAGGTTTTATTGAAAAATAAAAAACAGTTGGTGAAATCTCCAAGGTCATTAATTTGGACTTGGATGATTACTTGATAAAAGTTTTGGATGCTTAAACTGTCAAATTTATAAAGTCATTTGATAGGGGGAGTAGAGTCGGGTAATCCTGGAAAATAACATACTGTTACACTTTTACTTAGAGCCAGGTTACTGATTCTGAATATGTGGGTCAAGGGACAGATAATAGTTCTTGGGAAATTCTAAATAAATTTAAAATTGTTAAATGTGAGCTAGGTTCTCGATCCAAAGATAATTTGAATCAGATCACAGATTTTTGTGAACAAACGATGTCCTGTGTAGTCACATATTTGAAATGCTCCAGCTTATCCATGTTATATGTTTAGAGCTAGGTTGTTGATTTTGAACTTTAATTGTTAAAAATCTTATAGATTGTTTGAGATTTTTTCAGGTGATAGAGCCAGACAACGATCCTGATAGCTAAGGCTAAGGGGGAGTCTGAAGACGAGCTCATCGCAAGGGGGAGCTTGAAGGAAGAGTCAACCGAAAGGGGGAGCTGACTAAGAATGCAGAATCAAAAGGAATTTGGAGAGGAAGTCTGTGGTTGCTGAAGATTGTTAAAGCTTCATGAAGACTCAGAGAGAGAGAGAGAGAGAGAGAGAGAAGACAGAAAGCTACGAGATTGACTGCAGCAATATCCAATGGGGAGTCTGTGAGTGCATATGTCTATCGCTTGCGTCAATCACGTATCATAGCTTAATCAGATGATACATGACCGGTGCTAAACAGAGTAAAAAGGCAAAGTTGATAAATGTCAAAGTCCATTCGGACGGATGGACATATAGTCCATCCGAACGAATGCAAGTTATGTTCATTCAAAAGCCCATCCGTCCGGATGAAGCCCATCCGTTCGGATGAGGCCACCCTTTACCAGGTTCATCCAGATGTGCATTGCCTATAAATAGGATAGTAGGTCTTGATCATTTGTAACTTTTGAGACTAGAGTGGGGAAACTCTGTCCGATTGATTTCTTGGTTTTTGTACTTGTCAGATTATTAATTGAAATAAGTTTATAATTACATCCTCGTGTTCTATCCACACACGTGATTGGATTCCGCACATTTCACGTGGTGTTATGCATTCAACAGTTAAAGGAATTCATCCAGATCCTGAATTCACATATTCTAATCTAGCAACTAGACCATTTGTGAACAAGTATATACCATCGTACAGTCAAAGCGGCCAATGTTTGTGTCTGACTAGGGCTGGGCAAATACCATATTTTGTATGATATATGCTATTAGCACTTGAATGACTCCCTTGGAGAACTTCTTCATTTCTTGGGTTTTTGGCATTCTTTTTAACTCTTTTAAGATATTCATGACTGTGTCTAGGTCTGCATATATCTGGATATAACAAAAGGAAAGTTATGATATCCCCGGATAAAAAACAATATAAAGTCCCCAAACCTCGGATTTTGGCAATCTATCAACACAAGATTTAATACTACAAAGTCATATGCCGCGATGTGTTACCCACTTGGTACATAGTTCGTATGTTTATATCACGCAGTAACTTGATTATTTCATGTTTCTTGCCTACCGGTTGTCACACCCCAAAAACATCGCAGCGGAATATAAAACGTAGTGGTGATGGAAGTTGGTGCCCATTTATATCTTGTTGATCGATGCATTTATTTGTTGGACATGTTAACTTAATTAAAACATAAGTTTTTAAACATAACTTTTCGAAACATGACACAACCACGACATAGTTAAGTTGTTTTGATCCTCACGGATCTTATTACATTTGTCCCAGAAAGTTTTAAAAGTTAGTCCAACATATTAAGTGACAAAACATGCATCAACAACCACAAGATACACCATGATTCCTGAAGCCAAACTCAAGAACCTGCAGAACACGTTAAAATCAAGTGTCAACACAAAGGAAGGTGAGCTCACATATTCAAATTTAAACAATTTGATCCCAAGGAAAAAGCTTTCTAATTATGTGTTTATTATAAAACATCCATATAATTTACAAAAGTCCATTCATTTCCTTGATAAAATCCATGGGTCAGCCGTCGCAGGCGTTTACCTAAAACCTCCGAATATGGTATCTTCCCAAGTTTACATATTAAATTTATAGCATCAAATGTTCGGACTCGTATGTTAGCTAGACATTACGAACTATATATTTACAATGTAGGGATAATCAAGGCTAGACTATAAACAGAATATCAATTCGTCTTTTGAATTGACACGGAGCGACCGGAGCTGTCACACCCTGGCTTTGCGGAAGCGTGGTTAATTTGGTGTGACTTCTTAATACCATAGCTTAACCATAACAAAGCTATATGAAATAAAACCATGAAAGATCATCCATTCGATTAAGTTTTAAAAACCAAATACAATAACATTGTCTTAACGAAAACACATCCTAACGACATTGTTCAACAAACACAAACATCAACATGACATAACACAGTTTAAGGACTGTGACTTGTCCAGGAAAGAGTCACGTTCCCCAAACCCGGATGACCTCGTAACTAGTGCAGCGGGAAAATGTGTCATACCGCGCCAGATCCTTTAATTCCCTGAAATACATGTAAGTTGAAAAATCAACAATAATGTTGAGCGAGTTCATGTGTGAGTGAGTAAGTAAACCTTTGTATGTATAAAAATCCTGGTATGTAGCAAATAAGGAAAAAGAGATCACCAACGGTTTGCAAGGCCATTGATATGTGTGAAGTGCAAGTAGGAAGACTCAAACCTAGCAGATTTAGCGATGGGTACAAAGTCACCCCGAGGTCCTTTCTGTTTGGGCCTGGGGCTGGGCTCGCTACACCCAGATAGATCTACCGCTTACGTCCCTTGGTCCTACAATGAGGATTAATGGCCTCCAGTTCCCGCCTACCCACTCACATGATCTAAGTAGTAAACCTCCTTACGCTAACCATACCATGTATAAAGTACTTGTAATCAAAGTAACATGTATTTCACCCCCGTAGTTTAGAAAACTGAAAACAGTTAAGAGAAAAGGGGGACATGAACTCACAGTGGTGCGTCTCTACCAGGTATGCCTCCAAATTAAGCAGCTGTGTGACGACCTACACGTACTAACTCTATTAGACGGACGGCCGTGCCTTAGCTTTAAGGTTTAAGTTTTTGGGAAATAGTTAGGCAACTATTTCGTGTTTACATTCTGTATATACTTGGTAGTTATTTTCCTTCCCAAGGATGGGGGATTTAATACATGTGTGTTCGAAATATATTATTAAGTCTTGCTTAAAATATATTTTATTTCTAACTCCCAAAATATAAATATTCTTCTCAAAAATATTATATTTTCTATTGCATAATTTTCCCAAAATAATACCTTGACAAAAATACGCGTTAAGTCATATTTTCCCAAAATGCGTAAGTTACGTTTTAAATGATCGAGTGGTAATAATAATTACCGGTGTAACTTATATATTTATCGTAGAGACGTTCGTATTATTTTGGATCCATTAACATTCGATAGTATTATTTTTACCCTAAAAATAATACTAGTATTTTCCCAAAATAATCATAAACACATATCAAGTGACTTTATGAAAAATATATACTAAATATATATTTACCAAGTTTTATTTTGTGAAATCCCACCTCCGATGTTTTGTAAATATAGTCGTGGCGAAATCTATATTTTGAAAACAAGTCGAAAAGTATTTCTAACACTTATAGTGAAAATAATTCTAAGTGTTAGGTTTTTAGAAAAATTTCGCCAGAGTTTCCTCTGTAACTGGAGGTGACCACGCTTTCTAGCGTATCATTTTCTTTTATAAATCAAATCAACATTCTTTTCATTCAATCAAAACAATGTCCAAAACAACAAACTAGTAAATAAATATGTATATCGCATAAATTACATGAACTTGCGTTTTATCCGAGAATAGAAAGTAAATTCCATTACTTTTAGTGGATCTTTATATAAATCAATCCGGTTTCGTAAAAACCCCGTTTTTAAAGAAATTCCATCTTTACAACTTCTCGTCATCTTTTTCAAAAATAGTTATTTTGTCGAAAGTGTGTGCTACACAAGTGTTTACACACTTGTGTGTTCAAAAAAAAAAAAAATCATTCGTGTTAGTGTAAGATCCGTCTTTAGAAAATATGATTTCTTTGATACTTGGTTCTTTGAAAATACCGCTTGTAGATATGTAGATCTACTAGTTTTAAATACTATTTCACAAGCAAAATCGCTTTTACACAAGTTCATGATTCGCGTGTGGTAGAGTTTCATCCTTTAACCCTTGTTACTTCCAAAACAACCTTATGTCATGATCCATGATCATGACCAACCCGGGTTAAATGACGATCCGAGCTACCACAACATAGACCAGGTCCAAATAATCACACAAACCAATTACTACAAGTTTTACACAACATATGAGCTTTTAACCATCACTTTTAGTGTTTTTAATAGACTTTTATGCTTCATCTTGTATGTTTGCGTCTTTTAACCGTTACATATCATATTAACCACTTTAAAATAGTTCGGGAAGGTGATTTAAGCAACTTACTACTAGCTCGAGGCTAGGGAAGAAACTAGTCGCAAAATGAGAGGATAAAAGCAACGAGAAGAGGTCCTTTGAGTTCCGAATGCACCAAGCCTTCTTATCCGTGATCCTTAACACTTGTATGCACTTGGAATTGGTTGATCAAGATCGAAGGATGGATGGATGGTCGTTGTTGTTCTCGGCCGAGAGCCAAAGAGAGAGGGAGAGAGTGTGTGATTTGTGTAATGTGTGGTGAATGTTATGTTGAGTTATGACATGATCTTATAGACAAACTTCTACACCATTAACCATTGGTCCCTATGTCTTCAAGATCTTAAGCATGGGTGATTAATTTAATCATCAAGTACAAGAGGTGTCCCCCCTTGGGGACGGTTTCGTTAAGGGGGGGGGGGGTAGCTAGTTCAAATCCAACCAAAATAGTTAGTGTAAAGTTAGGTTAATCTAGTTAGTTAAGTGATTAACCCGGTTACTAGTGTGTTGTGCTTTACAGTGGGTGTTAGGGTATTCAGGGACCCTAACTGGCTCAGAAAAAGATAAATAATGTTATTAACAATATTTTCATGTTCCGGGTAAAGTCCGGTTGTTCGGTTGGATAGTAATCCGTTAAAGCGTTAAACAAGCTTTAAAGTGTCGTTATTATTATTTTTAGTGACACAACTTATTCCTCCAAAGCGTCAGGAATATTTTCCTCATGTATTGGCACTTTATTAGTTAGCTAAAAGCTGAATTATTAGTTAAAGTGCTGAATTTTGTACTTAGAGTACGTTTTAGGCACATCCGGTCACTGTAATTTATTCCTAGAGACGCAGTTCTACAACCCTTATATCCCTACACTCACCACTAGTGTAGTAAAATATTTCTGGCTCATACCGGCCTTAGAGGCAGTGTCTGCCTGACGCTGGCTTTATCAGCATGTTCAATAGGTTATCCGTTTATAGTGCTACTGTGCTTTTTGTGCATCATGTTTGTCACTAAGGTTCAGCATGTAAATAATGTAGTGACGGTAAGTAAAGTATGATGCAGGTATATGCATGTATCAGAAATCAAGTAGCAGTTCATCAGTAATTTCAAACAAGCACAGTAATTAAGCAGTAATTAATTATTAATTAAGTCGTACGGATACCTGGTTTAGTGAGGGTTGTCACAGACCGGTCACGACGGGGTTGTCAACTCGATAGATCTACCAACAATTCCTCGCGTGCAATACTTAAATGATTAAACAACGTCATTGGCGCATGGTCCATATCGAGACCATCTATGATGCCTGCGTCACGTACAATATATATATCCTACTAATATGACAAATTTAATATAAACAGTTGCACGAATTTACTGAAATCCCTTGGACCAAGCAAACACGTCCCAACAACACGATCGTTTTCTCTGAAACACCGCACAAACCCAGTTTCTCCCTGAAACATATATTCACCAAAAAAAAACGTTTCATCCCGAAACATATAATTTATCAAAATCCATATATTTTCAACGAAAATAAATAATTTATATCAAAAGGTATATTTTATTCCGAAAACATTATTAAACCCTTTTAGGCGTGTTCCTCCCCCAAAACATATACAAAACAGTAAAAAGAGGGGGGGGGGGTTAGTGACACTCACCTTTAGGTGCGTATTTTTAAATAGCGCAATCCCACTGATTGATTTCTACACGTCCTATTATACGTAGGAACAATTTAAAAATCAATATATCACAAAATCCTAAGTTTCTCCGTTTCTTAGAATTTTCACATAACTTTGAGATTTTCTCGAAAAGTTATTGTTTTTTGATTATGTTAGCATGTTAATATATATGAGTCCATATATATACATATATTTTTAAGATTTTGCGACATGAATGATTTTATTGGCGACCGTTATCATGTAAATCCACTAACACACCTGTTTATACGTAATAAATCTACGATTTGCGCGTCGTAATATATATACATAAACGTACACATAAATCTACATCATAACACACGTAATCTCGTTAACTTATCTATTTTGTCATTTTTAAGGCAAGCATACATAAAATATCTTATATGTATCAAATTTCATGCTCGACAAACAAGTTACACGTTTAACGCGATTTTACCGTTTCTACCACATAAAACGCACAAGTGTACATGCATAGTCTAAATTTCCCACCATCATGTTAACACTTAACATATTTTCACATTCACATGTTTAAATCACATAACACATTTTAACACATAAGGTTCACCCAAAAATAACCCATACCGGTGTTCACTGAAAAACGCGTATTTTAGTGATTCGGTAACGTTTTCGGGCGTCGGAAGTCACGTATAACCAACCAAGCACCAACTAAAGTTAAAATTAGTTAAAATACTTAATTTTTAAACTAAAATATCAGTTTACTTACTGATCTAAATCAGTTTCATAAAAATCGTTCGAAAAGCCGATTTTTTGACCGTTTTAACGCATAGTTTTGCGTTAAACGTTACTATAATCATCCTAACTCGGAATGAATTGATATTTTAATGCAATACATGTTATTTACTGATTAAAATAGTGATTATAATCAGATTAGTGCAGGTTTTGTGTAGGTCACATAAATCATGTAATTTCACGTATTTTACAACTCCTAATGCACCAAGTACAACATGCATTATGACAAAGTTATATATCATTAAACACTTCAAAATATTCTTATTTTAGTGTTTATATTCTGATAAAAAATTATTTTTATCAAATCATGCTCAAGTGATCATTTCTTGCTTTCATATCATCATGTATGTTCACATATGTGCATCTAATGCACTAATACAACATCATCATCATCATTTATGATTTAATCATACTCAAGAACACATTAATATCTTGTTCTTACAAAACACAACATATAATCAACATGATCATCCAATCATTCATACATAAATGCAAGTATCCTACATATTTATGAATATATGACAAACTTTTACATTCATGCATACATATATACATATATATACACGACATACATATATACATATGAACTTCCAAAAGTTCAATTTTATCATGTCACTTTCAAATCTTAAATCACCTTTGGAACATTCCTTTATGACACATATTGATTCTTACATGCATCCTACTTTTCAAGTAATCCTGTAAATCAAGAATCTTTCAATAAAAATAAAAAACACAATTACCTACATATACACACACACTTACGGCCACACACACATACATATAGAAACGGGATCAGGAGAAAACGCTCAAAAGTGTGAGAATGGTAAGAACGCATCCTAGCCCAACACGTGTCACGCGGCATAGGGAAGGGCGGAGGGGCTTTTTGTCCTTTTATCTTCTCCTTTTTCCAGTTCCGCTTTTCACAATATTGTTTTATTTTTGGATTTTAATATTTTTGGCGTTAACCAAATTCAATAATTAATGGCGTTTAATGGTTTCATTGTATTAACATTTTGGCGTTTATGGTGTTTTTCAAATCGTATGCCATTGGAACCTCAGGGGGTCAGGAAATCTATCTGAATGGCGTTTTTTCAAGGCGTTTTAAACAAGATTGCCCATTGTTCTAATATTTTTATATACATTTTGGCTTTTGTGGTATCTTGGCGTTTTACAATTGTAAAATTATATTACAACCAGAGGGAAAAAAATAGAAGCGAAGAAAATAAATTAAAAATCCTAATCGGATATCTCTTCACAATCTTCACTGTCATCAGTCTCTCTCTTCTTTAATAGTACAAGAACTGTCACCAAATATATGGCGTTTTATGTAAAACTTAACAAACCCATCGGTTTGATTATTTTTGCTTGCTTGTCTATTGAAGTGGCTTTTTCTGGATGTTTTGGGGATATAGATCTATGACGTGTGGGTGGGGTTTTCGCTTTTTCTTCATCTTGATCTTGATCTTTATAATCATCCCACTCTTCAGTGTCATTGATCTCTTCTCCTCATCCAAGTCTTATTCAAGAACAAAGAACACAAAATGACATTTGATTGTCATCAGTATCTTTTTCTTGAAGATTTTTCCATCTCATGCAGCAAAATCTTACTGAGTTACTCCCCTCTGCTAACAATCCATTCAGTGAAACTTCACGAAGAACAATACTGAATATCCAAGAGAGCATATTAGCCATATTTGATTTTTTTAATTTTTTTGCGTTTTACAGTGAGTGGTATTTAGAAGTATTTGGCGTTTGTTTTTTTGGTTTGATTAAATGAAAGTTGTTGAGAGTTATTATTTTATAGGATTTCTTTTGGCGGCGTAGGTTTGGCGGTGCCGTTTCAGTTACTGTTTGTAATTATTGTTTTTTATAAGCTTTTATCTCTGAAATCTGTAACACGTCCCGTCTTTCAAGTTTGGCGTTTTAGATTCTAATATAATAAATTTTTTGTCTCTTCATTTTTACTGTTTTGTAGTTACTGTTTCTAGTTACATTTTTAAGTTTGGTTTTTATTTTTTGGGTTTTCTATAATACTTTTCCAAAGTAATTTTATTATAGTTTAGGAGTTTTTGGGGCGTTTTACGACATGATAGCGTTTTAACAAGCATTTGTGTGTCTGGCGTTTTTATTATATAACAATCAACTGAAAAAGAAAATTAAAAAAAAGAATATATAAACAATTGATCTTCCAAATCTTCACTGTCACCAGTCTCTTTCTTCTTTTTTGAATCATGTTACTGGCTGGTTCGACTTTCGTATGATTCATTTTGTTTTTTTGTTTTTTCAAGTAGTTTTTTTGTCACCGTTTGGAAGCACAAAGTCTGACATCGGCATCTTTTTCTTGAAGATTTGTCCATCTCATGCAGCAAAATGTTATTGAGTTTACACCCTTCATCCAACAATCTTGAATTTTCAAATGAAACGATGTTTGATTTTTTAATTTTGGCGTTTTACCGATAAAAAGAACGTCACTAAATAAAAGCATCTTAAACCTCAAAATTTGATCATGCTAAAATCAATAATGTTTTACTGTATGAGATGGACAACATTGTTAATCCTCGGTTAAGAAAGATAACTGACAATGTTGTCCACCCCATACAGCTAAACTTTATTGACAACAAACCTCAATAATGTTGTTGTATGTTTTGACGTTATAAATTGGAAGAAAGTTGATGATAAAGTCAATAAGATTTTACTCAATGAAATGGACAATATCCTCACTTAAGGATTTTTGTCCAATACATTGAGTGAAACCTTACAGACAACCAAACAGAATTTCAAATAAACATTTTGGTTTAGAAGATATTTGATGTTTGGGTTTTTTGGCATTTCTAAGACGAATGGTATATATTAAATATGGTGTTTGGGGTTTTGTGTGTGTTTTTAATTAAAGGTCTGAGATGTTGTATATATAGGATTTTTTTGGTGGGTTTTTAGACGCGATTGGTGTGTGCTATATGTTTGGCGTTTTATATCTAATGGCGTTTTTAGTTAGAATGGTGTGTGCTATATTTTGGCGTTTTTTTTCATGAGATGGCGTTTTGTGTGGAGAAGTCAAAAGTCTTTTTTACCCTTAATGAAGCACGCCAGAGTAATAAAAGTGATGATATTTACGAAAACGCCACCGTGTCATCTAGTCCCTATATTGTTTTGATCGGACGACCCATAAGCGTTCTCACCGTTCTCACACTTTTGAGCGTTTTCTCTAAATCCTGACCCCATACATATATACACCCATTTTATTTCATTCAAAAACCCATTTGCTTTTAGTTTTCAAGTTTGTGAGTAAACTCAAGAACAAGAGAAACTTCCATCATCATCAAGATCATCAAGAATCAAAGATAAGGTTTTTAAAATAAATTTTATACCTTCAAGTTCTTGAATGATTTTTAGTAAAGATTTGATGATATGAGACTTGATTGTTGCTTGAAACACCTTGAAATCACTTCTAAATCATCAAATGAACTTGAAAACACCTTGGAATGGATATGAATCTTCAAGATTAAGTTTGAAAACAAAAACGGTTGTGATGTAGAGGGTGTTCGGCTGTAGGTATGCTCAAGAGAGAGAGAGAGAGAATTTTTGAAAGGGTTTCTTGGATTATGAGATATTATGGAAGCCTTGAAAAGTTTTAATCATCATCACCATTCTCTAGTTGCTACAAGTGGCATATTGCAAGAATCAAGAAAATGTGGGCTGCCCTATATGCCACCACCTAGCCCCTCTCTCACACAATTATTATATACATACACACATATATGTAAATTAGTGTTAAAACAGGTATTTTACTGGATACCAGGTATTTTATCTAGCGTTTTAACCCCGTTTTAGTGCGTTTTAAATTATTTTTATCATTCTATAAAAATAATCTCACTAAATTATTATTGAAATAATTACCAGTTGCCTAGACTAGCTACATTGACTGTATTTTGTCAAATACGCGTAGTATCGCGCGGTACACGCTCAAACTCGAAAAAAAGAGTCTCTAAGCGTTTTAATTTATTTTTCCTCACGGATATGATTAAGATTACTATTCTAATCATAAGAGACTATTTTTAGGATTTTAACACTGACCGGGTGTTCACCGACGTTCATTTCGCATTTTAATCGTTACACGATAAGCGTTTATTTTATCGTTGCCAACATAATGTTTATCAATGTTTGGATTCACCAACACATTAAATATCATATATAAATATCATATCAGTCATATACAGCCTTTTTATCTATTCACAACACGTGTTACAATTGTACGGTACGGCTTGAAAAGCTGGGTGTCACATTCTCCCCCTGTTTAGGGAATTTCGGCGACGAAATTCTACTCTACAGGTTTCGTTTTCGCACTCGGTGGAAAGAGATGAGGATATTTCCGTTGCATTTGGTCCTGTCGTTCCCAAGTGAACTCGGGTCCTCGCTTAGAATCCCAGCGGACCTTGACCAACTTAATCCTACTCCTCCTGAGTTTCTGAATTTTCCAATCCAGAACCTCCACTGGTTCCTCGATAAATATCAGTTTATCGTCTACTCGAACCTCACCTGGGGATATAATCAGCGTCTCATCAGATAGACACTTTGTCAAATTGGAGACATGAAACACGTCATGAACTCCACTCAATTCCTACGGCAGCTTAAGCCTATACGCAACTGATCCAACTCGAGATGCGATTTCGAAAGGACCTATATAATGTGGGCCCAGCTTTCCCCCTTTTCCAAACCTCACAATGCCCTTCCAAGGCGATACCTTCAACATGACTCGATCACCGACCTGAAACTCCAATGGTTTTCTCCGGTTATCCGCATAACTCTTCTGTCGATCCGCGGCAGCTTTCAACCTACTCTTAATCTGGACAACTTTGTCCGTGGTCTCCTGAATAAGCTCGAGTCCGGTCAAATGCTTTTCACCGACTTCAGCCCAACAAAGTGGCGATCGACACTTCCTTCCATACAAGGCTTCAAACGCAGCGGCCTTGATACTAGCGTGGTAACTATTGTTGTAAGAAAACTCTGCCAATGGCAAGTGAGTATCCCAACTTCCGCTGAAATCAATCGCACACGCTCTCAACATATCCTCCAACGTCTGAATGATTCTCTCGCTCTGACCATCCGTTTGAGGATGATACACAGTACTCATGTCCAAACGAGAACTCAGCGACTCTTGAAGAGATCGCCAAAACCTGGAGTCAAACCGACTGTCTCTATCCGAAATAATTGACACCGGTACTCCATGACGGGCTACAATCTCGTTAAGGTACACCTGCAATATCTTCTCCGTGCTGTCTGGTTCCTTAAGCGCCAAGAAATGAGCAGACTTTGTTAATAGATCCACAATTACCGATATCATATTATGTCCACGTGAAGTACGGGGTAACTTGGTGATAAAGTCCATCGTAAGATGTTTCCATTTCCACTTAGGAATCTCTGGTTGCTGCAGAAGCCCAGACGGCTTCTGATGTTCAGCCTTAACCTTTGTGCACGTCAGACATTTACTTACGTAGACCTCAATATCTCTATTCATATTGGGCCACCAGTACAACTCCTTGATACCCTGATACATCTTGGTAGAACCTGGGTGAATGGAATGTCTGGATTTATGAGCTTCGTTCAAAACCAGTTCACGTAGCTTACCTCTAAGCGGTACCCAAAATTGATTCATGAAGTACGTCACTTCATCCTCTTTTGGTATCAGTTCGCATTCTAAACCTCTCAAACCTTCTCTTCTCAGGTTTTCATCCTTCAAAGCTTCTCGTTGCGCATTACGAATTCGATTGTTCAAATTCGTCTGTATGGTCAAGCCCAAAGCATGCACACGTAGAGGCTTCTCCCGCCCTTTCCTACTGAGCGCATCCGCAACAACATTTGCTTTACCGGGGTGATAACGAATATCACACTTGTAATCATTGAGTAACTCTACCCAACGCCGTTGTCGCATGTTGAGCTCCTTCTGATCGAAGATATGTTGGAGGCTCTTATGGTCTGTGTATATCGTACACTTCGTGCCATACAAATAGTGTCTCTAGATCTTCAGGGCAAATACAACTACTCCCAACTCCAAATCATGCGTCGTGTAGTTATTCGCGTGCACTTTTAATTGTCTGGATGCATAGGCTATCACTTTGTCCCTCTGCATAAGCACGCATCCAAGGCCCAAACGTGATGCATCACAATATACAATGAAATCATCACTTCCCTCAGGAAGGGAAAGAATAGGTGCACTACACAACCTCTCCTTCAGCGTCCGAAAAGCTTCCTCTTGCTTTTCCGTCCAATCAAACTTTCTATCCTTCTGGGTCAATAGCGTCAAAGGCTGCGCTAACCTGGAGAAATTCTCAATAAATCTCCGGTAGTACCCAGCAAGCCCTAAGAATTGTCGCACCTCCGACGGAGTCTTTGGCGCTTCCCAATTCTTGATCGCCTCTATCTTCAACAGATCCACGTGTATACCTTTCCCATATATGACATGTCCGAGAAAATGAACTTCCCGAATCCATAATTCACATTTAGAGAACTTGGCATACAACTTTTTTTCCTTTAGCAAATCCAAAATCAACTTCAAATGATACTCATGATCTTCTTTGGTTCGCGAATAGATAAGTATGTCGTCGATGAATACTATCACGAATTTATCCAAGTAGGGTTTGCATACCCTGTTCATGAGATCCATGAACACAGCTGGCGCATTAGTTAAGCCAAAAGGCATGACTAAAAACTCATAATGGCCATATCGTGTTCGAAAAGCAGTTTTCGAAATATCCTCGTCAGCAACCTTCAACTGATGATATCCTGAACGCAGGTCAATCTTCGAGTAGTAACTAGACCCCTGTAGCTGATCAAACAAATCATCAATCCTCGGTAGAGGGTACCGATTCTTGATAGTCAACATGTTCAGCTCTCTGTAATCAATACACATCCTAAAGGATCCATCCTTCTTCTTCACGAACAAAATAGGTGCACCCCAAGGCGAAAAGCTTGGTCGAATGAAACCTTTGTCTAGTAGCTCTTGAAGCTGATTCGACATTTCTTTCATTTCAGACGGTGCTAATCTATAAGGAGATTTTGCAATCGGTGCAGCACCGGGTACCAGATCAATTCGGAATTCGATCTGTCTCGCAGGGGGCAATCCAGGTAAGTCTTCAGGAAAAACTTCTAGATAATCGCGAACAATAGGAATCTCTTCGATCTTCCTACATTTGGCCTTCGTATCCACCACGTTAACCAAGAACGTAGGATAACCCTTTCGCAACAACTTGAGCATCTTCATAACACTGACGACACTCGACACTTGACTCGATTGATCTTCGTGAATAACTATCGCTTCACCACCATCAGGACAAGGTATCCTCACTTGCTTCTTCGAGCAAATAATCTCAGCTTTGTTCTTAGATAGCCAATCTATTCCCACAACTACATCAAAGTTCCCCAGCTCCACTGGTAATAAATTGATACTAAAACTATGATCATCTAACTAAATACTACAATCGCGAACGACCTCGCTAGCTTCTATCAGTTTACCATTTGCTAGTTCTATCGAGTAATTCTTACTTAGCTTACTTGTTGGTGAACACAAAAATGGTTCAAAGTTTTTCGAAACAAAACTCAAGTCAGCTCCGGTATCAAATAGTACGAACGCAGAATGGTTATTGATAAAAAACGTACCGGTAACAACAGCAAGATCGTCACATGCCTTTCCAGCGTTTAGCTCGAACGCTCTACCCCTGGCATTCTGACCCTTTACTTTAGGACAATCCCTCCTGAAATGTCCCTGTTCCCCACAATGGAAGCATCCCTCAAGCTTCGCTCCCTCCGAAGTACTTTTAGCATAGCACTCACGGGTAACATGCCTAGTTCGACCGCATCTGGCGCGCTTTTTCTGCTCATCCTCATGAGTCTTCTTCTCAAAACCACTCCTGCCATCCCTGGCATTATCCTTTTTAGAACTGGCTATATACGCCTTCCCCGAACTGCGTTTCCTGTCACGCTTCTCATCGGTTTCCTTCCTCAAGCTCTCGGACTTGCGCTTCTTCGAATCTCCTGACTTAGACTCAGAATGCCCCGACCGTTCAGATTTTGCGTCTGCTTTGGCCTTGACCGATGACTTCCCGATTTCCTCCTTCTTATCAAGACCAGCTTTATGAGCAACGTCTTCCGCTAACGATTTCACCAATGTAGTAGCCTCTAGGTAGGTAGTGGGTTTCGCTGATGTGACCATGCTGTGAATCTGTGGCGACAACCCCCATATATACCTCTCTACCTTTACATACTCAGGAGTAACCATTCATGGAACTAACCTCGCCAAATCGTTAAAACAAGATGTGTAAGTTCTGACGTTCAGACCTTCCATGGTTAGGTTCCAGAAGTCGGTCTCAATTTTCTGTATTTCGCTGCGCAGGCAGTATTCCTTCAGAAGCATCTCTTTAAGTTCGTTCCAGGTTAGACCATAGGCAGCGTCTTCACCCAAAATTTGAACTTGCGAGTTCCACCAAGACAGTGCTTCATGTAGAAAAGAACAAGAAGCATACCTCACCCATTAATCAACAGCACAACCACTGATTGCCATGACGGATTCCATCTTCTCAATCCATCTGGTGATATCTAAGGGTCCTTCGACACTGGTAAATGAAAGTGGGTTACAACCCTGTAATGTTTTATAAGTACATCCGTGCACTGTTCATAAAGTTAATGAAAATCAGGAATACGTTCCGATCATGTCATAACACATGAACTACTAAAACTTTCCGATCATATTTTACCTGGAGGGTTTCCAATCTATGTCCCATCAAAACCATGCCCGTGAGCACCACATCCACGTCCCTGGCCATTATTTTGGTTAGCATTATCCTGTTCCATGGCAGTATTAACGAGTTGGGCTATGAGTGTGCCAACTCTTCCGGTGTGGTAGGTAGTCCAGAACCCTGTCTTGCTTTTGGCGGCATTTCGTCGTTTCTATTATTACAACAATAATAATCACATAAGACGATAACCAAAAATAATTCAATCATTAAATGCTAGTGAACCAAACATTGCGCATGTATAATATCCACATATAAATGAGAACAATTTTTAAACCAAAAGTAAATCATCTAATATTATCATAGAAATTAACAAACTTGTTCTAGTACATACCGACTACCCTTGGCATGTCTACGTCGACACCCATAACAAGTTCACACAAAATTTCCACATAATATCGCAAAAAGAAACTGGCACGCAGGCCCCAAACAAAGAGTATCAAAAAGTGTCTAACACAACAACCATCAAAAACAAACAACAACAACTACAAGCATCTAACGCTTCAAACCTAAGAATTCTTACATCTCCCTGACAAGCTTCTCCAGGTCCACTATCCTCCAGTGTATTTGATACATCGCACTGTCATCTAAATCCTTCAACTCGTTGTACCAATCCATTTGTCCTTCGAGGTCCTTTTACTTTACTCTTGGCCGAGTCCAGATCTCTGCGCAGAGTGGCGAACTGTCGATCGCAGTGGCAACATCGGTCTACCCAAACCCCTTACTGCTTCTTGGAAGCAGATGTCGTCTTAGCGTGTGACGTAGATGCGATCTCTCCCGCAGGCCTAGTCCTCTTCCTATGACGATAGTAAACCAAAAGAGGCGTAGTAGGAGTACGTGACTCAATGACTGGTAAAGATGACTCAGATGAAACAAGTGGAGGGATCTCAGCGATAGGCTTGATCACAGCAGCAGGTGGGACGACTGATGGCTCTAATGGTCGAGCCGTGACAATAGGGGCGTCCACCACTGGTGCGATACTGAGAGATCCTCCGATAATAGGGACACCTCTAATCACGTCATCGATAACTGGTATAGTGCCAGATGATTGTCCCGTCTCATGAATCGAGAGAGGAGCATCATCGTCATCATCTATCCACCCGTTGCTAGTGAAAGCGAATCGGGGGTCTACCTGGCTGGCAAAAGCAGCAGGGTCGACGTGGAAAGACGAAGCAAACTCGACAATACCAACCATCTATGGAGTCGTGATAGGTATCTCTGGTAGAATGGATCTGGGTGAAGTCTAGAAATCTGGCTCGCTACCTGAGTCATGGATCTCGATGACCTCATGTTCGTGCGACATCTGTGACACATATATAACCGTACAAGTAAGTGTGTGATCAAATGAATAATAACACATAAGGCCCAAATAAACAGAAAATCACGTATGCACATAAACACGTAATGGTTTTTATACATGATAAATTTTTCTATGTTTATTTAAAAATTTTGGTTTCGAGAATTTTGGGATTTAAATCTCAAAATTCTTTGGTTGAAGTCTAGTTCGCTAACAACCATTGGCTCTGATACCAACTTCTGTCACACCCCAAAAACATCGCAACGGAATATAAAACGTAGTGGTGACGGAAGTTGGTGCCCATTTATATCTTGTTGATCGATGCATTTATATGTTGGACATATTAACTTAATTAAAACATAAGTTTTTAAACATAACTTTTCAAAACATGACACAACCACGACATAGTTAAGTTGTTTTGATCCTCACGGATCTTATTACATTTGTCCCATAAAGTTTTAAGAGTTTGTCCAACATATTAAGTGACAAAACATGCATCAACAACCACAAGATACGCCATGATTCCCGAAGCCGAACTCAAGTACCTGTAGAACACGTTAAAATCAAGTGTCAACACAAAGGAGAGTGAGCTCACATATTCAAATTTAAAAAATTTGATCCCAAGGAAAAAGCTTTCTAATTATGTGTTTATTATAAAACATCCATATAATTTACGAAAGTCCATTCATTTCCTTGATAAAATCCATGGGTCAACCGTCGCAGGCGTTTACCTGAAACCTCCGAATATGGTATCTTCCCAAGTTTACATATTAAATTTATAGCATCAAATGTTCGGACTCGTATGTTAGCTAGACAATACGAACTATATATTTACAATGTAGGGATAATCAAGGCTAGACTATAAACAAAATATCAATTCGTCGTTTGACTTGACACGGAGCGACCGGTCACGACGGGGTTGTCAACCCGATAGATCTACCAACAATTCCTCGCGTGCAATACTTAAATGATTAAACGACATCATTGGCGCATGGTCCATATCGAGATCATATATGATGCCTGCCCCACGTACAATATATATATCCTACTAATATGAAAAATTTAATATAAACAGTTGTACGAATTTACTGAAATCCCATGGTCCAAGCAAACACGTCCCAACAACACGATCGTTTTCTCTGAAACACCGTACAAACCCAGTTTCTCCCCGAAACATATATTCACCAAAAAGAAAAAACGTTTCATCCCGAAACTTATAATTTATATCAAAAGGTATGTTTTATTCCAAAAACATTATTAAACCCTTTTAGGCGTGTTCCTCCCCCAAAACATATACAAAACAGTAAAAAGAGGGGGTTTAGTGACAATCACCTTTGGGTGCGTATTTTTAAATAGCGCAATCCCACTGATTGATTTCTATGCATCCTATTATACGTAGGAATGATTTATAAATCAATATATCACAAAATCCTAAGTTTCTCCGTTTCTTAGAATTTTCACATAACTTTGAGATTTTCTCGAAAAGTTATTGTTTATGATTATGTTGGCACGTTAATATATATGAGTCCATATATATATATATATATATATTTAAGATTTTGCAACTTGGATGATTTTATTGGTGACCGTTATCATGTAAATCCATTAACACACCCGTTTATACGTAAAATATCTACGATTTACTCGTCGTAATATATATACATAAACGTACACATAAATCAACACCGTAACACGCGTAATCTCGTTAACTTATCTATTTTGTCATTTTTCAGGCAAGCATACATAAAATATCTTATATGTATCAAATTTCATGCTCGACAAACAAGTTACACGTTTAACGCGATATTACCGTTTCTACCACATAAAACGCACAAGTGTACATACATAGTCTAAATTTCCCATCATCATGTTAAACTTAACATATTTTCACATTCACATGTTTAAATCACATAACACATTTTAACACATAAGGTTCACCCAAAAATAACCCATACCAGTGTTCATTGAAAAACACGTATTTTAGTGATTCGGTAACGTTTTCGGACGTCGGAAGTCACGTATGACCAACCAAGCACCAAGTAAACTTAAAATTAGTTAAAATACTTATTTTTAAACTAAAATATCAGTTTACTTACCGATCTAAATCAGTTTCATAAAAATCGCTCGAAAAGCCGATTTTTTGACCGTTTTAACACATAGTTTTGCGTTAAACGTTACTATAATCATCCCAACTTGGAATGACTTGATATTTTAACTCAATACATGTTATTTACTGATTAAAATAGTGATTATAATCAGATTAGTTCAGTTTTTGTGTAGGTCACATAAATCATGCGATTTCACGTATTTTACAACTCCTAATGCACCAAGTACAACATGCAAGGCTAGTAAATATTATGACAAAGTTATATATCATTAAACACTTAAAAATATTCTTATTTTAGTGTTTATATTCTGATCAAAATTGATTTTTATCAAATCATGCTCTAATGATCATTTCTTACTTTCATATCATCATGTATGTTCACATATGTGCATCTAATGCACTCATACAACATCATCATCATCATTTATGATTTAATCATACTCAAGAACACATTAATATCTTGTTCTTACAAAACACAATATATAATCATCATGATCATCCAATCATTCATACATAAATGCAAGTATCCTATATATTTATGAATATATGACAAACTTTTACATGCATGCATACATATATACATATATATACACGACATACATATATACATATGAACTTCCAAAAGTTCACTTTTATCATGTCACTTTCAAATCTTAAATCACCTTTAGAACATTACTTTATGACACATTGATTCTTACATGCATCCTACTTTTCAAGTAATCATGTAAATCAAGAATCTTTCAATAAAAATAAAAAACACAATTACCTACATATACACACACACTCACGGCCACACACACATACATATATACACCCATTTTATTTCATTCAAAAACCCATTTGTTTTTAGTTTTAAAGTTTGTGAGTAAACTCAAGAACAAGAGAAACTTCCATCATCATCAGGATCATCAAGAATCAAAGACAAGGTTTTTAAAATAAATTTTATACCTTCAAGTTCTTGAATGATTTTTAGTAAAGATTTGATGACATGAGACTTGATTGTTGCTTGAAACACCTTGAAATCACTTCTAAATCATCAAATGAACTTGAAAACACCTTGGAATGGATATGAATCTTCAAGATTAAGTTTGAAAATGAAAATGGTTGTGATGTAGAGGGTGTTCGGCCGTAGGTATGCTCAAGAGAGAGAGAGAGAGAGAGAGAGAGAGAGAATTTTTGAAAGGGTTTCGTGGATTATGAAAGATTATGGAAGCCTTGTAAAGTTTTAATCATCATCACCATTCTCTAGTTGCTACAAGTGGCATATTGCAAGAATCAAGAAAATGTGGGCTGCCCTATATGCTGCCACCTAGCCCCTCTCTCACACAATTATTATATACATACACACATATATGTAAATTAGTGTTAAAACAAGTATTTTATTGGATACCGGGTATTTTATCTAGTGTTTTAACCCCGCTTTAGTGCGTTTTAAATTATTTTTATCATTCTATAAAAATAATCTCACTAAATTATTACTAAAATAATTACCAGTTGCCTAGACTGGCTGCGTTGACAGTATTTTGTCAAATACGCGCAGTATCGCGCGGTACGCGCTCAAACTCGAAAAATATAGTTTCTTAGCGTTTTAATTTATTTTTCCTCACAGATATGATTAAAATTACTATTTCAATCATAACAGACTATTTTTAGGATTTTAACACTGATCAGGTGGTCACCGACGTTCGTTTCGCATTTTAATCGTTACGCGATAAGCGTTTTTTTATCGTTGCCAACATAATATTTATCATTGTTTGGATTCACCAACACATTAAATATCATATATAAATATCATAATCAGTCACATACAGCCTTTTTATCTATTCACAACACGTGTTACAATTGTACGGTACGGCCTGAAAAGCCGGGTGTCACACTAGTACATCATACGATGGAGCTGTGATTACACTTAAGTAATTTTAAGTTCAGTGTTAGTGTGACTGTCCAACCACTGATGTATTATCATTTCTTCTCATTCACATAACGATAACTCATTTTTTTATTTTTATTTTTAAGAAAAAAATATAAAAAGTTCAAAGTTCTTATGAAAAACTGGTTATTCATGATTCTTCATCTCGTTAAGTTCGACTAAATTTATAAAACGAGCCCTATCAAACGCTTTTGTGTAAAAATCTACCAGGTTATTTAATGTGTCCACTTTATGGGGTTCAATTAGTTTCTTTTCAGCACAATCCCGTATAACATGATGACGACTGTCAATATGTTTTGTTTTATGTGCTTTACATGGTTGTTTGTTATATAAATTGTGGCTTTATTGTCTATCATAATAGGGGTGTGAGTGAAATTCAAACCGCAATCGTGCATATGCTATTATATCCACAGAACCTAAGGGTAACAACTACGAGCTGCTACATATTCAGCTTCACACGAAGACACGTCTACTTTAGCCCGCTTCTTGCATATCCTCCAAAGTTTGAATTAGTGTATGCAATTAACTCCAAGTCACTATCAGCTGGATACCACAGCCTAAGATTAGGTTTCCCCTTCAATTCAGGTATCTAACAAATCCACTTCACTACCTTCATATGTAACTCCTTTGGATTTGCCTTATATCTAATACACAAACATACGACGAACATGTTATATGGGCTTGAAGAAGTTAGATACATCAAAGATCAAATCATTGCTTGATACTGACTTGGATCCATATCTTGGTCACTGTGTATATCTAGACCAATCTGTCACACCCCAACTGATGGCGGAAATATCGGGATGAGACGAACAAATCGCTCAAAGCATCATAACACTAAATGTGACAATATAAATTTAATCAAATTTCATAAATGGCTAAATTCAAATACATTAATCCAAACAAAGAAAATTGTAACATAACATGATAAATGTTTTATTATTCAAGCGAGTTTCTAAATCCATCCTATCTTGATTTCTTCACCATCTTGACTATCAACCTGCAACATGTATTAAAATAAAATCAACAAAAAGTTGGCGAGTATACAACTTTGATACATAGTAAAAGTAGAACAAAAAGTTTAAATACTCATATCCAACATGAATAACATAAAACAAGTTACTAATATGCTGAAACGGTGTCACTATATGTCAAACCCAAGTTTCCAACGCAATTTTGCCTGTCCCCAAGACTCAGGGAGGTTAAATTGCGTTACTCCTATAGAGCTACAATTGTTAAGGTAGGCTTGATCGAAGTTAATGAGCATATAGACATGAAAAGTTTACATAACATATAAGATTAACAAGCATCAAGGTATTTCATGTTTAAATGTGGATAGAGCGAGATAAATACAAGTTTCAAGTGTTGCGCGATTTTATATAGAATACATGTTGCACCCAAAGTGTTAAAGCGAAAATGGGATCGAGTATACTCATAGTGGTTGCGTATGGAGATTCCTTCAGATAACGAATGAGTAAAGATGGAGAAAAATCCAAGAGAACGAACAAGAGCGACTAACCTAGATGTTTAGAATTTACACATAACAACTCTTTATTATTTATTGCTAAACAAAAGAAAAATGAATCATAATCCTAATAATTATGAATTCATATTAGGTGTTTATGTTTTTATAATTTAATCTCATTTATTAATGTTAATAAGATGAAATAAATAAATAAATAAATAAATGAAAAATATAAAAGAGTTAAAATAAATTGCTTAGTTATTTGAGTTCTACATAAATTGAAGGATTTTATTGTAAAAATGAATTAAAAGTTAATTATTTTTAGAGTTTATTATAAAAGAGAAAGAATATTTGTTTTTATATATTTATGGATTATAAAGATTTTAAAAGAAAAGAATTTAAATAAAAGCTTGTTTAATTATTGATGGATTTAAAGATTTGTAAAAAGGTTTTAAGAGGATTTAAAAAAAAGGAATATAAGGTTTTATTTTAAAACAAAAGGAAAATAAATTTTAAAATTATAATTCAAAAAAAAAAGAAGCCAAAACCGGCTGCTTTGAACCCGGATCGAACTCGGGTCTCCTGGTTGAGGCGCAGCAACATAACAACTGGACTGCATCTCCTTTTGTGTTAATTTAGGTTCTGCTTTTATACTTATACACAAGGGCGGACTTAAGTTTAGCCCAAAGTGGGCGGGCGCACCCCCGGGAAAAAAAAATTTAGTGCTAAGTTCCGTCGAAAATCTCGTCCGCACCCCTTGAAATTTTTCGTCAGCACCCCTTGGATTTTTCCGTCTGCACCCTTGGAATTTTTCGTCCGCACCCCTTAGGTAAAAAGTGTTATCAATTTATATTTAAATTTTTTTTAGTAAACTCTTATTTTTTTAATAAACACTATCTAAATTATATAACTTTTAATACCGAAATAACTAAACCCAAATGCCCAATACCTTTAACTAGCCCACTACTAAGTCTTAGCCCAATAAACAAACCCAACAAATCAACAATATTTCAAATTAAAATAAAATAAACAAGCCCCAAAACCCTTGCATATTCTCTCCCGCTCTCTATCATCCCTGCACGCATGCCAACGATCAGAACATCAGCGACAACTACAGCTGCATACCTACGTAATCAACCATCATACCACCGCCGATCGAACACGGGTAAGTTTCTTTGTTATTTTTGATGATTTTTGGTTGATTTTTTGATGATTTTTGGTTGATTTTTGGTGGGGTGGGACGGAACCGGTAGCCACCGGAAGTGAACTTTTGATGGGAGGAGACATCTGTGCTTCGATATGTTATTTTGTGGTGGGTTATATATGTATATTTTGTTAGTGATGATGACGATATATTTTCTTTTTTGGTGGGTTATATACGATCAGACCTTTTTTTTAATGGTGTATATAATGTTTAGATGTTTTTTAGTGTGATTTACATTTTGATTTCTAGGGCTTGAATACTTGATACATTATGTAATATGTTATGGAGCCATGAACTTATAGATCAATTTGTTTGTGATAGTCGATAGGAACCATGAGTAGGGACATTATGACACGATTTCTCAAGAGGAAAGTTGATACATCTTCCGAATTCGTTGATGTGGATACTCTTCCTTTGGATCCTTATGATCGCAAACCGATTTAATCATATTTTACATGACCCGACCCGACTCGAACCGACCCGATACGAACCAATTTTTTTACTTATATACCTTGGGGCCTAAAATTTTAAAAAATGTTTCGCACCCCCATGAAAAAATTTCTGGGTCCGCCACTGCTTATACAGAAGTTAGGACTTTTCATTTATGGTTTTAATAAAAAGAAACATATGTGCAGCGAAGTAGTAGGGCGACAGGTTCGAACTCGTGACGACGGAATCAATAGATGACACACAAACCAACTGAGCTATAACAGCAACTTCGAAAACTCATGGTTTTAATTTCATTTATACATAATCAGTTCGTCGCCTTTTTTATAAAAAAAAAAAAAAAACTATACCCGTGAGCTTCACGGGTTATGGGTTGTTTTATAAAAATTTATATTTACAAAAGAATTTATATATATATGATTTCTTATAATTGGATAACGTCTTCATACTAACATTTTATTGGTTTTTGAGTTTTTTTAAAACACCACTTTAACGTCCCTTCTACCACATGTTTTTCCTATCGCACCGCCTTGCTAACGTGACTGCTACGTGACGCTTAATATCTTCTCTTTATACCCTTCCATGCTTAATGTTTCAACCTCAAAGCACACCCCATAGTTTATATACCCATGACCTTCACGGGTTATGGGTTATATTAAAAAAATCTATGTCTATAAAAGTATGTTTTTATGATTTATAACCTGATATCTTTTTCATGGTAACACCCATGTTTGGCAAACCTTACCAATAAGAAAAAAAAAAACAGAAATTGAATTACTTAGGGCATTTACTTCAATATAGCAATAAGTAATAGAAATTGCAATACTATGAATTCTCTACGAAATACCTATTTAATTTCAGATGGACACGAATCCGAACGGATATGGATTGGACCTTTTGATTCGGATAATCCAACTTGTACTAACGAATTATGAGTTCTAACTGTTAAACGGTGGAAATTGAAGTTATTTAAATTAAATATTACAAAATAATTTAATAATAATATTTTAATAAATATAATTGAAATTATCACAAATCACAATAAAGGAATTATCTAAATACTTCTCCTTCTTCAACGTCTCTTCACAATCTCTCACTAACTGCAAAAAATCATCTACTGCCGCCTCCAAAATCGCCTGCGAAAGCATCTCCGTCTTCATCTCCAAAATCACCTGGATTGCAAAATTCGTTAGGTATATCACCAACTGATCCTTATTTCTTGATTTTATTTCCGATTTCGTACTTTAACTGTTTGTTAGGGTTTCATCTGAATCTTAGAGTCAGTAAACCAACTAATAATGATCCGAACATAATAGTTTACTTCACATTTTTGTATTTTTTTGTTGATTTGTTCACCTATTGTACAAATTTGATGTTTGAAATTTTTTATTGTGACTTTTTTTTCTTATTTGGTACTTCTTCGTTTGGATAAAACATCCATCGGAATGTTAGAGTAACGGTTTACTTCAACAGTTTCTGTTTTATGTTGATTTGTTCAGTTGTTTTCCGATGTAAGTAATGTTTAGTTTATGTTTGCTTTTTGATGAAACCCTAAATCCACGATAACGATCAAACTCCTTAACTTCCGATGATATAGCAAATTATTAAATGTTTTCTTACTGGTTGTTGGTTTTGAACACTTGAAACACTACATTCCGAGATTTGGATTGTTTGCACTTCATTAGTGCCTTGTTTTTGTTTATTTGTTTTGTGCAATATTCGGATCATTATTAAAATGGAATTTTCAGTATCTTTATGAAAGTATAACTACATAACATTCTGTGCAGAAATGGATCCAACGAAGATGCCTATTTCCTTCATAACATTTATTGGAGAAGAACCTATATTTTTGGTATGTTTTTTTCCTTTTGTGGTAATGTGATATTAGTATTTAACATTATCATCTCACATGTTTGCTATTGCTTTATGTTTTCTATTGCTTTATTAGACCATACCATCTGATTTTGCAACTAATTTGTGGGGAGATAAAGTCCCCTATGGTAAAACAGTACAAATAAGGGATGGTGACACTTTAAGGTTTGTACGGGTCAGAAAGAGAAATGGAGAGCCTATATTTACTGACGGCTGGATTATGTTGGTTAGAGATAATGGTTTGAAATTAAAAGATGGAGTATTGATAACAGCCACTAGGCCATCCACATTCAATGTTTCATGTTTCAAAGAATATGTCTGTGAGAACTCTTATTTTACAGCATAATTAAATACTATACCTGGAATGTCTGTAAGTGACTTTATATTAGTTCAGTACTCGTTTTTAACAACTGTTTCATTTTTTGTAATTCCCTACTAATGATTTTTTGAAATTATTTTATAGCTTATGCCTGAAAATTTTTGGAACAACTTTTACGGTAAAAACTACAAGGGTGAAATGGCAAGGGTATATGCTGGACAAAGTTTTTGGAATGTCAAGATGGAAGGATGGTCGGATTGTTGTTGGTCCACAGATGGATGGCTTAAAGTGGTTGAAGAGGTGCCTTTGAAGAATGAACCTTACTTGGTTTTTACAAGGATTGATTCGAAAACCTTTGAACTTTCTGTTTTTGATCCGGACACTGGCACTGAAGTGGTTTTCAAAAAAGTTGACGTGGTAAGTACATCATCTGTTTTATTTTTACGAATTTATTTATTACTCTTATTATTAAACTTTTACATATTAATACTTATGACTTTTTTGTGAAGGGTAAAGGCAAGTCTAAGATAGATACTGATGAGGTTTTGATAACCAAGAATGAAAATCCTGTACGTCATTTATTTATTCGAATTATTATTTAACTTTTACATATTCATCCTTATGACTTTTATTGTGAAGGTTAAAGGCAAGTCCAAGGTAGATGATGGTCAGGTATTGATAACCAAAAATGAATATCACTTACGTCATTTCTCATTTTATATTTCATAGTAATAGATGTATTTACAAGTTATTACTTATTTGTGTTACTTTCTGTTTAATATGTTCAAATTAATTTAATTATGTTCAGACACAGCAAACTCTTCGTAGCAGAGTTGAAAAGGTTAATGCAGCGCCAATCATTGGTTCACCGGTCTTGAAATTCACAAAACTTGCGGAAGACCGAATTGTAAATTTTTAGACATTTTTTATTGTTTAGTTAGTTCAGCTATCTCAATTACATATCAAGAACTGAAAGTGGCATTGGGTCAATATGGTTTCTGCACTAAATGGGTTTAGGTTGAAATGGTTGGATGTAGAGGAGCAAAAATCCGGTTTTGGGTCCAAACCGGTTTGGGTTGAGTCAAACATGGTCAATTCGGGAATTTTTTGTTTAAACCGGTTCGGGTTGAAGCTGGTTTTTGAGGGGGGGAAAGATCCAGGTTTATCCGGTTTGAAAAACAAGGTTGGCAATTTTTTTATACCAAATTCAAAATCGGGTATGGTTCCAGACCCGAGTGTTCGTTTTTCACCTCTAGCTAGGTGATGTAGTTAATCATAATCGCTTCTTTTACGTTTTATATTTTATAGTAATAAAATTCTTTTCAACTTATTACTTATTTGTCTTAATTTCTGTTAAATATATATCTATAATATGTTCGAATTAATTTAATTATGTTCAGACGAAGCGCACTCCTCGTAGTAGAACTATTGTGGCTGTTGAAAAACAATGCTATGATAGGCCTACTAAAGTTTGAAAAGTTAATGCAGAACCATCCATTGCTTCACCTGTTTTGAACTTCACAAGAGTTGCTAAACACAGAATTGTAAGATTTTATAGATTTTTTTATTGTTTAGTTAGTTCAACTTTTTATGGAGAGGCTATATTTACTGATGGCTGGAATATGTTGTGTTTTTCATCGACTACCAACGGACGTGTCATCTATGCTGGATCTGTCTCCTCGTAATCTTAAAGAATTCAGGGTTTAAAACCTGAGAGGTGAAGTAAAGAAGTTCATGACCAGATCTGAGAAACATGGCAAAGGGTTCCGTTATGGCTTGGTTGGATGGTCTGCTTACTTGAAGGCTTGCAAGATCAGCTTCGGTTTTCAACTGTTCTTTGAGTTCCACAAGTCTAGACAGCTCTTGATATTGCCAAAGGTTGTAGAGAAGGTTAAAAACAAAAAGTTGTGTGCATGAATGTGGGAAATGGTCCTTGTGGTTGTTATTATAAACAGTATGTGGTAGTTTTTTGTGGTTGGGCTTTTGAGTCCTAGGTGGTGTTGAAAAACTTGTGGGTAAGTTAGACACATTTTGGTTGTTACTTATGTACATCTAGGTTAACATGTGAATGGGTGGTTAGTTGGTCTTTTTTGGTAGAACAGCTTAACTAATTTTGGTCTTATGTGTTATGCTATAATAGACATCGCGTGATTTATTAAACTTTAGTCTTATCATGGTGTTGTCATAGATGACGAATTTTGGTACGACTTCATTTTTGTCTAATTATTATACATATGTTTAGCTTGTAATCGTTTATGTGTTATGCTATGAAACACTAATCGATATCGTTTATGTGTTATGCTCTGAAACAATAATATATAAAAACTATGCTTTTGATAACACAACAAAATACATATAGAAATACCAATACAAATTACAAGTAAGTAACAACTTCTTTGTATACAACATTAGAGGTCCTATTAGTAAGGTTACCATCATTATCAAGAATTGATAATTTGAGTCCGTCTCTGCTCTTGACTCTCGACAAAACCACGTAAAGTTGACCATGAGAAAATACTGGATGTTTCAAAAACAAACCAACTCTGGATAACGACTGCTCTTGATTTTTATTAATTGTCATAGCGAAGCATAAAACAACAGGAAACTGTCTTCTTTGGAATCTAAAAGGAACCTTCTTATCCGACGGTATTATACCAATTCTAGGAATAAAAGTTCGAGCACCAATGTTGCTTCCAGATATCACTTCTGCTTCAATAACGCGATTTCCAAGTGATATTACATTTAAGCGAGTTCCGTTGCACAACCCATTTTTTTATCAATATTTTGGAGGAGCATGATGGGAACACCGACCTTTAGTACTAATTTGTGATTTAGAACACCTGATATCTTAAGCCCATTTAGTACGTCGGGAGAGTATAAACTTTGATCAAAACCATCCTGTAGATTTTCTGTCTCACAAATACTATCCGAACTTAAGTATTCCTTTTAATCTCCTGGGAACGTCAACAACAACTGAGAATTAATTTCGTCAACAACTTTATTTGTCGGTGCAAGAATGGCTCTTTCTTGGTAAAAGCCGGAATTTTGGTAATTTTCAAGAAGAGAGGGATAAACAAAATCTATAAGACTTGAAATAGGATCAGCGGAATCCATGATTAAAAGATAATCGGGTATGTCTATAATCGCATCACCATCGTTAGATCCGCCTAGTTTCCCTTCACCCAAATCCAACAACCATTGAGCAAAGATTTGTGTTTGCTCGACATCATGCATTCCACTTCCTGCACTCAATCTCATGTTCTTGGTTGAAGTGAGTATTTTGCAATGGTCCCATATGTACGAAGAAGTCAACGAAGCATTAACAATGTCTTGTCTAGTACCACCTTGAATGACAGGAAGAGTTTGTTGGAAATCTCCACCAAATACGACTGTTTTACCTCCAAATGGACTTTCAGAATTATGAGAACCATCACATTTCAATATGTCTTTTAAAGTTCTATCTAAAGCTTCAAAACCATGTATGTGTATCATTGGTGCTTCGTCCCATATAATCAACGATGTTTTCTTTAATAGATTTGCAACATCATTGTTAGGGATTATAGGACAAATTGAGTCTTCATTCAGATTTATCGGAATGAGAAATCGAGAGTGAGCTGTCCTACCTCCTGTAAGAGGCAAAGATGCAATCCCACTTGAGGCAACATTTAAAACAATTTCCCCTTTCGATCTTAGAGATGCAGATAACGTTTTCCAAAGAAATGTTTTACCGGTACCTCCATAACCGTAAACAAAAAAAAACACCACCTTTGTTGTCTTCAACGGCTTTCATGATATCATTATAAATAAATCTTTGTTCGTCGGTTAATGAAACTAAAAGGTTCTCAAACTCCTCTTGAAGATCAATTCTGTCATAATCCAGCTCTTCAGTAATCAAACGATTATTTGAAGTAGATATCAACTCATGATCAGGGTAAGGCATTGTATTAAAATTTCGTAAGCTGGAATTATTACGAATTAAAATCTTCTTAATCTCGTGCAATGTGAGATTTTTATCTTGATCATCAGTAAGGCATAAATCTGAAATAACACATTAAAGATATATTTTTAGATTAACATAATCCAATGTATAAGAAACAAATATTTGTTATAATCTAAAAGAAGTGATTGGATAAAATATAACATTTTAACGTGATTTAAATTTTCTTCAAAGAAGTATATATATATTATTATATATATAAATATATGTGAATGTGAATTATAGACATAAAGATTATAAATAAACCTAAAAAATAGTAATTATTATAAAGTACTTATACCTGGAGCCTTTAAAATAAGTCGTTGTTTATAAAGGATGCCGTCTGATAATAATTCCCATGTTTTTTCCATACACGTTCCGACAAAGACAGAGTGTGGCACATCAACATCGTAGCAAACAGTGTGTGAAGATAATAACCGGAGCCTGAATGACTTGCTTCTTAGATAGCTTCTATATATTCCATGTCATCATCTAATAGACCATGAGCATAACATGCTTCTCTAAAGGTATTAAATTTACGACCATTTACTGTGAGGATATCATCAAAGGATCGGGGACCTTTAAGTTTGTTTAAAAGAATCCTCAAAAAATAAGCCTCGCCGAGAGTAGGAGAAACAACATGAATTCTTCCAATTGCAAAACCACCCTGTTTCCGTCGTTTCCAACAACGTTCATCCTTTTTAAACACAAACTTAGTAGGGAATTCAACGAAAGTAAGCTCTTAGGCAACTTCATCACTTTGATTACAATCCATCCAAGATGAAAACATTAAAGAATTCATTGACGGCCGGTTGAGGACTTGGTCAATATCATCGTCTTCACCGTATACAACATTTTGTTGGTTCGGAAGATGAAAATGGGAGACGAATAACAGCTGGGTGTCTATAGTGAACATTAAATGCGAATATACGCCATGATGCCTCACATGCAGACAAATATCGACAATCATAGTATTTTTTAATCTCATCCACCGGGGGGTCAGGTTCGTTTGATATGTTACTTTCAACAATGGAAACGGTAACCCGATCAGGACCTTTGTTGATATATTTAGACAAATACTTTATAGATCCGGCCTGATTGCACCATTCAACATTGATGTGGGACTGATATCTCTTCAAAAGTGTTTTGTTGTAGGGAACGACACTTCTGTTATCTAGCTTAACTCCAGATTTTTCAAGAAACATTCCTGGATATCTTATTCTATAGAGAGGAAAACCATCCATGTCGATAGACGTATGATCATGGAATTTCTTTGGAAAGCCCTTAGAACACTTATTGTCTACCATGCATTGGTAGTTGATGTTGTCAGGACCACAAGGACCGTGAATCATGAAATCACTGACAAGAGTATACAACTCTGGATCATCATTTTGGTCAGGAATTTCAGCAGAAATGAGGGGATCAATGTGTTCAACAGTTGGAAACTTGTGATCGGGATGCATAAATAAACATATATGCGCATGCGGCAACCCACGCTTTTGAAACTCCACCGTATAAACAACTACAAAAATTAAAGAATATAAGATATTAAATGTTTGTATTGAATTTTTAAATATTCAGAAGAAATGAAGCTTAATAGTAAATATCTAAAAAATACCTGCTGAGACTTTGCCAAGTATTGACTTCTCCTTCAAGTCTTTAATCAAAGCATTGAGCTTGATTTTAAACAATCTAGATAGGATATCAGGCCTGTCTTCAGGACTTAAAATGGTGTCCTTAAGATATCTTTTAATTTAAGGCCATTTAGGATTACATGTTACGGTTATAAAAAAATCTGGATATCCATACCACTTACATAGAGACATTGCATCCAAATAGTTCTGCATCATATACCGAGCACCTCCAGTAAATGACGAAGGAAATATGACATGCTTTCCAGTGTTGGATACATTTATATTACCATGGTTACGTAAATTGGATAGGTTCTCATAAGTATCACATCTTAGAACCTTCTGTTGAAAACGTATGTAATTTAGTCGCTCAGTTTCAATCATGGTATACGCATCAACTAAGAATTGTTGAAATAGGCGACATGAATTTAGAATTAATGAAAAAACACCCTGCCTATCTTATATCCTGTATGCAAAGAATTCTCTCATAGTGACATATGTTCGTTTGGTTGATGTAGAAGGAGTAACACCTCTATGAGGAATATCAATTCTATAGCAATCATCACCATAAGGAAACAAAAGTGGATATTGGAGAGCAAGATACGATGGATGTAACTCACTAATACGTTGTAGACCACCAGATTTCGTTTCTACAATAATATCTATGTTTTCTAAGGAATCGCCAATGTCACCAACAATTAAAGCTGCCACTTCAGAAGCGGTTGGTAAGTTGTATGTTCTTCCATCTTGTTGCCTTCTTCCAATGAGCCGCAACTTTTGCTCAGCCTGACAGTTTTCTTTAAAAAAATCTCTTACCATGCGATATGTTTTAACCAAAACTTTCTCTGAGTCAAACATATTCTGTATATGTTGTATAACTTGAAGATCAAGATCCCAATACGTTGATGAAGAAGCTCTATTAGATTCACTAAAGAAAATAAAAACATATAATATTTATTTAAAATTATAAAACATTATTAAAAAATACAATAGTAAGATTGAATACGTACCCAAAAGTGGCTTGTCTTTTTGAAACTTCATTGTCAGTATCATATATATACAGCTGGGAGAATTTTGGTTTAGATCCATCTTCTGGTAGAAGACTTCCCATTCTATGCTAATTCTGACCACCCAATCGGAATATATAAGGAGCATTGCCTCTATTAATGGTAGAATCAACTTTTCCACCAATGGACGTAAATGAGAACATGGAATTGTATCGATGGATGTTCTTCATAAATGCCTTGCTTTTCGAATCCAATCCATTAAAAAGATACTGATAACTTGGTGATGGTTCCTTCATATTAGGAAGTTGAACTTTACCATATGCACAACAAATTGAATAACTTGAATTAAATTGGATTTTTGTACTCCCTCTACGAGCTTCGACACCCCATAATTTTGCTTGGCATATTTGGCAAGTGACATTCTGATCTAAGTGATCAACATAATCTGTTGAAAATTATTTAAATAATATTTGTAATAAGCAATTATAAAGTTCGATACAATTTCAATTAAAATTAATTAATTAATTGTATATTGTATATTAATGTAAAACGTACCTTTTGAGATGCCCACAAATTCGTCCTTTTTAATATCACTTTCATGAACTCGTTGAATGGATAAGTCATTCGATCTTCTTTTAACCAAAATACTCTTTCTTAAATTTCGCATTTGTTGATTGTTACAATTGTCCATGGAATTATTTAAACCTGTAAAAAAATTATATAAAAATGATTGAAAAAAATATAATATATAAAAATATGACAAAATTATGGTGTTAGCGTTTGAGTATTCTGCCGTAATGTCAGAGATAGGGCTTCTAATACTTCCATTGGTACAATTAGTAAAAGATAGTTAATTACATAAACGATTCTCTTTGATGACATTCTCTTTGTTATTAAAAACATTCTCTGCAATAGAACAGTTCTTAGCCTTTCTTGTATCCATATACAATTTTCGTAACTTTCTCCTGTGACGACTTTCAGTATTGGTAGTGTTTGTGTTTAAAACTGTACAAAAAGATAATATTTAAGATATAGGAAATTATTTGAAAAAAAATCATTAAACGAAATACTTACTGGGAGTGCTAATAGATATTCGTGTAATATTTGACAATGGTGTTGTTTTTATGCAATTATTTAAACCTGTAATAAAATTATACAGAAATGATTAATGATTAATAAATAATAAATAAATATAATATATAAAAAACATATCTGTGATAATGAAAATAAAAATAGGTAAGCAATATATTTGTATATTTTTATATAAAAGATTTTTAATATAGTACATGTTGTAATGTAAGACAAGGGGCTTCTAATACTTCCAATGGTACAATTAGTAAAAGATAGTGAATTACATTCGTGTAATATTTGACAATGGTGTTGTATTTATGTTGGGATAATGATGTATATATGAGATAATAATAAAAAAAAGTTAGTCAAATATTATATCCTAGCTTGGAGGCAGAGAAATTCTGGTAGTAATTAAAGTTTGATCATAATCTCTTTGATATTATAAGATTGTTTACATTCATTTGGTTTTACAATGTCAAAAAGGTAATGGAAAATAAATACATACATGTTAATAATAGACATTTGAAAAAAATATATACATGTTAATAATCGAGACTGGAAAAAAATATATACATGTTATAATAAAACTAATAAAATCTATTATCTATCAATATTTATATACGTTATTTGTACCAATTTTAATAGAATTCTAATAAAAAAAATTATATTGCTCACACTCAAATTTTGAAATTTAAAACCTAGGATAAATTTAAATAACCAAATCCAAACATTAAACCATCATTCCTACATAAAATGACTTAAACAACATAAGTGTTCAAAAACAAATAGTAGATATCCTAAACATGGATTAATAGATGTCTTAACAATGGATAGATGTGATCATTTTTCCTTCTTCGGAATCAAAAGTGACTTAGGGCCTTCATTAACAGATAAAGGATCTTTACTTCCAGAGTCGTCACAATCATAATCTTCCGCAAGAACACGCTTCAGCTCAGTTTGTGGCTTCATCTTTCCTGGCCTTTTGTTACGCAAAGCCATACCACCAGCACTTGAATCAATCAGTGAAACCAGGGTCTCATAACGAGTGTTAAATGGTATAGAATCCTTCATATTAAAGTAAATAGATTTGTTAAAATACACAAAGGTTTTTATTTTGAAATAGGAATGTGTTTAAAATAAAAAAAAAGATAATACCTTCTGGTTAGTAGTATATTTTATCGTCTTGCGCTTCTCTTTGCTATAAGTGTTGAATTCTAATTTAAATAGCAAAGCTAGATTAGAAATGTAGAATTACAAAATCTAAAAGATTGAAAAAACAATAGAAACAAAATGCAGACCTTCATTGCAACCTAAAGGAGCTTTTGTTGCTGACTCGTCATGATCATAAGAGTTCGCAAGATTACACTTCAACTCGGAATGTTCACTTATCTTTTCAGCATTTTTGTAGCTAAAGATATTGATCCAGCGCTTGAACCAATTAGTGACATCGGGGTATCATCCTTAATATTGAAATGAATTGAAATGAATATAATATATTATTATAAACAATATTTGTAATCATAATAGTGATGAATAAAAGTAAACGAATAAATAGATTTTATCCTATAGTTTGTTTAAAAATAATACATTCAGATCGACAGTATCAACACTTGCAAAATCACCAGATGTGATATTCATAGAGTTTGAAAGGTCAACCTACATTTTATATAATAACAAATCCTGAAAGGCCTTAGCAATAGTTCATATTTCCAGGTATCTCATGACTGACATCTGCTGGTCTTTAATGTTCTTGGTAGTCTTGAGTTTTAGAGAGAATCAGCTTCCGAACCATCACCACAGTCGGTTGCGGAAAAAGTTCCTACGTGCCTACTCCGACTGAAACAGTTGTTGTCGTCGCCGGCTGCTGCGTTTGAAATTTATGTTGGAACTGAAACCAACAAAATCAGATAGTGAAGCAAGTGAAGAAGGTGACCGACGACAATTTGCAGTAAACAACTACTAATCCGGCAGAATCAAGTGATGTTAAGGCTGGATCGGGTCTTCTAGCGGTGAGTTAGGGCATAAATCAGAAACCGATGCTGATGAAGCCGATGACAGTGGACTGCAGGTAGGTGTCGATGGTATCGTTTGGCAGCCATTTGGCGATCTCCGGCAAGTAGTGGCTAAAACTGGTGGATAAGAGCGGCGGTAGATGGTGCGTTTGAATCCCTGGCATACCGAATTTTAGGCTACATCTGGTAGGTTTGAGAGTTTTGGAAGGATCTTCAGTGTAATTTAGGTGTGATTGTGAAGCACATCGATAATGATTATGAAGATTATCATTTTCTCCTTGGAATGAAGATTATCATTCTTCTCCTTGGAAAATGGCTTAGAGTTTGGGGATCTAAATACGTTGGTGGTTTCAAATCCACAGGGGTTTTGATGCTCCGGTGGGCTTATTACTTTATTTTTTTGAACGGTGACTTTCTTTTTGAGTGACCCAATGTCACACCGCCTAAACGGCGGCCCTAGCCAAGATTTGCCCAGGCTACGTTTTCTTAACCGGGCCCGTGCTGGGTTGGTCAGACTTGGTTACGGCGTTCTCCCGGAAACCGTACTGTCTCCAAACGAGATGCCTCACTGAAGTAACAGTCGAATGAAAACCGGGATGCGGCTCAGGATCGAATCCCCCGGTGGGTTTGTCACCATCATTGCCCAATATCCACCCCAATATGACACAAGTGAGAATTGAACTTAAGTTCCCATTAGAAAGCATTTACCATTTTATAAAAACAGTTGACATTTTATATCTTTATATAAAACATACATAATTTTAACCATTTTACTTTTTAACAGCTTTAAAAAAAATTATAAATGGAAAATGGTTGTCACTACTGGTTTTTCTTTCCAAAGTAAAATCATTTTCTATAAAATAAAATAGTTAGTTATTTAGTAGATTACGTCTATTTCTTTTAAAAAACAAGTTGTGGTGTTTGAATCATTATATATGATGAAATGATGTTTCTAAGTGACATTCTAAAAAGACTTCATGATACATGCCTGATAATGTCTTTTGAGCTTAAAATGTTTCAACCTAAGTTAAAACTAATTTAATATTATACATTCTTTTATTGAAATCACTTTGACGCACATGGTTTTCATTCTTCCAGTTTTGACGCTTGTGTAATTCATCATTTGTTACAATAACCTATTTTATGTTGAACAAGTTTTGTAAAAAAAAAGTAGACAAAATTGGGTTGATATGTTTAATAGGTCATCCCGAATTGGTAAATTAGTTATATTAGCAACATTTGCGTAGCTTAGTGGGGGCGGGAGGGGGCGGCCGACCCCCCGAACTTTTCTCTCAGTAGTGGAGAGTATGTAGTTTTTGTATAGAAATATTTTGGTATATACACTTTTTACCCCCCCCCCCCCCCCCGGTTTTATAGAAATTTTTGGGTATATACGTTTTCGACCCCCCTCGTCGGAAATCTCAAGGTTCACCACTGATTAGCAAAGTGCTTTTAAAATTATACAATGCGAGAACCGCCGCGAAGCTCGGAACTATTTACTAGTTGTAAACAAAGAATGCAGTGTTAAATTGTTGAAGAAAGAATGTAGGTAAAATACGGTATAATTGTAACGACTTAATATCAATAAGCTTAGATAATTGCATGGTCAATCCCTAACTTTGTTTCAAGCTAATAAATGATTGCAGGATCATCAGAAAATCTTTTGACAATGAATGACTGATAGTTATTCTTCACATTAAAGTGAGAAATCTCAATCTTAAACGCCATCTTTTTGCCAACCTAATTACTAATTTCATCCGGGAGCAAATTATCCGTTTCACCCTACATAATAATTTAAGATATAAAAACAGTGGTACAATATGAGATTGTATAAATTATAAAAAAATGGGAAAATAATAAAGCCAAAGAAGATACATCAAGAAACTTATCAACCAACTTTTGAGCACTCTTTCCAAGTAATTTTCGAGCTACATGGTCTAACAAAGTTAGAGATGCAATACCAGTACTATCTTGTAACCTAATTTGAAGTTTCAACATAAAACAGATTTATAATAAAAGTTAACTTATACTAGGGCTGTAAACGAACCGAACGAACACGAACAAGGCCATGTTCGTGTTCGTTCGTTAAGGAAATTAGCATGTTCACGAACGCATACCGAACATAAGTTTATGTTCGTTAAGGAAATTCAATTGTTCACGAACAGTTCGTGAACACCGGTCTCGAACACAAACGAACGCAAGCAAATAAAAAATGAATGCAAACAAACAATTAACTTGAAAATAAAAAAATGAAAACATTGTTATCCTTAAACATTGGATATAAGTAGTTAAATACAACTATCAAATGCTAAATCAAAACACAAGAAGTCTACCACACGTCCACACCACCAAACGATGAATAAAGTTTAACTAACTTAAACATAATTATCCCCAAAAATGTCTTAGAATGTCCAAATTTTAGCTGACTTAGAAAAAAATGTGGTTTCAAGTTTTCAATATGTTTAGATAAAAGGTTTATTATTTATTATTTTTTAATATAATCAAACGAACATATTACCGAACGTTCACGAATGCAGTTGAACGAACGAAACCTTTGTTCGTGTTCGTTCGCTAAGCTAACCGAACGAAATTTTTTGTTCGTGTTCATTCGTTAAGCTAATCGAACGAACATAAACGAACTTCCCACCGAACGGTTCACGAACTGTTCGCTAAACGTTCGGTTCGTTTACAGCCCTACTGATAAATGTTTGAAATATTGTTATTAGTATAGTATTGAAATACATTTTAAAGTTATCATAAAGTTAGGAATTTACCTGGGAACCACAGAAACACCTTTTTGATTGCAAACATCATTTATGCATCGAATTGTCCGCTTCTCCTCACTTAAATCTAATCCATCCTCTCCATCGCTTATAAAATATAAAACAGTAACCTTCTTCATACAATCCTTACAAGAATTGTAATACCACTCAACACCATGAGAGAAACTTATCACTGTACCAAGCACAATCACATTATTTTCCTCATTAATTTTATTAACCTCATCTATGTTCTTGAATTCAGTTTCAACCAAAAAATCATCATGAATAGTTTTGCCAGCATGAGATGAACCAAAAGGACGGCTTGAAGAACCAAGATCCGTTCTTTTTTCAAGTAACCTTCAAATGATTATAAATATAATTAGTCTATAAATTATGAAACCTTTCAAAGTTGTGACATAAAATACTATACTCAAACAAATAATCAAACAATTAATTTGAAAAAATATGTATGTTTTACCTCTTTTGGAAATCCATTAGCTCATCAATGCTTTCGTTCAGATATAAAGTGTTGTTTTGAAAAGAACTGGACACGTATGCCTTACCTACATAGTTAAGAAGAAAATTATATACAAACAGCTAAGCATTGAAAAGTACAACAATAGAATGTAAAATATATAATTTTAATGAGAAAGATAAGAGTTATTAATTAAGTATAAAACCTTCATGAAAGCTATATCTTCCAAACTGCAGTATCACAGAAACATCACTCGGGTTCGTTTCCATAAACTTTGACATTTGCACCGCATAATCTCCCCACAAAGTGACATAAACATTAAGGTACCTATTAATAAAAATTTAATAAAACGTGAACTAATTGATAAATATATAAAGGAGATCAAAAAAATAAATAAATTGTAACTCTAAATCACGAAGTTGTAAGCTCATTTTTTGTTCAGTTTCCCATTACTGCTTGTATGATCAATCATAGGAAACCAACCATCAACGTAACCAATGATATCTATAAAGAAACAAAAAAAATAGAACAATAACACTGGCGTAATATAAGTAAAAATCATATTTCAAATGACGGTGCACTTACCAACAGGAGAGTCTAGCGGAATAGCACGATTGCGAAGAACATCAAAGGAGGTAAAAGAGAATCCATGAATTGAACCACCAAAGTCATCACAGTTTCTGATATCGGTATAGAAATTGAAAAACAATTTATGTCGATGGTTAGTTGGGCGGTACGGAGACAAGTTGTCACCAACTTCAAACCTAGTAACCATGACACAACGTTTTTCTTGAAGTAATCTTCCATACTTTGCAAGATAATTACCAGCCACACTTGCTTGAATTTTGGAACCCTATCAAACAAATATAAACTTTTAAGATGTAACCTACGATATAAAAAAAATATAAATAAATGTGTTATAAATTTATAAAGTACCTCCTCATCCATGAGGATTAATTCTACCGCATGAATAACATTCTTAACTTTAAATGATAGTAGCCTCCAAAGCTTAACTATGCAAACTTTAATAGTCACGCCTGTCTTGGTTACATCCAATTGATTAACAGAAGTGATGGGAGGATTCTCCATTGACCTTTATAGTTAAAGATATATTTTAAAAAACAAAACCTCTGATTGATAAACAAATTTTAGTTTTCAAAAGAGTGTATCAATTGTGTGAGGTATCTAAAAGTATGTTTGATAAAAATCAACAACTGTTGGTAAAGTATAACGTTGTGAAACGTTCCAAGGAGATTTTGGAACATTAGAAAATTGATTTGGAACACCTCTTGTTGCATATTCTGAAAGTCAGTGAATGATTAAAAGTAAATATTTAATACAATAACAAATTCCAAACATAAGTTAAAATTAAAAATACCAATTTTTGTTTCAAAACTCATGGGTTTAAGGGAGCTCAAACTTTGGCACAACATTTGAAAAAGTAGCTCAGGATCAACATGTGATTACTGGCCCAGCAATAAGAACCAATGCCCAGTATTTGGATTTCAATTAACTAATAAAGTAACTTTGGCCTAACATTTGAACTATTATCGTTATAAAAGATTGTTTCATTAGAAAAATGGGGAAACAACATTAATTAATTGAAAAAGGAGTAAAAGGAGATGAGGTGTGGGCTGGAATACGTGATATGATAATCTATTTATACATATCATGGGTCAAATAAGCTCATGAGCAAGTTAGAAAGATCCAAGGTTGTAACTATATTACAAATGCAGTTCCCTAAAACACATATAATAGTAAAAAATTTTATCAAATAACACAAATTGCACAATCAAATACAACACGCAAATTTCTATTATTAGTGTATCAATGTGATCGCTGCAACAGAGTATCAATTATCATTTATCAACAATACCAGTTCAATGCATACAATTAGACTCTAAAAGTCAATCCTAAAATTTCAAAATCAAAATTAACGTAAATCATCTACCAAAAGTAACCTTAACTAACTAACGTGAGTGTAATTTTGCATAAACCGGATCAAGCAACCAATAATTTTGCTAAAATGCTCTAAATGTTAACCTAAAACTCTATAATTCACCTCGAAATTATTTAAAACCACAAAACCTAAAGAAAAATCAACTCATATTTTAACAATCAATAACAATCTCCATAAAATACAGCAAAAGCTAACCTAAAACTCTACAATTCACCTCAAAATTATCTGAAACCACAAAATCTCATAAAAAATCAGCTCATATTTCAACAATCACAACCTCCATAATATACAACAAATGTTAACCTATAACTCTATAATTCTCCTCAAAATCAGTTCAAACTCCAAAATCCTAAACAATCAATAACATATCAATCACAATCTCCATACAATACATCAATTATCAATCTCTATATCCGTAACCAACATCTAAAAACCTACAATAACTAATCAACCACAACTTACGTGAATACGGATAACTCCTAGAAATGTTAAATCAAATACCAAACATGTCACACCCCGACCGCGTAAAACAACAAACCGCGACGGAAACGTCGGGAAGTGTCGTAACAGAATCATTGTTTCATAACACATGGAAATTGAAGTTTTGTTTTATTGAATTAAAAGGGGTTACAATGTCTTAAAAACAAAGAAACATAACATAATTAACTAGTCTTGCATCTTTTATTGTCACTAAGGCCCTCGTCCAATCCTATGTTTGTATCATGATCATCCAATTACAGCACCTGAAACACATGTGAAAATAGGTACGTCAGCATAAAAATGCCTGTGAGATACATAGGTTTTATTAATTTAGGATTCATGACTTATAAGTTTAAAGAATATGTTTAACAAAAGTCAGTCATGAACCTTGTAAAATGTTTTCTTTTATAAATCATACAAAAATCGATAAGAAAACAGATGATATAAAAGAATAATGCATGGTTAAATAAATAACCAAGTGAAAATGAGTTTGTATAAAATATGTTGTTTGTAAAAGAATGTTTTATGAAGATCTGTTATTTGTGTAAAATGTAATATGTCCATACTGAAATGGTTTAAATAACGCTACGATATGTAATATCATAAAAGCACTTATATATAGGAAGTACCAGCGGCGTATCCATCATGCTTTTATCATATTACTCATGCCTCGTTATTTAAATCACTTACCCAAACAAACCACCAAACTGTATTGTTTAAACCAATGTAAAAATGTTCATGTATAAATAATGTCAATTGCAAATGTAAATCATGTTCATGTATAATCAAATGATATGCATGGTTAATAAAAATTGTCTACTCAACCATATGTAAAATGCACAAAACAATGTATTTGAATAAATCGTAGTTTAAATCAAAAGTTATGTTTTGTAAAATAAATGCATGCTTTACTGATACAAACATCTATGCGGTAATGTTCTAACGCCTACATTCAAGCCTTGCTACTGAAGAGACAAACCCTTAACAAGTTAAAGGTTTATCAAACTTATGAATTCGGATTCGGTCATTCCTTCCACCCAAACAAACCTAGGATTTCAGAAATGGGAGTTGTCAAGTCCTATGGTACCACTACCTACTACCGAGCGGCATGATCGGTGTTAATGAAGGTATTTATGTCCCGTTTTAAACAAACCAAATTTCATACCAAGTGTAAGCATGTTTTATGAAAATAATGTACTAAATATGCTAAATGAACATACAAAGTAGAAATGTAAAACAATGTGTCCATATGCTGAGTAAACATATGCAACAAAAATGCAATGTAAATCAATGTGTCCACATGCTGAGTGAACATATGCAACAAAAATGTAATATATGAAAATCAATGTGCTAGCATGGTAAGTGAACATACATAGCAAAACATAATAAAATCATGTACTATATGTGTACTAATGAACATAGCAAGTATTTGTCATAAAAGCATGAAAAACATGAAAATAACAAGTAGGCACATGTGTTCCACCCCAAAACAGTTTGAAAATAGTAAAAGAGGGGTCTATGTACTCACCTGAGAATGCTTAGAAGTCTTGAACAACAACCAAGCAAAGCTAGAGGGATCACGGAAATCAAACGGCACCTAATATAGGTAACTATGTTAATAAACCGGACCTAAATCGGAAGATCGGATAGAATGTGGTTTCGTAAACCAAATGAGTATTGGAACTCATATGATATGGTTTAACAAACCCTACATTCTAAATTGAAACCTAACCTAAGTGCTTACGACCCATTACGACCCGTTTAGGTAGCTTACGCTACTTTAACGCGTCGTTCGCGTAAAACGCGTTTGGACCGCCTAACTAGTCCTATGACAAGTATTATATGCCTTAACATGTCTAATAATGTTACCTAATCAGTTTAGATGTAAAAATATGCTTAAAATGAATTTATGCGCAAAAAGGGCATTTTGGTCATTTCCTAAGGCATATAAATTACCTATCATACAACTAACTAAACGAAGTGACCATAAGGTATAACCTCAGAAGGTTAATTCCCTATACAACTATGGTCACAAAACATGTTTGGTCGGATCCTAATGATCGACCAAACGGGTCGGGTTCGAAAGTCTAAGCGGTTGTTTAGACCGCTTATCTTACGACCCTATATAAGCACTAAATTAAAAGTGACGAGTTAAACATGTTAAAACATGTTTAACGAAGTTTGAAAACAAGTTTGATATCAAAACAAAGGGTTTTGATACCCACAAATAGTTTGGTTGCAAAATATGCATAAACGCGTATTTTGACCGAAACTATGACTCGTCACTACACCTAATCAACGTGGTAATCAGAAGGTATAGTCACAAAGGACTATAACCGTCGTGATTACGCTCACGTTGCGAAGTTCAAACGAACTTCGTGTTGACCATTGACCGGTTAAGCAGAAAGTCAAACACTGTTTGACTTTTACGCTTAAAAATGCATAAAAGCATGAAAGAATACTTAGAAAAGGTCCAAGCTTGAAGAACTTGATCTAAGATACTCAGGTATGAAGCAAAAGCTTCAACTTAGAGCATAAACTCAGATCAAGTGTGAAGATTGGATTGAATCATGATGGGTATTTATAGAAATTGGACAACCGTTAGGATCGTTCCTCGATTTATGAGCTTCAATCTCAACCATCCATGTGTGCCCACTTTTTTGGTAATCTATGGGTGCCCAAAACAAGCCCCTAGAGTTGCAAAACCATGCTCAAAACCCAGAAAACCAGCTGCTGAATCAGAAAACATGTTTGCTGAACTGGGCTGTTTACACGGGCCGCGTAAGGAGACACCTTGGGCTACGCGCCCCGCCTAAGATGAGTTTCAGAAAATGTCAGAAATGGTCCCTGCATGTCCAAAACTTGATTTTTGATGCATTTTTGACACGTTTAAGCCCCGTTAACCCCATTTCAAGGCTCTAAAATGAAGTTAAAGTATAGGGAACTTAAAATATGCTCAAAAACATCTCGGATGTCGGTTCGTTTGGTCGTACGGTTGCGGTGTTCGGTTAATTACGACGAAACACGAACGAACGCGAAAAACGATCCAAATTATGCGACGAATGGAATTTTTTCATGCCAATAACTAAAATAAAATATTTTAATGATTACATAAATTTTTGGATGTCCGGATATATTCAGAACGTAAGATATGCGCGTAAATGCAAACTTATGCACTTTTTGACGCTTTTAGTCCCTGTTTGACCCAAAAGTTTATTTTTGCGCACCAAACACCTCAAAGCCTATTTCTAAGATATGTAAAGGATATTTAGGGCATGTTTAACTTATGGTCAAGTTCTGGAATATTCGATACCATACGAATCAGCAGACTTTTGCAGTTTGACGCAAATAGTCCCTGTGATCGAATAAACTTGATTTCAACACACCAAACCCTCCAAAACTTATTTCAAAGTTATGTAAAGGTTATTTAAGGTATGTTAAGCTCATGTCACTATTCCGGAGTGTTTTTCGCATTAAACCGATTACGTTTACGGATCAATTCGCGTAGAACTTTCTAGAAAGCGATTTATAGCTTGAAATCGAACAAGAATTGATATGTGCAAATGATACACATATTTATACAAATCCCAAATATGAAACACAATATTTCATTGATTTGGTATTTGTTTTATAGCCGTGGAGGCACAGATGTCACAAAACAGTTTCAAAATTCTAACAAATTAAGTAATAGCCAAGAAAATGTCTTTCAATTTCAAAGTTACAAACATGGAAAAATAGCCGAAGTTACACAAAACATTTTAAAAATTATTCCAATTTCCATCATCAGAATTAACATTCATCTATGGAAGAGTAAAAATGTTATCAAATAACACAAATTGCATATTCAAAACCTAACCTGTGTAACAAAAACAGAGGTTACAAAAAGAAAAACAAAAATCTGATGGAAAGGTTCAAGCCAAGGTACTGATTACTACAGTTTTATAAGATAAAACTGAACAAACATTTCCATATCAAATTTCAACCCGATCAAAATCAAATCTCCCTAAGTAATCAACATTCATCTACACCTCTTAATTTCATACAAATTAGACTAAAGCTCCTATATTTAAACACACACATAATTAAAAAAATCATCTGGAAAACACAAACTCCTAGAAATGTTAAATCAAATACCAAACAGTGGCAAAATTCTTAAAAAATCATAATCTCCTAAATTTTCCCTAACAAATTCAACATACATTTTTCAAGGATATTCATAGCATTCATACAGATCTCTCTAGAGTTATTCTTCAAGGATGTTAATAGGATTCTAAATCTTCATATTAGAACTATGGAAGACTAATATTTCTAAATCATTCCCTAAAACACGTGTAATAGTAACAAAAATGATCAAAATCGACAAATTGCACAATCTAATCCCTAAACATTAATACAAGCAAAATTTAGTTCAAAGGTGAATTTCACGAACCTGATTTCTTGAAACAACAACAAACCTTCCTTCAAAAACTAACACCCTGTACATACACTTCACTAATTTAGATCATAAACTACAGAAAATTAAAACGTCTAAAAAAAACTTACCAGAAAACACAACCAGATCCACAACGGAGAGAGAAGGAGATATGGTATGGCATTATAGACTTCATCGGAGACTTAAGGTAAAGAAGAGGAACACAATTTCAAACACCAATCCGTGTGAATGATGATCTATGCCGTCAGATTAGGTTTCAAAATTAAGCACAGTCGTAGGATTTGCGTTTGTTGAATAAGATTTGTGTTTGTTGAATAACAATTGGAGTTTTATGCAAAGATGGGATTGTATCATCTGTGTCTCAGATACAACAGAGATACAGAAGGTTCGATTGTGGGGTTTTTGAATCCTAACTTGAAAGGGAATAGAAAAAGATGATATAGAGAAGGAAAGAAGAAGAAGAGGATGAAAGGGAAAGAAGGGTGGGAGGGCGTGTAGGGTTTTTGGACGGTAGTTTTGACCTACAAGAAGAGAGAGATGGGAGAAACCGACGTTTTTTCTGCAACCTTTATGACCCTTGACTTTTGTTAATTAGGTTTATAAAAAAACATGAATTGATACATGGATGTAGAAGAAGGCAGAAGTTGCCAAGTAGGAAAGAGAGAAAGGGGGTTGCTTGTGGTGTTGACACCTCAGCTCAAACACCTTTGCTTTATTATATTAGGAAGAAATGAACCAAACATAAACTGTTATTGCATTTTGTTTCATTGGTTAATATGCTTTCGACAGTTAACATGAAAGGTAATGCAAGAATATATCGAAACGAAGTAAAGGAAAGAAATGAGAAACGAGGTATACCGAACCTGATGAAAACGGTTTCCGTCGAATTCCGTACGGCTCCGGCGAAGTGACGAGTTGCGGTAGTTCTCCGATGTGTTGCGAGTTCTCCGGCGTGTTGCGAAGTGAAATCCGTTGTGGGTTTTCGACAATAATAGAATGTTTTCGGCGAACTTCGAACGAGATGTTTCTTGTTTGCTTAAACAGAAGGTGTGTTCGAGGGTGGGAAAAAGTGAGGTTTACGTGAGAGGTGTTGTGATGTTGTGAGGGTGTAGAACAGGATGAAGGCTTTGGTTTTATAGCCTTCATGTGTCTCGCAAATTATGGTAATACGTTGCGAGTGATTGTATATGTTTCATAAAGAGTCTAGGTTCAAGATTGATTCGAAAAATGGTAATGCGGACTATTATCTTCAATCACGATCAATCAGGGATCAAACATAAAAGGAAAGAGGGATTGTCTTCTTCGCGTGCACAATAGGTAGGCAACAATCAAGTTTTAAGTGGATTTCCATTCTTTTCGCGCGTATAAGATTAAAGGATGTGTTGTTGGTAACAAACGAAACAAGTGGTGGAGTGGTAAGTATGTGCATTTGTGAGGATGGGAACCCGGGTTCGAGTCCCACGGTTAAACTCTTTTTTTTAATCTAAGGTTTAATAAAATTACAAATAACCCCCCCTTAACTATTAAAGAATTAGTAACTAGAAGGGTTAACTTGGTTAGGTTATATAACCTTTAAAACTCACTTTGAAAACAAACAAAATTAACTAGATTATTTTTATAAAAGTGAAAGGAACAAAATTTGTAAATTTAATAAATTTAATTAACTAATGAATAAATAAATACCCATTTCTTTAACGAATTAAATTAAGGATAAATATCTTTCAGCGATTGTTTATTTTGCGAAGATCGAGTTTCAAGGGTTAAGATCCGAGTTTCAAAACGGGTAGAATTTTGGAAACCTATTTTGACGGATGTTACACAATCCTCCATTTTGAAATGAGCAAAATGTCATACACATACTTAGTCTAATATACAAGGAACCCATATTCTTCTATTCAACTTGCAATCCTAAGAAGAATGATAACTCGCCCATTGCACTTATCTCGAACTTACTCTTTATCACCAGCTCAAAATCATGACACGTGTTCTCATCAGATGACCCAAAGATGATATCATCAACATAAACCTGTACCAGCGGAAAATCTTCCTTCTTTGTCTTGATAAAAATGTATTGTTGATCTGTCCTCTTTCAATCTCATTTGCTAAAAGGTGATTTGACGATGTCTCATACCACGCCCTAGGTGCTTGATGCAATCCATAAAGTGCCTTATCCGATTTATAAACACGATTGGGATATTCTAGAATAATATACCCATCTGGTTGAGAGACAAACACTAGTTCTTGGACTTTCCCGTAAAGAAACACACTCTTCACGACAAACTCGTAACCTTTATCCTTTGAATGATACAAACGCTAGGAAAATATGAATAACTTCCAACCTTGAAACTGGTGCAAGCACTTCATTGTAATCTATACCTTCTTGCTGATTGAAACCTTTCACCACTAACCGAGCTTTTTTCTAGACACGATACCTTGGTTATCTCTCTTACACTTTAACACCCACTTGGTATCAGTTTTATTTTCTATTTCTGGCAAATCAACTAACTGCCAGACTTTTAGAACCATCTGAACTTTTTAAACTGAGCTAGAAACCCCTACATAGCCTCTACCCATGTATTATCTTTCAGAACCATCTGAACATTTTTGGGCTCAAATGGGAGATAAAGCAACTATACTTATTAATAATTCTAGTTTTCTTTATTGAAGCATACAAACTTGTACTCTCTGCCACATTTCTCCTTGCTTGAACACTTGTATTCAGATCTCCAATGATGCGATCATCTGGATGATCTTTATTCGTTCGTGTTGTAGCATCAGTGTCAGCTTCCAAATTGTCTTCCTGAATTGATCCAGTCTCCGCCTAAATTGGTTCAGACTCGCTATCACTAGAGTCCTATGCTTTTACGTTGGAGGAAGTTCCTTGTGCATCTATCGCATTCGAGTCAATTATAATTGAAACACTAGATCTTGGAGCAAATTAACTTTCTTCATCATCCCTGACCAAGCTATGAATTAAATCTGAATCACCAGCATTAGAAAACTCAGGAATATTAAATGAATAAAAAACAGTTTCATAATCATATGAACTTTTTGTCTTGGGATCATTAAAAACCCTTTTGACTTTAATATTATATACCACCTCAATTTTACCATTTGTTTTGTTAAAAAACCCTTTTGTTTGGTGACCTTGAAACATAACCTAGGAAAAATCTTACATCTGCGTTTCACTAAACTTCCGTTGATCTTTATTTTTAATCAAAGTACATGGTAAACCAAATGATTCAAACCCTTCCAAATTAGCTTTACGGTTATTCAAAAGTTCATAACACACTTTTTTATGTCGTTAAACCATCAAGACCCTATTTAGAACATAGCAAGCTGTATTCATAGTGTCGGCCCAAAATAGGACAGTAAGCTTAGAATCAGATAGCATATTCCTAGCAGCTTCAATTAATGTCCTGTTTTTCCTTTCAACAACTCCATTTTATTGAGGTGTATATGGATCACTGAATTGATGCTCTATTCCTTTACGAGCATGAGATTTTTGAATTCTGTGCTATTGTCACCCCTAATGCGTTTGATTCTCGTTTCAAGGACATTCTCCGTTTATGCAAAAAGATTCATCAATGTTTCAGCAGTCTCATCCTTTGACACTAAAAAGGATACCCACGAACAACGATAAAAGTCATCAATAACCACTCAAACAAAATATTTTCTACCAATACTCCTTATATTCACTGGACCAAACAAATTCATGTGAAGTAACTCAAATGGTGTAGCAATAGAATTCACAGTTTTAGACTTGTAAGCTTTTACGTGTTGTTTTCCCTTTTTACAAGGAAAACTCTTATCATCCACAGAAAACTTCTACATTGGCACACCATCCACTAAACCATTTTTAATTATGTAATTCATTTTTCTTTAATGGATATGTGCCATGTGTCTATGCCGCGACATTTACTCAGTCTCAGATGCTTTTGATAACAAACATGTGGACACCATTGAAGATTCCTTGACACTCATGTCCATGAAATATGTATCATTCTTCCTTGGTTCCATCAGATGCTATGCATCTCTGCTACAGTATTTTCCCTCATAATAGATGTTTGATAATTATATGTATATTAATTTTTAGAAATACAATTTACATAACATATTTTATAATATTATTTTTTGAAATATAATGAATATTAATTTTTAGAAATACAATTTACATAACATATTTTATAATATTATTTTTTTGAAATATAATGAAATTTTATATTTGTTATAATTAATTACACAAATAGTCCTTATGATTTATTAAATTTAACACATTTGAGTACTAACAAAAAGTTATATAAGGGTATTTTAGTTATTTTAGATTGATTTAACAGAAAAATTAACGTCAGTTAGCCTTAATACTTAAAGGTGTTATAAAATCGAAACTATAGAACCTTAACTTGTTAAAAAAAGTTAGCATTTAAATGTGTTACTTTCAAGAAACCATAATAACTACCTGTATAATTAACTATTTCTTAAACAATACTTGGCTCTACCGGAAACTTATAAATGTACTAATGATATACGCAAATGTACAAACTTTCTAAAACAATTTTTGAAACTCATGCATGATTACTAAAATCTCATTTTTGGAGATATAAGGTCATACGTAATGGGGCTTTATAGTGAAAGGTTTTGATAATACCCTTACACCATCTTCCATGGGCATTATAGGGGCATGAAGAGGGAGGGACATTTCTAGAATAATGCCCAATAAGAAAGAAAAATAAGAAAACTAATAAACGAAAGGGCATTAAAAAGACTTAACCTTTACATGAAGCATTATGACAAAAAATGCCCATGAAAGGGCATTAACCATTACCTATGATCTAAAACTTTTACGTTACATAAAGCGTTTTGCTCGATGAATGTTCTTTTTATCTGATTTTTTGTTCGGAATTCTAGAGAAATAATGAAAATCTTTTCTAGTTTGGAAATCAGGTTTGCAACAAAGGCCCGATGTGTTTGCACTCCTAGTTTCACAAGATGCCAGGAATAGCAAAGTTCCAAAATAGTAATCAAATATAGAAGGTCCCATTCTAAAAATTTGTTAATATATAAAAATAACCAAAAAAAGATTTGGGGTTTAGGTCCAACTAGGATTAAGACCCGCCCGCGTTGCGGTGCGGCTACATCGTAAACATTGAATGGATTAGTCCAAACATTATATGATGCATTAACCATATGAAACCACGTATTTCGACGTATCCAGTTGAACTCAGTGTAACTTGTATAAGCATTGTGATTGGATCAAACGTAAAGTAAATCAAATTCATAATCGAACAATCATAACGTATTATGTGTGACCCAACTCATACATAAAAAAACGTAACGGGTATAAAGGAAAATCTGACACATGTAATCAAAAGGGATTAATTAGAGCTTTCGAATAAAAGGGAAAAAAAGAAACCATAATTTAACTCCACTCGGTTCAAAACAAACTTTACGAAACATACATAAAATAAACACATGAACATATTATTTTTGACTTGAATCATTTTCCCAAAAAAGTTTACGTCAAAACGTAGAATAACTTAAATTTATACCGAAACGTACATAAAAATATGCACGTAAAAATGGTTTCTTTAAACGAAAACGTATTATATTTGACCTAGAGTTGTTTATAAAAAAAAGTTTACGTCGAAATGTATAACAAATCATATTTATACCTACCCGTACATAAAATATGCACGTAAAAAATAGTTTTTGAGTAAAGAAAGTATAAGGGTAAACCGAAACAAAATATTAGTAAAAAATTTAGTAGGATAAAAACGTTCGTAAAACCATGCCAAGTAGCACAAATGCCACACCGGCATCAACTCTCAACATCGGAAAAACTCGTAAAAATAAATAGATAAAATGGAAAAAATTACACCGAACGAAAAGCAGACTTAAAATCGTTGAACCACGCACACCCGTTACAGTATGTTAATGCGAAGAAATTAAACAGAAACGTAAAACGTAGAAAATAATAACTTAGTCGATCAAGGACCCGCCCGTTGCGGCGAACTTGTCAAAAGGGGAAAAATGGACACGTTGCGACGGGCCTATCAAATTCGAAAAAATAGAGCAAAAAACGTTAAACCTCACATGCACGCTACGACGTGTTAAGTCGCAAAATTTAGAACGAAACGTAAAACGAAAAACTTGCGAAAGATAAAAAGTATGAGGGACCAAAGTTTTATATAATAAAGTGTTAGGTTAAATTATAAAAGATGAAAAACTTTGTGTTAAAAGTAAAAAAAATTAAAAGAGATAAAAATACAAAATATGAAAATACTTTGGTTAAAAGTGAAAAATCAATTTTTTTTTGAAACACACCCTAAGCTAGGAGTACATCACCCAATGCACAAAATTTTTTGAAACACACCCTCAGCTAAGAGTACACCTCCTAATGCACAAAATAGTTGCTAATTTATATTGTATAAATAGGCAAAACTTTGGAGTTGGAGCTCTCGTTAAATGTTAAGACTCGAAGGTATGGTGAGGGTCATCCCCAAGGGGATGGACTGTCACGTAAACCGTCACGTAAGCGAGTGTAAGGATGGGCCTAAAGGGGATAGACCTAGGGGTGGGGGATGAACCCTTTTATGTATACATACATATGTATGTATGTATAAGTGTGTGTGTGTTGGAGAGGGACAGCAAGATCGTTTGGGATCCGCTGGTGAAGACGGGCTGGCCCATAGGGGGGCGGTGTTCCGGGGAGGCGCCGGGGCTCGACGGCCCTTGGCCGTCCCCCATACCGTCTAGTCTAAGGGTTTTGAGCATTGTGAAAAATATTGCAACAACAATAACAACAACCATATCTAGTAAATCCCACAAATAGCAAAGCTAGTTATAGGGTCTGGGGAGGGTGGGATGTAGATAGACCTTACCTCTATCCATAGGGATAGAGAGGTTGCTTCCAGAGATACCCTCGGCTCGAAAACGAACAACAAACCAACACACCAAGTCAAAGAATATAGAAATAAGAAGTCCCCCATACCAAGAAATTGATCCGAGTGACACAATATAATGTAAATCATGTATAATAGCATGCATACAACATCATTTGGGCATAAACACAAGAAGACAATCACCGAAAAAGTCACTTAAAGAGTAAGAAAAACCTACCTCCATAAAATACACCTAAGACCTCACTACAATATCTTCTAGAAGTCCTTAACCCTAATCCTACGCCTCCACGAAGTCCTATCTTGGACCATGTCCTCAGAAAGATGCAACTATACTAAATCATGCCTAATCTGCTCATCCCATGTCAGTTTGGGTTTGCCTCTTCCTCTCCTCCCCTCGACAGTAAGAGTTTCCACTACTCTAACTGGTGCCGTTGTTTCCCTCCGCTTCACATGCCCAAACCATCTCAATCTCCCCTTCTTAATCTTCTCCGATATACTAGTCACTCCTAATCTTTCCCTAAAACCTCATTTCTTATCCGATCTAACCTCGTGTGTCCACACATCCACCTTAGCATCCTCATCTCTGCTACCTCCATCTTGCGCGCCTGTGTCTTCTTGATAGCCCAACAGTCTGTTCCATATAACAAAAAACTAGTAAAAACAAAAAAAGGAAAACTATTGTCTTCTTGATAACCCAACAGTCTGTCCCATTGTGAAAAATATTGCCTTTCAAAAAAATAGTAAAAACAAAAAACTAGTTTGCTATATAAAAGTCTCCCAACATAATTTGGTATACACGCCTAAAAAACACAAAAAAGGAAAACTTTTCAAGCCAGAACCATTATATAAAGTCTATGTAAAATGCAGTGAAAAGATATATAATAATGACTTGTTACCTCTTGGATTTAGTAAAAATTTAACGGATAGCCAGTAATCATATCAAATATTTTTTCAAATGTACATGTACGTTAGACAAGTTTATGGACATTATTTACTTAATTAGGAAAATTAAGTTGAAAGCCTTTCTCATTTTTTGAACATATTTAGGGGTTTAATCTGCCTTTGTTGAGCAACTTGTTTTTTCGTAAAAATAAGAAGTACGTTTAATTTTTTTATGATATTAACCATACCGGCCAGTCTGCGAAAAAAATTCATTTGATATAAATCAACAAAAAAATGTCTTTTCATACTATTAAGAAATTATACCGAGTAACATTAAAATGAGCTTTGGTGGCATTGAAATAGGATCATGAATCTTGAATCTGAGAGGCGTATAATAATAAACATTATTTGCGTTGAACTAATAATTGAGCTTCAAAAAAGGAAAGAAGACAAGGTCCAAATTTGTTCTCTACGATTTCAAGGGTCCAAGTCCAATAGTTCACATGGATACTCTTCTATGTTTCGCGAAATGAGAACTAGCATCATCTTATGTTGTTCGACTCCTAAAAGCTTAGCAAACTAACAAAGAAAGTCGTAATTAATTATTTTATTAAAATGACGTGATAATAGTAAACTAAAATTTTAACAACTTATCAATACTATTGTTCTGTTTATTTTTTTAGTAATTTGAGTGGGCTGTGAATAGTATTTTTCATGTGTTAATTTAATTATGTATATATAAGCTTCGACTGGTTAGAATAAAAAATATTCACTCAGCTTGGTTGGTTAGTTTTTAGTTTTTTCCAAATTCTTTTCGATGCAACCTAATTACCAGCAAACACAATTCAACCTCAATTGATTGATATCTTGTTACTCCGTTAAGATCGTAAACATTCTAGTTGAATAATAATACCTGGTAAACGTGTTCGTGCGTTGTGGCGGGAGCACTCTACACGTAAACCCACACATCACAGTGATGACATTGATTAAACATAAAGTTAACATTTAAAACGTAAAATAATATTTATGATATAAAAGTTACAGTCATATAGTTTCGAGTTACTGCTTAGAAACTGGTAGTAACAAAAATAACGATATATAATACAGAATTAAATAGTTTGTGTTCAATATTTTGAAGTTATAATAAACCAAATTAAAGAAAAATGAGTTTTGTTGATGCAACAAACGAGAGACCAAGGGTGATAGCTGGGCTGGTTAGGCAAAAGGGTTGAAGGGTTCAACTTTGCCTAACGCAGGTCGTGGGGTCCCCCCACGTTTGCAAGACGTGGAAGGAGGTTCACTAGTTTATTGTTGTTCTTTGCTGGTAATCCTTCTCCGGAGTATACTTAGATTCGGATGTGGGAGCAAAGAGAATGTGTGTTGGATGTGAAAGTGAGTGACTTGCATAAAGCAAACACTCAATGTGAATGACCAGCGTTTAAGGAAACAGGCCTGGCCAAGAATGTCCCAACTCAGTTAATGAAGTGTCGATTATATAGGAGAAGACATCTCCCAAAGTAGCATTCATTTGACTAGTGTCCTTACTTGCAGCGAGGGGCTTACCCTTTTGGGGGTTAAAGCCTTTTGACCCCTGGATAATAGCGTGTGTTCTGCAGACCTGCTTTGCTTTTGCGGCTGTGGGTTGGTGAAGCAATCTCCGGATGTGACTGGCCACTGTTTCCGCATTGCTTTTCCCCAGCTTTTCAACCATTGAACCGTTTAACCCTTTGAGCGTTTACATATCTAGTCATTTTATTTAGTCTTGGGCTACCCCCGTCATCAACCCCCCAAGTCAGAGGTTTTTGGGTGATGAGCTCAAAGCCTTCTGACTTTTATGTGTGTATTTTATTGCCTAAAGGTTTCAAGGGTTCGTTGCTTGAAGGTTTGAAGGGTTGTAGGAAGTTAATATTTGAATTTTAAATAACTGACAATTAATTTGATTGATGTATGGCAGTTGATAGGGTGGCGGTTTTTGCAGAAGTTACTGTTTGCCATTATTACCCCTATTGTAGGTTATTTTTGTTTTATATTTGCATATCATATTCATTTTGTACACAATTTCCTCAAGTTCTTCTCCTGCGTTTTCTTCTCTCGAGGTTAGTTTCAATTTACTTTTCGTTTTCCTTACATTCTTCATATTTCGAAAAATGGGTGCTCGTAAGGATTTAGCAAAATCCTTTTCCCGATTAACACAAGAGGAGGTAGACTTGTTTTGTGTGGAATATGGTATTGATAAGAAGTTTAACCCGATTGCTCCTGCTTGTGATGTTCCTATTGATAAACCAACCCCTGGTTCGATTGCCCTTTACTGCCGTCATTTTGAGTTTTCGAATCTTCGTTATCCCTTTTCGTTTTTTGTTTTGAACTTGTTGGAGTATTATCGGGTTTCTTTTGGGCAAGTTCATCCGAAGGGTATGGCTAGGGTTTTGCATTTTGAGGTTTTGTGCCGTGCCCTTGGATATGATCCTTCCCTGTTACTCTTTCGCCGGTTTTTTCGTTTGGCTAAGAATGGCGATTGGTTTACTTTTGAAACGTCCAAAGTTGATTCCTGCCTTATTTCGTCCATGGTTACCACGCTTGGGGCTTGGAAGGATCGCTTTTTCTGGGTTTCCAATGCTATTCTTCCATTCAAGATGGTGTGGAGGCGGCCGGATGCCGTTCTTAATGATCCGGAGCCCTCCGAGTCTGAATTGAATAATGTTTTTCTCAAAGCCATCTGGGAGTGCCCTTCGAGGGTTCGTCCCTTTCCTGAACATTTACTAGTTCTTTTAGGGGTTAGTAAAATCTGGGGGAATGTTGATCAGGATCCGGTTCTTATGAGGAATGGCATGGGTATGCATTTTCCTTTTTTGCCCTCTTTATATTTTTCTTAACTTGTGACTTATGTACTTTTGTTTTGTTTTTTGCAGTCATGTCTGCTTTGGATTTTATTAAGAGTGACGATACTTCTGATGTTGTATTTGGGGATGCTCCGTCTGTTCCTGGTGAGAATGTTGTGGTTAGAACTGTTGAGCAAAGGTTTGAGGGCTCGGGTTATGTTAGTGCTGCCAATGTCAAGGGTTTTTCTAAGTCCAGTGCTCCCAAGTCTTCAACCCGTCGATCTTCTCGTCGGTTGTTGAAGGCTGGTCCTCAATCCACTTCTACTGAACCAGCGGACTTGAGTGATGATATTGAAGTTTCGGAAGATCAAGGTGGTGAAGCAGGTGCTGAGAAGGATAAAGAATTTGTTGTTCATGGTAAAAAGGTTTCGGGCAAAAAGGTTGTTGCTACCCCTGTTCAGGAATCTTCAAGCAGGGACGCTGAAGGGTTAGATCCTGAAGGGATTTATATGCCTACTTGGTCGGTGAAGAATGATGACAGCTTCAAAGATGCTGCTGTTTGTGAGGATGCTCTGAGTCACATTGCTCCTCCTTCAGTGCACAAGACTATTGCTGGGATGGATGATGACTTGATGTTGTCCCGCATGATTTTGAGTACTTGCAACCTTGCTGCTATGCTTCCTCAAGGCATTGCCCGTTTTCGTCAAAGAATGCAGGAATATGAAGAATTCTCCAAGAAGAAGGATAAAATGAAATCCTCCATGGCTGCGATGAAAAAGGAGATAGCTGGTTTTACCGAGAAAGAAGCAGCGTGGGAAAAGAAGGTTAGTGATTTGAAAAAGATGCATGAGATTGAGATGAGTGATTTGAAAAAGAGCTTTGAGGCTGATAGGTTGAAGCTTAGGGCTGACCGGGAAACTTTGTTTGTTCAGCAACAGGCTTTTGGTAAGGAGAAAGAGGGGTTGAAGGCTTCAGTTGCTCGTTCTACCGCTGACAATCAGTGGTTAATTGAGCAAGGTTTCCAGCAGGCTGTTACTTACCTTCTACATTCCAAGGAGTTCAATTCTGCCCTTGGTGACGTTTATACTAAGCTTCTCAACCTGGGGAAACACCAAGGCCTCATTGCTGGTGATAAGCTTCATGAATCCGGCCATCCTTTGGAGAAGTCACCTCTGTTTCGTCCCGAGGCTTCTGATGTTTTTAAAGGCTCCGTTGAGCAAATGGAGAAGCTGACCTATCCTTACATCCATCAAGTTTCTGCTTGTTTTGGTAAGCCTCTTGCTGTGTTGCAGGACTTGAAACCGGAGGGCCTAAATGAAAAGGTTTGTGCTGAAATCTTGGGTTCTCTTTCAAGGAAGTGATCATATTCGGGGGATAGTGATGATACCCTTTCAGGTCAGCCGGATGTTCCCAAGGATGCAAGCTTGGAGGCTTCAGCGGTGGGAGGTGTGAAGACTAAGAAGCTGAAGAAAACGAAGAAGGCCAAGGGCGAAGGTTCCGGAGCTTCCAAGTCTTTTGATGCTTAATTCGTAGCTTTCTTAGCACTAAAAACAATTTATGGTTTGTTATCTTAAACAATATTAGGTTTTCAGGAACTCTTAAGGTTCCTGTTGGTTGTGTTTAAGGCTTGTATGGCCATTTGAACAGTAGTTAAGTTTGCAAGTTACTAGGACTTGCCCTAACTTGTGTTTGAAAGTCTTTTAGGGCTTTCTTTGATGTGGGATGATGTTTAACTATTTTCCTTGTATTATGTTTTTATACTTGTGCCTTTTTGGTTAAGGCAGTTTGTTTTGCTTTAACCTTCCAAGCCTTTTGGCTGTCTGTTGGTAGGTTGAAGCCTTTGAGGTTTCGAAATATTACCCGGGTGGTTTGAAGCCTTGAAGGCTTGTTGGCCTTGTGACCTGACTTGGTTTGTACCTTTATAATTTTTTGTCTTTATGTAACTTTGTCTTTGTCGAGTTTGTGCTTCCCTTATGTTTTTTATACCTTAAAGGGTTCAGTGCTGCAGACACTTAGCCTTGGTATTTTTAACGAGAAGATATAGCACCTATCCTTTTTTTATCATTTCTTTGGTTTTCACTTGATTTTTCAAGCCTGTTTATAGATTATATTTGTAAGGCTTAGGGAACATTTGGTGTAGGCTGTTCGCACCCGTCTATGAGACAATTTTTGTTATCTTATTGACAAGTCTCATGGAGTTGTATTGATTTAGGAACTCACCCCTTATATAGGCTCATTCAACCCTTGAACCTATTGAGCGATGTGGCCTGGGAGCTCATCCCCTTACATGGCCCTTGCCATGGAGTTTCTTGCTAGGTTCTCAACCTGATCTTAGGATAGAAAGACAAGTTTGATAAAACAACTTCATTCATTCAAGCAATACTTGCTTTTACAAAAGGTATTCATAACGTACACTTTGATACAAACTAATCTTTTTTAAACGTGGAACCTTTTTAGGGTTTTGCCGTTCCAATGCCTTGGAAGCCATTTGCCTTCTGAATCTGCCAACTTGTAGGATCCGCCCTTGTGTGCTTCAAGGATGGTGTATGGACCCTCCCATTTTGGGCCAAGCTTTCCTTGATTTTCTTTCTTGCTGGCTTCGTTGTTTCTGAGGACCAGGTCCCCTGGCTTGAAACGTTCGTTCTTGACTTTTTTTGTTGTAGTAAGCCTCCATCCGTTGCTTGTATTTGGCCTCTTGAATTGCGGCTTGATCTCTTGCTTCCTCTAGGAGTTGTAAATTCAACATGGTCTCTTTTTGGTTTTGTTTCGGGATCCATGTTGAAAATTCTTTGGGTTACAACTCCTATCTCAGCGGGGATCACAGCTTCGGATCCAAATACCAAGCTATAAGGTGTTTTCTTATGGCTTGTTTTTTCGGTTGTTCTAATTGCCCATAGGACACTAGGCAATTCTTCAAGCCAGTTGCTTTCGTATCTTCCCAATCTTGTCTTTATGCCTTCTACTATGCTTCTATTTGTTCTTTCAACCTGACCGTTTGACTGCGGATAAGCCACTGAGCTAAAAACCTGATCGATTTTGTATTCCTTGCACCAAACGCTGAAAGGCTTCTCAGCAAATTGCCTTCCGTTATCGGTGACAAGTACTCCCGGCAATCCATAACGGCAAATGATGTTTTCCCAAACAAAGTCAATGACCTGTTTTCCCGTGATCTTAGCAAGTGGTTTGACCTCGGGCCACTTGGTGAAATAATCTACTGCCACCAGTAAGAATTTCACTCCCCCTTTGCTTGGGGGAAATGGACCAACAATGTCCATCCCCCATTTATGGAATGGCCATGCCGAGGTTATCGGGACTAAGTCATGCTTGGGAATTTTTGGAACTGGTGCATGAATTTGACAAGCATCACATTTCTTCAATTCTTCAGTTGTATCTCGATGCATTGAGGGCTAGAAATATCCAAGATTCATGAGTTTTGCAACTACCGACCTAGCTCCAAAGTGAGCTCCACATACACCTTCATGAATTTCTTTGATCAGATACTTACTTTGCTCGGGACCGACACATCTTAGCAAGGGAGCAAGGTAACCCTTTTTGTAAAGGGTTTCTCCTTGTAGTATGTATTGCCTTGCTTTGATTTCGACCCTTTTAGCTTCCACTTGATCATTGGGTAATTCACCATTTTTGAGGAACTTTTTTATGGGAGTCATCCAGTTTGGGTCTTCTTCGGTAACCACGTCTTGAACCTCCAATTCATTAATGGATGGGGCCTTCAACACTTCTACCAGTACCTTCTTGGTAAGGTGGGCGAAAGTGAGAGATGCAAGCTTACTTAGGGCATCAGCCTTTTTGTTTTGAGATCTGGGGATCTGTTTGATGTTACATGCTTGGAAGGTACTCATCAGTTCCTTAGATTTTTCTCTGTATTTTTTCATGTTGGCTTCTTTAGCTATATAGCTATCATTCACTTGGCTTGAGACCAGCAATGAATCTGTGAACACTTCAAGCTTTTCAACCTTCATTTCTTTAGCCAGCCTTAGGCCGGCTATTAGTGCTTCGTATTCAGCCTCGTTATTGGTGGTCTGAAAATCAAAACGCAGAGCATATGTGAATTCCAACCCTTCTGGGTTGATCAAAATTAGCCCAGCCCCTGACCCTTCAACGCTTGAAGCCCCGTCGGTAAAAAGCTTCCAGGCTTCAGGGTTGGAAGGTTCAGTGGTGGTAGCGTTTACTTCAGCGGTCGTTTGGTTTGGGACTTCCACAATGAAATCAACCAAGACTTGAGCCTTGATAGCTTTTCTTGGGACATAGGTGATGTTGTGTTCACCCAGTTCTATGGCCCATTTGGCTAATCGCCCCGAGTTTTCAGGTTTTTCAAGCACACTCTTAATAGGTTGGTCGGTGACCACTTGTATGGGGTGTGCTTGGAAATACCTTCGAAGCCTTCTAGCTGTCTGAACTAGGGCTAGGGCAAGTTTTTCAAAGGGAGGATATTTCGTTTCAGCTAATTTTAAAGTCTTGCTGAAAAAATAAACGGGTACCTGGGCCTTGTCTCGCTCAATGGTGAGGACTGCACTGATGGCCTCGTCAGCAATTAAGAGGTACACCGATATTAACTCCCCAGTTTTTGGTGCCGCAATATCTGGTAGGGAAGCTAGATGTTGCTTCATCTGGTTGAAAGCTTCTTCAACTTCTTCAGTCCATTTGAAATCCTTCTTATCTGAGCAGTTCTTGAGCGTTTTGTAGAAGGGCAGAGATCTTTCGGCCAACTTTGAGGTAAAACGCTTCAAGGCTGCAAGCTTCCCGTTTAAGCTTTCAACCTCCTTCTTGGTCTTTGGTGGCTTGGTTTCGAGGATGGCTTTCACTTTGTTTGGGTTGGCTTTGATGCTTTGTTTTCCAACAATGTGACCCAAGAATTTTCCTTCCTCAAATCCGAATGAGCATTTTTCCGGATTGAGTTTCATGTTAACCTTTCTGAGATTCTTGAAAGTTTCTTGAATATCGTCGAGCATTTGATATTCCGTCTTGCTTTTAATCACCAAGTCGTCGACATATGCCTCCATGTTTTTGGCAATTTGGTTTTCGAAGGCTTTGTCAATGAGCCGTTGGTAGGTTGCTCCGGCATTTTTGAGGCCAAAAGGCATCTTTTGATAACAAAAGATCCCTTTGTCTGTGTGAAAGGCTGTTTTTTCCTCATCCTCTTCCTTCATGAGGATTTGGTGATAACCTTTGTATGCATCAAGAAAGCATTTAAACGAGTAACCGGTGAGGGAGTCAACTTTGAGATCAATTTCCGGTAGTGGATAGCAGTCCTTAGGACAAGCCTTGTTAAGATCCTTGAAATCTATGCACATCCTCCAAGAGTTGTCAGGTTTTTTGACCATAACCGGGTTTGCAACCCATGATTGGTACTTGACTTCTCGGAGAATGCCGGCTAATACAAGCTTTTCAACTTCTTGGCAGGCTGCCAGACTCCTCTCGGGTGCCAGGCTTCTTTTCTTTTGGACCACAGGCTTGACATCCGGTGGTATTCTTAACTCGTGTTCGGCAATCTCCCGGGGGATCCCTGTCATATCTTCTGGACACCAAGCGAAAACATCGTTGTAATGTGTTAGCAGTTTTTCGAGATACGAGAGGGTCACTGGAGAAAGGTTTGGGTTGACCCTTACTCTCTGTTCAGGGTACTTGGGGTTTATGACCAACTTTTGCCTGTCTTCTTCGTTGTTTGAGCTTTCACCCTCAACCATGTAAGCTTCTTGAGAAGGTTGAAGGGTTGTTATGCCCCTCTCGGTAGGAAATTTGACTGTGCCATGGCCAACAGACACGGCCATGTAGAATGCACACTGCCCCGGTCTTCCAATGATCACGTCATAGCTTGAGGGGATGTTGATAACTACAAAGGTGAGCGGTTGGGTTCTTTCCTTCAAACCTTCGCTGAAACGAACATTAAGTGTTAGTTGCCCTAAAGGCTTGAGGGGTATATCGGCGATACCTTTTATGGGGGTTCCAGAGGGTTGAAGCCTTGAACGTTCTTCATTACTCAAACGGTTGAAGAATTTCTCGAACATGATTTCAGTAGCTGCCCCAGTGTCTACGTATGCCCTGCATGTTTGCAACGTCCCCACGGTAGCTTCTACCACAAGAGGGCTAGAGAGAGGGTCTTTTTCCGTTGGGGGGGAAACAGACACACTGAAGCTCCCAAGCTTCCAACCGTTGTCTTTTATGAGGAACCTTTCCATCAAAATCCACCATATTGACTTCCTTGCCTTTCCCTTCAGCCATTTTGTCCCGGACTCCCTTTACCAAATGAGCGAGTTCTCCGGACTTAACAGCTTCTTCAATTCTTTTCTTGAGTTGGAAGCAATCATTGGTGTGGTGACCTTTTTCTTCATGAAACTCACAGTATTGTGTGGAGTTCTCATTTTTTCTGCTTTTGGGGAGAGGCCTAGAAGGCCTAAAGTTTTGTTTAACTTCCTCTGTTGCAAGGATTTCTTGAGGGGTTTTTGTGAGGGGTGTGAAACTTATGCCTTTTTCCCTGCTTGAAGGGTTCCGGCCTTCAGACCTTCGAGGGTCTGAACCCTTTGACCGCCTGTCATAGGAGTTGAAGTTCCCCCTTTTTCTAGCTGGACTATTGCTTCGCCAGCCGGATCCTCTTTTCCTTTGTTCTTTAATGTCTACCGCCTCCTCTCTCCGGATGTGGGCTTCAGCCCTTTCGAGGGCCTCTTCCAAGGTTTTGGGTAGGGATTTGTTGAAATCTCTTGTGAGATACTTGGAGGTGATGGCATTCATGAAACCAGCCACTCTCATTTTCTCGTCGGCCCCTACATAAGTCAGACATTCCTTCTTGTATCGTTCAATGAAAGCACGAAGGCTTTCATCATCACGTTGTTTTATCTGAAAGATCACTGTTGCGTCTTTGACATATCGTCTTTGTTGGGAGAAATTGGCCAGGAAACCCTTGCTAAGGTCGTCAAAGCTTCGAACGCTTTGAGCAGGTAAGTCGTTGAACCAGATTCTGGCGGATCCAACAAGAGTTTGCATGAACATTAAGCAACATTCAGCGTTTGACCATTTCTCTATCCTTGCTGCACCGGTGAAGATCTGAAGATGGTCCTCAGGATCTTCAGTCCCATCATACGTCCTGATGTGGGATGGCATCTTAATGTTTGACTGGAAATCATAATCGGCTATCTGTTTTGAAAAGCACGAGAGGTTACTTGGCTTGTATGGTTTAGCCAAGTCTTCTTCAGCCCTTGCATCCACATTATTGCCATTGCCGTTATTTCCCTGAGTGGCTAGCACCTGATTAATAAAGTGTTGCCACCGGAAGTTGGCCATCATCTGGGTCATCATGTTGGGCATGAGGCTGAAGCCTTGAAGGCTTCCTGGGGCAACTGAGCAGTTTATTCCAAGGGGGGGTGCTCATAACAGCACTTCGTGCCAAAGGGAGCACTGACAGAGCTTGCTCCCACGTGGTCGTTGTGGATGCTGGAAAGCTTGTTGCCGGGGATTGTAGGAGCTGGTCAAGAGTTAGCTCATGTCCCAAAGGAGCACCACTAGTAATTGGTTGGGACGAGAAGAAAGGATGTACTGTGGGATTCGTCATTGTGGACAGATACGGGTGAGGGTTAGGAGGATTGCTGGGACCGGCCTCATTTCTAGTTGTGAAAGGAAGGGGAGGTGGCCCAGGAGACAACGTTGGTTCCGGCTCGTCGTAATCTAGGCGGATTCTTACCCCGTTTTCTCTTTCTTTATTAACATGTTGGTTGAGCAGAGACCTCAATTCCAAGAAGTTGTTGGCAACCCCCTCGGGGGTAAGTTCAACACGTGTCGGGGTGTCAGAGACACCGACATTGGGGGAAGGAACTCCGGATCTGGACGGAGTTGGTGTGTTGAAGGTGAGGAACTCGGGTGTGCTCCCCGGAGTTGAAAAAGAAGTTGGTATAGCCACATGGGCTTGGCTACTACCCGGAGTAGAAGTGTTTGGGATCTGATTTACTTCTCCTGGGGATCCACTTTCAGACATGGTGGTTTTAAGTGAATAGAGCTACACTACTAGGTCCTTTTTGAGAAGAAATAGCGGCGTAGCCCCACGGTGGGCGCCAACTTGTTGATGCAACAAACGAGAGACCAAGGGTGATAGCTGGGCTGGTTAGGCAAAAGGGTTGAAGGGTTCAACTTTGTCTAACGCAGGTCGTGGGGTCCCCCCACGTTTGCAAGACGTGGAAGGAGGTTCACTAGTTTATTGTTGTTCTTTGCTGATAATCCTTCTCCGGAGTATACTCAGATTCGGATGTGGGAGCAAAGAGAATGTGTGTTGGATGTAAAAGTGAGTGACTTGCATAAAGCAAACACTCAATGTGAATGACCAGCGTTTAAGGAAACAGGCCTGGCCAAGTAGCATTCATTTGACTAGTGTCGATTATATAGGAGAAGACATCTCCCAAAGTAGCATTCATTTGACTAGTGTCCTTACTTGCAGCGAGGGGCTTACCCTTTTGGGGGTTAAAGCCTTTTGACCCCTGGATAATAGCGTGTGTTCTGCAGACCTGCTTTGCTTTTGCGGCTGTGGGTTGGTGAAGCAATCTCCGGATGTGACTGGCCACTGTTTCCGCATTGCTTTTCCCCAGCTTTTCAACCATTGAACCGTTTAACCCTTTGAGCGTTTACATATCTAGTCATTTTATTTAGTTTTGGGCTACCCCCGTCATCAAGTTTTATTAGTAAATTTAAATCCTTTAAACATGTTAGATATAAAATTGTTATAGAAAGGTATAGGTAAAGAGAAAAAAATAAAATAAAGAAAATGGTGAAAACAGGTAGATTGGTATATCATGCTTAGTAAAAGGAAAAAATAATAATAAAATAAAAAAAAGGTGAAAGAAGGAAGAGTTGAAAAGTATATTTGCACTCACAAATTAAATTTGACGATTAATATGGGATTTTTTAGTATGGGAAAATCACAAAATTAACTTTTTTATCAAGACAATTAAGATAATAACCTTAATTTTTTAGAATTACATGAATAGTCATGCTGCACCAACCTTTTACACCTTACACCAAACCCTATTTTGTTTTGCGTCGTCTCTATGTTTCAAACCAGTAGCATACCCCTACGCCATATAGGTTGAAGACGAGAATCCCTTGCATGATTCTTACAAATTGAAAGGTATGAGGATTTCAAAAATTTCAGTTTGCTTCCATCTTCAATCTTGTTCTTCTTCATCTCTCAATCGTGATTTCCATCTATCCATCTTCACTTCAATCAAGTGTCCGTATGTGATCGATGGTACGGTTACAGGGGAAGTCCAAAAAACATGTTGGACCTACAAAAGAACATATGATATCCAAAAGCCAAAGCATGATCCACTGATCAAGAAATAAGTAAAGATTGAACCAGTCACTCCTCAAATATAGTGAATCTTGAACACCTATTCAGGACATCTGTTCAAGAGCAAGGCTAACGGTCAAGTGGTACCAGTGGTTATTTTGAAAATATTGTAGCAGAAATTTTCATCAAGAGCGTGAGTTAGGAAAAATATCAGAGTTTAGAAAACACCGGATTTTATTTATTAAACGGATGGGGATAAACCCATGTTTTACAAAGGTAACTTTAATAGGAAATAAACCCGAATACATAAAACAACGTTTCTTAATTTACTTGATAAAATAAGCCACTTCTTTAAGCCTTTCGGTGCCGTATCACAACTCTTACTCCAATCTACTGTAATCACCTGAAACATGTTTAAAAACATTTTATTAGCAGGAAATACTGGTGAGTTCATTCATTTGTATAAAAAGACACAGTATTGTAGTTACAACATTAAGAGTTTTTACAGTTGTTTCTATCTTACTATTACCCAAAAGTATTTGTCACTAGACAATTCCCGTAACTGTGGTCATATCAATATTGATCATTCTCTCAACTATTAAAGCTTATAAAGTAGTGTATACAAAACCCCACATACTTGCAATAATTTCTGCGTAAAAATAAAAAGACTTAACCATTGTAAATACAACTAGAAAACATTTAGGGTTTTGAAAGCATTTGATAAAAAGAGAATGACTCATCTTGTAGGTCTATAGTTCTTGATTTAACAGGCCTCCTGGTTCTAAGCCTTTTGATAGTTAAGCATCTACTTTTATAGTTCTGAATCTTCTGGTAATTAAGCATCTATTTTGATTGTAAGTTTATAGTTCAGAGTTTTCTGATAGTTAAACATTTAGTTTAATAGAGTGGAATACATATTAGTGTAAAACCAAGTCAAACCTGTGACAATCCAAGAATCCAAGATCCTTGTCTACACTTCTTTTGTTCGCAATCTTGTTTTAACACTTTGTTTTGTATTATGACATGTGTAGTTTGTGTGATTAATGTTGCATGTTGGATAGATGATTACTGTATTGATTGTGTGGTTATATTGTGCATGCAAAGATAATCTTTCGTCGACATCAAGCTTGACGAAACACATAGGTCTTTCGTCACCCACAAGCTCGACGAAACATAGTCTTTCGTCGATGGATGGGTTATTCGCCATAAGGGCTTTCGGCCCAGGAAGTTTACGGCCCAACATGTTACGTTAAAAAATAAACTTTGATATGATAATCGTCAGTTACAAACTAAGAACCCTAGACTTCTCTCGACGACAGCCTCTCCTTCGTAACCTCTCCTCTTTGTGAAGCTTGTCTCTCGTGATTAAATCACTCGGTATCTTGGTTAGTGCCCATCTTTACGCTTGATTACTATGAATATTTGATGATTGATTAATATGATTGCATGAACGATGACTGTTAACCGAAACCCTATGTGATGATGAAAAACAGATGTCTTAGTATAATTCGATTGGAGTATTTGTGTGTTAACTTTATGTGAAACTAGGGTTTCGTCTACGACATAGTGCAGTTAGAATGGATGAATGATTATGATGCTCGTTCATGTTGATTTCAATGGTTAGATCTTGTAGTCGATGAGTGTATATGCTTGATCTTGGGTTCGTAATCAATTGATGTGTTGCTTGATTAACTGTTATGATTTGTATGAATGATGATTATTCATAACTAGTATGCATGATTATCATTTGATCTGTTGTTAGATCTGTTTGGGTATTGATAAACTGGGTAGCATACGGCTGGATGAAAGAAAGTATAACTGTCTGACTAGGGTTATGACGAAACATAGTAGTCTTTCGCTACACCTCATCTAGACGAAACATATTAGTCTTTCGCCGAGATGGTTCACGACGAAACATGGAAGTCTTTCGTCAGATGGTTTTTCGCCGGTAGGGTCTTTCGCCGGTAGGGTCTTTCGCCGTGAAGGCTGCTGTTATGTGACAGAACCTTTAAACAGTGGATTCTTATGTAGTTGAGACTTGCATGTGATTGAGTAACTGCTAAGCAAAATATAATGATCTTTGTTATGTATGCAAACTCTGGATATACGTGACTTGATTGATTACGAAACTGATTTCATTGGTAACCACGTTAGGGTTGGTTGATTAACTTGGAAATGGGTAACTAAACAAACCGAGCAAACCAAGGTGAGTTCACTGCTCTTTCTCAAAGCATGCGTCCCGGAGAGGGACATCTGGTAATCGTTCCTAGGAGGAACGTCGGGTTATTGGGATGTTGGTTATTACACTCATTTCTATCATTAAGTCCCACCATATACCGATTGGTTGCCGGGGAGGCAACGGGGTTATTAGTTGATAGCGCTATTAGGTTTGGCACCCTCACACCATACCGGGGAGGACGTTCGTGAACTAATTACCTTAACCACTTGACCAATGTATGATAGAGCATTGGGGTTTGGGCAAATAATCTAGAGTCATCTGCGGTAATCGAGTTAATAACAACATCAATCATTAAAATGTTTTATACTCATATCTGGTAACTAAAACGTGGTAACAAAGTTTGAACTCACCAGCGTCGTCTGACACACTTGTCTGCATGCTTGCAGGTCGTTAGGTACCTGGTTATGGACTTGCTATCTGGGAGTGCTGGAGTGGTCATGGATCAAGACTCTTCGATACTTGTTTCATTGGTTTTGAACACTTGTTTTGAAACAGTTGATTTACAATTTATATTATGCTTCCGCTGAACGTTACTTTGGTTTTTAACTTACGACTTGAATTTATATTATGAAATGAATGGAATATTTTATGCAAATATTTGTTATAGTTCAATGTGATTGGTGGCTTGGATCCTGGTACGTCACACCTCCCGCGGTGTTTTTGCATGTGGTATTTTGGGAGTGTGACAGTTTGGTATCAAAGCCATTGGTTATAGTGAACTAGGTTTTAAAACGTTTTTATAAAACCAGACTATAACCGAACAACTTTGAAAATCGACCATGACACTCAGCTCCAGATTGCAAGGTTCGTCTTCTGTTTACTTTATGCATTACTTGCTTAGTAGTTACAAACACACGACTTGCATGAAACAACATATTTGATACCTTGATGTGATTACCTGTGCTGCATGTCTTAGTGGAGCTAGATAGTGTGGCACTACCCTTCGACTCTTGTGATTATTGATCCTGTAATGCCTTTCGTTTTACTATTTGAATGTGGGGGAAACTTTTAGCGCAAGTTAAGAGGCACTGAGATAAGCATGCAAATTGCCTTATTATTATGGGTGCACACATAACAATAACGTGAGGTGCATGTGGGTCCCAGTGAGGCTTAAAGAGTGTGAGAAAGGTTCTGCCCTATTATTTTGGTGTAAACTTTGTAGTTTGTAGATGTCAACGTGAGATTTGACTCCTACCTTATCTCGATTCTTAAACTTGTTCCCTCTCCTTATATAGAATCATGAGTGGACGAGGCCATTGACGTGGACACATTGCGATGACTCAGGCAGAGTTGACAAATCTGATTAACACCTGTGTGGCTGAGGCATTAGCAGCCTATCAAGCTTGTACGATATGTGCCAAATCTTCTTTATTCTTGTGTCGCGTACACAACTCTTACCCTTGTGTTGTATTTCCTCTCGTCCTTTAGGTCAGCAAGCGAGTCAGAATCAAAACCATCCGCCTGCTTGCACTTTCAAGACGTTTATGGATTTAAGCCACAGACATTCAGTGGGACTGAAGGGGCTGTGGGGTTACTACGTTGGTTTGAGAAGGCTGAGTCGGTGTTCGCTATGTGTAACTGTCCATAGGGGGACCGTGTGAAGTATACTACAGGCACTTTGGAGGATGGTGCCTTAACTTGGTGGAATGCCCAGGTGCAAATGTTGGGCATCGAGATGGCTAATGCCACTACTTGGGATGATTTCAAGGAGTTAATGTGGGAGGAGTACTGTCCTCGTGATGAGATTCAGAAATTTGAGAACGAGTACTACAATCTGAAGATGGAGGGGTCTGAGATTGAAGCATTGACAAAGAGGTCACATGAGCTAGCAAACATGTGCCCTAATTTGTCTCGACCTCCACCTCAAAGAATCAAGCTGTACATCAAGGGCTTAGCACCCTCTGTAAAGAGTTTGGTCACTGCTACAAACCTCAATAATCTGCCTTAGATCATCCGCTTAGCACACAAGATTACTGACCAAGAGGTCGAGCGTGGTGTGTTACCACCACGTGTTTCTGCTACTACCCCTGCTGCTACCGCTACCACACCTGCTAGTGATAATAAACATAAGTGGAATGATGCTGACAAAGAAACCAGTGAGAGTCAATAACAGAAAAGGCCAGACAACAACAATCATATTTTCAGTTAGTCGTCTTCAGGTAACCAAGGCCAGGGCAGCAATCAGAGTCCAGCACCTACGTTGGTAAGAAGCCAAAGTGCAACAAGTGTGGTTATCATCATCATGGACAGTGTGTCCGGGCTTGCCGTAGGTGCGAGAAGGTAGGCCATGAGGCAAAAGACTGTAGAGATCCGTACCCAAAGCAGCAGCAGCAAAATCAGCAACATCAGCAGCAGCAGAGGCAGCAGCCCCATCAGAATCAAGGCTTTAGGAAGGGGTGTTTCCAGTGTGGGGACGAGGGTCACGTCAAGCGGGATTGCCCTCAACTGAATCAGAACGCCAATGATAACAATCGTCAGAATAATAACAACAATGCTGGAAACAACAACAACGGCAACAACGGGGGCAATGGTGCTCGTGGAAGTGTATTTACAATTGGAGCTGGTGATGCTAGGAACGACGGTAATGTCATGACTGGTACGTTTTCTGTGAACAACCTCTTTGCTTCTTTATTATTTGATTCCGGTGCCGATTGGAGTTATGTGTCCCTAGAGTTCAGTCAGCGATTAGGGTTAGCTCCAACACCTCTAGAAGCTAAGCATGTAGTAGAACTAGCCGATGGTAAGAAAATTGAAGCCTCACACGTTCTTATGGGATGTAAACTAGACCTTGTAGGTTAAGTGTTTGATATTGACCTCCTTCCTGTTACCCTCGGTAGTTTTGATATAGTGGTTGGTATGGATTGGTTGTCTAAGCATCAAGCGGAAATTCTCTGTAAAGAGAAAATCGTGCGTATACCGCTTCCCAGTGGAGAATCTTTATCGGTTCAAGGACATCGCAGTGGTGCGATGGTTGGTATAATCTCAGCTATGCAAGCGCAGAAATGTCTACGAAAGGGGTATCCTGCTATTCTAGCACTTGTTACTGGTACTCCGTCAGAAGAAAGAAAGATCGAAGATCTGCCAGTTGTTCGTGAATTTCCTGATGTATTTCTTGAGGAACTACCTGGTTTACCCCCTCACCGTCAAGTGGAATTTCAGATCGATCTTGTGCCAGGAGCGGCTCCAATTGCTCGTGCTCCTTATCGTTTAGCACCTGGAGAGTTACATGAGTTGTCTAATCAACTACAAGAGTTATTGGACGGGGGCTTTATTCCACCCAGTTCTTCGCCTTGGGGAGCACCAGTTTTGTTTGTAAAGAAGAAAGACGGGTCTTTTCGTATTTGTATTGATTATCGGGAGCTTAACAAGGTGACTGTCAAGAACCGCTACCCTTTGCCACGCATCGACGACTTATTTGACCAGTTGCAAGGGTTGAGTTTTTATTCAAAGATCGACTTAAGATCGGGCTATCATCAGATGAGAGTCCGAGAGGAGGATGTTCCTAAAACGGCTTTTCGAACGCGGTATGGGCACTATGAGTTTCTAGTTATGCCGTTTGGGTTGACGAACGCGCCAGCGGTCTTCATGGATCTCATGAACCGAGTATGCAAACCGTATCTCAACGACTTCGTTATCGTATTCATAGATGACATTCTGATCTATTCAAAGAGCAAGGAATATCACGAGCGACACTTGCGTCTCATCTTGGAGCTTCTGAGGAAGGAACAACTCTACGCGAAATTCTCTAAGTGTGACTTCTGGATTCGAGAGGTACACTTCCTTGGCCACATTGTGAATGAATCGGGAATACACGTGGATCCTGCAAAATTGACGCTATCAGAAATTGGGCGGCACCGAAGTCTCGTTCAGAGGTGCGAAAATTTCTTGGTCTCGCTGGGTACTATCGTAGATTTATTAAGGACTTCTCGAAGATCGCTCAACCTCTTACCTCGTTAACACAGAAAGGCGTTGTATACTCATGGGGAACGGAACAAGAGGATGCTTTCCAGTTACTGAAACAGAAACTCTGCAGTGCGCCGATTTTGTCTTTACCTGAAGGAACAGAAGATTTTATGGTATATTGCGACGCTTCGATTCAGGGTCTCGGTTGCATGCTGATGCAACACGAGAAGGTGATAGCCTACACCTCTCGATAGTTGAAGGTTCACGAGAGGAATTATAGGACACACGACTTGGAATTGGAAGCTGTGGTGTTTGCGCTTAAAATTTGGAGGCATTACCTGTACGGTACTAAATGCACTATTTATACCGACCACAGGAGCCTTCAGCATATCTTTGACCAGAAGGAATTGAATATGCGATAGCGTCGCTGGGTGGAACTCTTAAACGACTACGATTGCGCCATTAAGTATCATCCAGGCAAGGCTAATGTTGTAGCTGATGCCCGTAGTCGGAAGGAAACGAACCCCAAACGTGTGCGAGCCTTACAGCTTACTATCCATTCAAATCTTCCTGATCAGATTCGTTCGGCTCAGACTGAAGCGTTGAAGGAGGAAAACTATGAAGCAGAGTATTTGCGAGGCATGGAGAAACGACTTATAGAGAGATCTGATGGTATTCTTTACTTCATGGAGCGTATATGGATTCCCTTGTTTGGTAACCTTAGAGAGCTTGTGATGGATGAAGCGCACAAGTCTCGATACTCTGTTCACCCGGGTTCGGATAAGATGTATCAGGATCTCAAAGTCATGTATTGGTGGCCGAAGATGAAAGCTCACATCACGACGTATGTTAGTAAATGCTTGACGTGTTCAAAGGTCAAGGTGGAATACCAGAAACCGTCTGGATTGCTTCAACAACCAGATATACCCATGTGGAAATGGGAGCAAATTGCCATGGATTTTGTCACAGGATTGCCTAGAACTCAAAATGGAAATGATACCATTTGGGTGATCGTTGATCGTCTCAGGAAGTCAGCACATTTTCTAGCAATCAAGGAAACGGATAAGTTCTCACAACTTGCAGCTGTCTATCTGAAGGAAGTGGTTTCTAGGCACGGGGTGCCGACCTCTATTATCTAGGATCGTGATCCGCGTTTCATTTCGGATTTGTGGCAGTCGATGCACAAATCGTTTGTCTCACGTCTCGACATGAGCACTGCTTACCACCCACAGATGGATGGTCAAAGTGAACGAACCATCCAGACACTTGAAGACATGCTGCGCGCGTGTGTGATTGATTTTGGCAAGGGTTGGGAGAAACACTTGCCCTTGATAGAGTTTTCTTATAACAATAGCTACCATACCAGCATCCAGGCAGCTCCATTCGAAGCATTGTACGGACGGAAGTTTCGTTCACCTCTCTGTTGGGCTGAGGGGGGTGACAGCCAGGTCACAGGCCCTGAACTTGTGTTGGAAACTTCAGAAAATATTATTCAGACCAGGAATCGTATGACAGCAGTGCGCGACCGTCAGAAAAGCTACGCTGATAAGCGTAGGAAACCTTTGGAGTTCGCAGTTGGTGATCGTGTTATGTTAAAGGTCTCACCCTGGAAGGGTGTGGTGCGTTTTGGAAAACGCGGTAAGCTTAACCCTCGTTATGTAGGGCCATTCAAAATTCTGGAACGAATCGATAAAGTGGACTACAAGCTAGAGTTACCTACTGAGTTGGGTAACGTTCATGATGTTTTCCACGTATCGCAACTAAAGAAGTGTTTGTCTGATGAAACACTTGTGGTACCGTTTCAAGAGTTAAAGATTGACGACAAGTTGTAGTTTGTCGAAGAACCAATAGAAATTATGGACCAGGAGGTCAAGGTCCATAAGCATAGTCGAATTCCGATCGTGAGGGTTCGTTGGAACTCAAGACGTGGACCGGAGTTCACATGGGAGCGCGAGGATTAGATGAAGCTCAAGTACCCACATTTATTCCCATCTGACAAATCCAAGTCTGACAAATCTAAGTCTAGCACAACTAGTGAATTTCGGGACGAAATTCCCATTCAAGTTGGGGATGATGTGGCACCCGCGGGAAATACACAGTCATCATGATCTAACGCCGTTCTATTTCTACCAAATTTCGGGACAAAATTTCTTTCAAGTTGGGGATGATGTGACAACCCGAGAATCCAAGATCATTGTCTACACTTCTTTTGTTCGCAATCTTGTTTAAACCCTTTGTTTTGTATTATGACATGTGTAGTTTGTGTGATTAATGTTGCATGTTGGATAGATGATTACTGTATTGATTGTGTGGTTATATTGTGCATGCAAAGATAATCTTTCGTCGACATCAAGCTTGACGAAACACATAGGTCTTTCGTCACCCACAAGCTCGACGAAACATAGTCTTTTGTCGATGGATGGGTTATTCGCCATAAGGGCTTTCGGCCCAGGAAGTTTACGGCCCAACATGTTACGTTAAAACATAAACTTTGATATGATAATCGTCAGTTACAAACTAAGAACCCTAGACTTCTCTCGATGACAGCCTCTCCTTCATAACCTCTCATCTTTGTGAAGCTTGTCTCTCGTGATTAAATCACTCGGTATCTTGGTTAGTGCCCATCTTTACGCTTGATTACTATGAATATTTGATGATTGATTAATATGATTGCATGAACGATGACTCTTAACCGAAACCCTATGTGATGATGAAGAACAGATGTCTTAGTACAATTCGATTGGAGTATTTGTGTGTTAACTTTATGTGAAACTAGGGTTTCGTCTACGACATAGTGCAGTTAGAATGGATGAATGATTATGATGCTCGTTCATATTGATTTCAATGGTTAGATCTTGTAGTCGATGAGTGTATATGCTTGATCTTGGGTTCGTAATCAATTGATGTGTTGCTTGATTAACTGTTATGATTTGTATGAATGATGATTATTCATAACTAGTATGCATGATTATCATTTGATCTGTTGTTAGATCTATTTGGGTATTGATAAACTGGGTAGCATACGGCTGGATGAAAGAAAGTATAACTGTCTGACTAGGGTTATGAAGAAACATAGTAGTCTTTCGCTACACCTCATCTCGACGAAACATATTAGTCTTTCGCCGAGATGGTTCACGATGAAACATGGAAGTCTTTCGTCGGATGGTTTTTCGCCGGTAGGGTCTTTCGCCGTGAAGGCTGCTGTTATGTGACAGAACCTTTAAACAGTAGAGTCTTATGTAGTTGAGACTTGCATGTGATTGAGTAACTGCTAAGCAAAATATAATGATCTTTGTTATGTGTGCAAACTCTGGATATACGTGACTTGATTGATTGCGAAACTGATTTCATTGGTAACCACGTTAGGGTTGGTTGATTAACTTGGAAATGGGTAACTAAACAAACCGAGCAAACCAAGGTGAGTTCACTGCTCTTTCTCAAAGCATGCGTCCCGGGGAGGGACATCTGGTAATCGTTCCTGGGAGGAACGTCGGGTTATTGGGATGTTGGTTATTACACACATTTCTATCATTAATTCCCACCATATACCGATTGGTTGCCGGGGAGGCAACAGGGTTATTAGTTGATAGCGCTATTAGGTTTGGCACCCTCACACCATACCGGGGAGGACGGTCGTGAACTAATTACCTTAACCACTTGACCAATGTATGATAGAGCATTGGGGTTTGGGCAAATAATCTAGAGTCATCTACGGTAATCGAGTTAATAACAACATCAATCATTAAAATGTTTTATACTCATATCTGGTAACTAAAACGTGGTAACAAAGTTTGAACTCACCAGCGTCGTCTGACACACTTGTCTGCATGCTTGCAGGTCGTTAGGTACCTGGTTATGGACTTGCTATCTGGGAGTGCTGGAGTGGTCATGGATCAAGACTCTTGGATACTTGTTTCATTGGTTTTGAACACTTGTTTTGAAACAGTTGATTTACAATTTATATTATGCTTCCGTTGAACGTTACTTTGGTTTTTAACTTACGACTTGAATTTATATTATGAAATGAATGGAATATTTTATGCAAATATTTGTTATAGTTCAATGTGATTGGTGGCTTGGATCCTGGTACGTCACACGTCCCGCGGTGTTTCCGCATGTGGTATTTTGGGGGTGTGACAAAACCTAACGATGGTCATGTGATCAGAACCGTAATGTAAGTCAACAAAGTATAGTCTTATGCAGACAACACTTTGGCATTCGTTAGTTGGTTCCAGATCGATCAGATAGAATATCGTATCGGTGATTATTGGTTAGAACACCAACGTATAGAGAAAAGAAGAGAAGGAATGAGCAAGGAAAATGAATCCTAAGCTTCCTATTTATAGGTAAGGAATATGTCTTATCCCATATGGATCTTCCACAGGTGTTATCTACACATATACACCTTCCTCAGTTGTTATTTACCCATATATACCTTCCTCAGTTGTTATCTACCCATATACACCTTCCTTAGTTAAACCTTTCCTTATATATTACTTCCTTATATATACTTTCCTTATATGTTTAGTTATTAAACTTACTTAACCGTTTTGTTGTTAAACTTAGTTGTTTAACTGATAATTTACTTTAACTGTTTAACTGATTAACTTACTTAGTTGTTAAGTTTTCTTAACCGCTATGTACCTTAACTGCTAAGTTTTCTTAACCATTAAATTTTATGGTTTAGTAGCCCCCTAGTTATAAGCTCTAATTTCTAGATACAATGCAACTCGTATTAGTGTATTAAGCCAATTCAAACTTTAACGATAATCACGATATCGAAACCCACAACGAATGACAAAGTATAGCCTTATTCAGGCAGCACTTAAACATCCGTTGGTTTGGTTTTAGAATGATCGGATAGGGTACCGTACTAGTGATTCGAGTTAGCACACTGATTATGGGCAGAGGTTTAGAACTTTGGTATAATAGAAGTATTACACCAGTATATCGAGAGAGAAAGAAACGAATTGAGCAGATTGGAATGGGTGCGTCTCGTTCAAGCTATAGCTATATTAAGGGAGTCTCGCGCCCCACGATACATCAAGGCTGACCTCTCACGGCCCGTGAGAAGGTCTATCTAGGGCATAGGTGTCATGAGTCAGTGGGGTAGGTTTGACACGTGGGTGACACGTGGCCTACATGTGTCTCTGGAGAATTTCATGACTCTCACGCCCCGCGGAGGACCCTTAAGGGTCTGTCATGGCCCGCGAGAAACGTAAAAACCCTTTCTTTTTTATTTTTCGTGCTGGTTCTCGTCGTACGCGTTTGGGTTTTGATTATGAATTGTTGTGGGACCTTTTTGAGGGTTGTTACATCCTCCCCATCTTGTTTTAAGTCTTGTCCTTGAGATTCATTAAAGTAAGTAAGGATACTTTTTTCATTTCTGACTATAGCTCTCAGGTGTATTTTAGTCCCCTTTTCGAATCCCACTTCACTTTAACCAGAACTAACATCTTGTGCTTGAGATTCTTAATCTTTCTATCTTAAATTTGTAGAGGTTTCTCAACAAACTTCAATTTCTCATTTACCACTATGTCTTGAAGAAGTACTATCAATGATTAATCAGCTAAACTCTTCTTTAGATTACATACCTGAAATACGTCATGTAGACCCGCCATTTCTTCCAGTAATTATAGCTGGTAAGCTACTGGTCCTATTCGCTTGATAACTTTAAATGGTCTGACATACCTCGGGCTTAACTTTCCTTTCTTGCCGCATCGGATTATTCCTTTTTCAAGGAGAGACTTTTAGTATCATTCTTTTTCTGATTTAAATTCTAACGGTTTGCCGATCTCTTGGCCTGATAGTTGTTTTTCTCATATTTCTGTCCAACATACTGGATGGTACTATCATCTATAAAGTGCTTTAAATAGGGCAACATTAGTACCGGTATGATAACTATTTGTTCATTGAAAACTTCTTATAAGTGGCAAGTGATTGTCCTACTTTCACCAATATCTATAACACATGCACTTAGCATGTCTTCCTATGTTTGTATTGTTCCTTCACCCTGCTCATACATAATAAGTTGTACTTAGATTCGGTTGAGTTTTCATGGCTTTTTGAAAAATATCCCAGAAATGAGAAGTGAAATGACTATCTCGATCCGATATAATAGATAACGGGATTCTATGTAACGATACTATTTCGTCCACACACAACTTAACTAAGCGTTTTATACTTAAGGTTTCCTTTATTGGTAGGAAATGAGCTGACTGGGTTAGTCGATCCACAATCACCCAGATTGTGTCGTTACATTTTCTTGTTTTGGGTAATTTGGTAACGAAATCCAGTGTTATCAATCCCATTTCTATACTGGCATTTCTAATTGTTGAAGTAAACCTAACAGATTAAATAATTAGACACATAACTTGCTACATCCTTTTTTCATTCGTATCTATCAGTAATTCTTATTCAAACCTTGATACCTCTTATCACTTCCACGATGCATCATATACTTAGTTTTTTGAGCTTCTTCGAGAATTCTTTGTCGTAGGTTTCCTTGAATAAGTACTTAAATTCTACTTGGATTGTGTTCACTTCTCCCGTTGGATTATGAATCTTAACAAAATTCTGATTACTAAAGACTTGAGCATGATTGGATGCTAATCATTCCATTTCTCACACTACATCGAATCCAACGAGGTTTATAAGTAAAGTAGAACTAAGTTTGTATCCTAGCAATTATCTTTTCGCCTGTTGCTATAATCAAATCAATCAGGATATTGCTTGCCATAGTTGCGTATTATGATTACGAAATATGGAAAATGGAAGTCAAAACCGTTTTTCTTAATGGACTTTTCTCTGAAGATGTCTATATGGTTTAGCCTGAAGGTTTTGTCGATCTAAAATATCCAACCAGGGTGTGCAAACTGAATGAGTCTATTTATGGACTCAAACAGGTATCTCGCAGCTGGAATCTTCGTTTTGATCAGAAGATCAAAGAGTTTGGTTTTGTCAAGAATGAAGATGAGCCTTGTGTTTATAGAAAGGCTAGTGGGAGCATTATATCATTCTTCATCCTTTGTGTGGATGATATACTAATCATTGGAAACAACATCCCTATGCTTAACAAAGTTAAACACTATTTGGGATCTTGCTTCGTAATGAAAGATCTTGGAGAGGCTGCTTACATTCTAGGAATCAAGATCTTTAGGGATAGATCTAAGCGGCTTCTAGGGCTTAGTCAAAGTACATTCATAGACAAAATGATGACATGCTTCAAGACGGAAAACTCCAAGAAAAGATGTGTTCCTATGACGAAAGGAACCATGTTGAACAAATCGCAATCTCCTTCAACAAGCATTGAAATTAAACAAATGGAAGCAATTCCATAAGCTTCAGGGATTGGTTCTATCATGTATGCTATGTTATGTACTAGACCCGACGTCGTGTATGGTTTAAGCATGACTAGTCGTTTTCAGCAAAGTCCTGGCATTGCCCATTGGACTGCAACAAAGAACATTCTGAAGTAATTGAGAAGAACTAAAGATATGTTCTTGGTGTTTGGAGGAGTGGAAGAAGAGCCCACTGTAATGTGTTACACTGATGTTAGCTTCCAAAATGACTGAGATGATTCTCGCTCACAATCAGGATTCGTATTCAATCTCAATAGAGGAGCTGTCTATTGAAAAGCTCCAAACAAAGTGTAGTGGCGGATTTAACCACTGAATCTGAATATATAGCTACATCGGATGCTACAAAAGTAGCTTCTTGGATGAATAATTTCATCACCGACCTTGATGTGGTTTCAAGTATTCAGAAACCAATCGAGGTGTTCTGTGATAACACAGGAGCCATTTCTCAAGCCAAAGAGCCCAGATCTCATCACAGGGCCAAGCACATTCTAAGAAAGTTCCACTATATACGGGAAATACTGGAATGAGGAGACATCATAATAAGCAAAGTAGATACAGATCAAATCCTAGTAGATCCGTTCACTAAACCAATGACTCAGGACAAGCATGACCAACACAGGAATGCTATCGGTCTTTGATTAGCTAGCCATTTGTTTTGAATAAGTATTTGGATGGACGGAAATATAAACAATTGTACCGTTTAAATTCACTTTTGATTTAATGTTAACTGCAAACTTTGAATCTTACAACAGTATTCGATTTTAATATGTTTAATCCATGAATCTTGTATTCTAAATTATCCGTAGTCGGTCAGGCCCCTGGGAATGACTCTGAATTAAGACTATTATGACTTTGGAGTCAATGAGTTGACTTCCAAACTCACAGACCTCATTATGAATGACGCTGGATGTAACTCACATCAAATCATATTCATGGATTTTAGTCATAAGATGCTTTGATTTAGGTATACTCATTTAGTATCCTCTGACCTGAGATACGTACTAGAACTTTTGTTTACTAAAGAATATTCTTTGATCAGTGTCAACCATTGTCGCCTAACTGTCAGTCATAAAGTCATTGGTTGGGAGTAGTTCTGAAGTTTAGTGGGAGTTGTATGTAGTCAAGAGGGGATTATGTACTCTTACATTATATGTAACAGTTAGACATCAGGCGCCCTCGTTGATTCAAACTGGTGAAGTGTAAGGCCTTACCCAAACTTACTATGTGTTTGATTGGACCACTTTGATTCTTGAACGAGAACGATAATGATTGAACACCATGTGAGATTGAATCTGATCCATGTCTCATTTTTAAATTGATGTTTTATATGGAAAGGATAGAGGACAACGATTACCACAAGCTCATTGTCTTGCAACATGATGTTTTAAGATGTTTTGGTTAATGACTTAAAAGTGTCATAACTTGTTGGGGGCAGCCATGTGTAGCTAGAGCGCCTCTGGCTGTCAACGTTAAAGAACTTAATCGAAAACGTCCAAGTGGGAGCCTGTTGGAAAAATGGACCGGTCTGATTAGTTAACACGGCCGACTGAGTTATGACTCGTAAGAGTTACACTGTGGGCAATGAACTAAAATCCACTTAACAGGTTTAACTGGTAATTACGAATGATATACGGAATGGATCATAATTATATTTGTGTTTGTGAGCGGGTTTATATTATTAATACTCGTTATTAATAATATAATTGTTTATCTTAATTAATAAACTTGTTACCGGTATTAACTAAGAGATGGGTACATGGACCAGATGAGACGGGTACACTCATCTCCCCACTTGTCGCGCATGCACCCTTGCATTACCACTTTTCGCATATGCATGAACTTCTAGCCACTTGTCGCGCATGCATTCTTGCATTGCCACTTGTCCAACTTGTGCATGCAAGTCCGCCACTTGGTAAGTATGCATGCTTCTCCATACTCTATATAGAAGGATTCATAGGGTTGGATTAGTTATTAACCGAGGTATATCTTTCTCATCGGTAGTTAGATATCCTTATCACTGTGCTCGTATTTGCATGTAACCGGATCCTGTCGGGTGTCGTTTATTGTTGATCACTTGTTTATATTTCCGATGCGCTTTATTGATTAACTCGCTTAATTAATTCACTATTATTTATTGAATCGGGTTTTGATAAATTAAAATATTTTAACTAATCACCATGGAAACCCAACATATAATATAATACTGCATCTACAACTTCTATACTTTTCACATACACAAATGTTTGAACTTGTTATAAGTATTCCAATGCGTAGAGGTCTATTTTCTTTACGTACTCCATTAGTTGAATCATTTGAATTAATTTAAGAGTGGTAAATTACATAATTTTTTTTTAATCTTTATGAAGTATGACTGATGACGGGGATAGCCCATGACTAAATAAAATGACTTAGGAACATGAACGCTTAAAAGGTTAAAGGGTTCAAATCCCGCGAACTCGGGTGAGCAGCAAAAAGGACGTAAACAGTAAGCCATCACTTCACTGATTGCTTGTCCAGCCCTCTCACAGCCGTAAAAGAGAATATGTGCACATAGTGTAGTCTTTTATCCGCAGGTCCAAACACTTTAACCCCTAAAAAGGGTAAGTCCCCCACTGCAAGCATGTTTCACTAGTCCATGGTTTCCTCTTTGGGCGATGTCCTTCCCTATAAATTGACACTTCATTTAGTGCTGAGGGACATTCCGATCAGCTCGGATTCCTTTGGGATCTCTAGTCTTTCTTCTCGAGTACTTGTTCTATGCAAGTCTCTATTCTTCACATTCAACACACACATTTCCACTGCTCTCACATCCGAAGCTGAACACACTTCAGTTGAGGATCTTGAGCAAACAACAAAATCTAACTAGTGAACCTCTCTCCACGTCTTGCAAATGTGGGGGGACCCCACGACCTGCGTTAGGTAAACCGGAACCCTCCAACCCTTTTGCCTAACCAACCTAGCTACTACTCTCGGTCTAGTATTTGTTGCATCAACAAGTTGGCGCCCACCGTGGGGCTACGCCACTAATTTTCTTCAAAAGACCTAGTAGTGTAGCTCCATTTCTGCTCAAAAGTCAGCATGTCGGAAGGTGAGTCTCTGGGAGAGGTAAACCAAATCCCACGTACCTCTACCCCAAACACTAGCCAAACTCCTGTGGCTATACCAACCTCCATCTCAACACCGGGAAGCACTCCAACTGGAGCGACATACCCCGAGTTTCTAACTTTCCAAACGCCAACACCATCTCGTTCCGGAGTACCATCTCCCAACGTTGGTGCTTCTAACACACCTCACGTGTTGACCTTACTCCCGAAGGGGTTGCCAATAACTTTCTCGAGTTAAGGTCTCTCCTTAACCAATACGTGAGTAGGGAAAGGGACAAGGGAGTGAGGATCCGTCTGGATTATAACGAGCCAGAACCATCACTATCTCCTGGACCTCCCGCTCTTCCTTTTGCAAGCTCACAACCAACTGTGTCTAGGAATGAGATTGGTCCCAGCAATCCTCCTCCAAATCCTAACCCATATTTGTACACGAGGCCAGATCCAACGTCTTTTCCCCTCTTTTCTTCCCAACCAGTTGCAACCGGTGCTCCCTTGGGGCACGAGCTAACTTTGACCAGCTCCTACAATCTCCAGTAGCAAGCCTTCCACCCTCAGCGACAACTACGTGAGAACAAGCTCTGTCCTTGCTTCCCTTGGCACGAAGTGCCGTTATGAGCGCTCCTTTAGGGGTAAACTGCCCAGTTGCACCTGGAAGCCTTCAAGGCTTCAACCTTATGCCTCAGATGATGGCTTAGATGATGGCAAGCTTCCCATGGCAACACTTTATTAATCAAGTGCTGGCCACCCTAGGGAACAACCATAACAACAACAACAACACAGGTGTAAGGGTGGAAGAGGATTTGGCCAATCCATATAAACCAAGTAATTTGTCGTGTTTCTCCCAGCAAATTGCTGATTATGATTTTCAAACAAAGATCAAAATGTCATCCCACATCAAAACATATGATGGGACTGAAGACCCAGAGGATCATCTCCAGATCTTTACTGGTGCTGCTAGGATCGAGAAATGGTCTAATGCTGAATGCTGTCTCGTGTTCATGCAAACCCTTGTCGGGTCAGCCAGAATCTAGTTCTATGATTTACCTGCCAGAAGCGTTCGAAGCTTCGATGACCTTAGCAAAGGGTTCCTGGCCAACTTCTCCCAGCAAAGGCGGTAAGTTAAAGATGACACAGTGATTTTCCAGATAAAACAAAGGGACGATGAAAGCCTTCGAGAGTTCATAGAAAGGTATAAAAAGGAAGGTCTGACGTATGTGGGGGCGGATGAAAAGATGAGAGTAACCGGTTTCATGAATGCAATTACCTCCAAATACCTTAGCAGGGATTTCAACAAGTCCCTGCCAAAGACCTTAGAAGAAGCTCTCGAAAGGGCCGAAGCCCACATCAGAGGAGAGGAGGCTGTAGACATAAAAGAGCAAAGAAAAAGGGGATCTAGCTGGCTAGGCAACAGTCCAGCTAGAAAAAAAGGGAAACTTCCATTCCTATGACAGACGCCAAAGGGGTTCAGAGCAACGAAGGTCTGAAGGCCAGAACCCTTCAAGCAGGGAGAAGGCCATGAACTTCACCCCCTTACCAAGACCCCTCAAGAGATTCTTGCTATAGAGGAAGTGAAACAAAGCTTCCGACTTCCCAGGCCTCTCCCTAAAAGCAAACGGAATGAAAATTCCACCCAGTTTTGTGAATTTCATGAAGATAAGGGCCACCATACTAAAGATTGCTTTCAACTCAAAAAGAGGATTGAAGAGGTCGTCAAGTCCAGGGAGCTTGCCCACTTAGTGAAGGGGGTAAAAGACAAGATGGCCGAAGGAAAGGGCAAGGAAGTTAACATGGTGGATTTTGATGGAAAGGTTCCCCACAAACGGCAGCGGTTGGAAGCTTGGGAGCTTCAGTGTGTCTGCTTCCCTCCAACAGAAAAGGACCCACTCTCAAACCCCCTTGTGGTTGAAGCAACTGTGGGTACACTAAAGACAAGCAGAGCATACATAGACACTGGTGCAGCCACTGAAATTATGTTTGAAAAGTTCTTCAACCGATTGAGCAATGAGGAACGTTCGAAGCTTCAACCCTCCGGAACCTCCATAAAAGGTATTGCTGACATACCCCTCAAGCCTTTAGGGCAACTAACCCTTGATGTCCGTTTCAGTGAAGGCAAGATGGAGAGAGTCCAACCTCTCAGTTTTGTGGTTATCAATATACCTTCCTGTTGGTGCATATTTGTGACAACAGCTTAGATTTGGTCTTTGGATATCTTGTAATTAGTAAAACGATAAACGGTTAGCGGGTTTAGCTTAGTAATAGTTAAATAATACAGTTTGGGCTAAACAAAACCCAGTTTGGGTCAAGGGGGACGAATTGGGCTTTGCCCATGTAGGAAACCCTAGCCCAAGTAGCAACCTTGTGTTATATAAACAAGGCTTTGCATTAGGGTTTAGGTTAATCAGCCAAAAACAGTTTGTGTGAGGATTTTTGTGAGAGCAATAGGCTAGGATGAAATAAGGATCTTGATTGATTGTAATTCGTGAGATTGATAATCAATAAAGATCGGTTTAATTGAAATTTCTGTTTCTACTCAATTCTGTGATATTCTGGTCTAGAGGATTCCGCACTCTAGATTGGATTGACAATTTTGTGACGATCCGTACGAACCAGGGGACCTACAATTGGTATCAGGGCTTTAGGCTCTTGAAGAAGCTCGGTTTAGAATTGTGATCTGCATAATTCGAGTGGAAGGGTTTGAAAATTTCGAAAATTTTAAACCTGAAAAATTAGGGTTTTCGAATTTTTTGAATTTCTGATAAAATTCTGCGTTTTTGTTTGTGTTTGACCAGTCTGCGTGTTTGATTTTGCTGATTTGCAGCTTTTCGGGATAGTTTTGGTTAATTGGTTGAAGGATTTTGGCTGGAAAGGCTTGAAGATTCGAAGATTGTTCTTCGTGTTCTTCACGTTCTTCGTTCTGTTCTTCACTGTTTTTCGAAAATTACTGATATTTTGCTATTTCGATTCTGTAGGAAAGTGTTGAAAGAATCTGGAAAATCTCTAGAAAGTTGAAAAGATTGAATTTCCGTATTTACTGGCTGGTGTATTTAATATTTTCGCAGACTGGACCAGTGAAATTAACTAACCGGCGAAATTAAAATCCAAAGGCGACTTTGGTAACCGTGTAATTGTCCTCAGCGAAATTATCACGGTGATCGGCGACTTTACCAGTCGTCGTAATAGCGAAATTAACCAGCGAATTTGACAGCGAAATTGACCATCGAACTTGACCTTTCAGCGAATTTAAGTTAACCAGCATAATTAACCAGCGAAATTAAGTGATCAGTGAAATTGTGCAGCGAATTTGAGGTAGCGAAATTAACTGGGTTTGCCAGCGAAATTAGCTAGAGGAATTAAAACTAGCATAATTAAAAGGTGGAGTATTTATTTTTGTAGAGTAATTAGATACGTATAGAGGAATTAACGTTTTCGTGAATTGAATTTGATCCGTAGCTCATCTGCCGAAATCGTTTGCACCGTTGAATTCGTTGGATTTTAAGGACAAAAAAAACTCTGGAAATTCCCGAATTTGGTTTTCGACATTATATATCATTGGATTCATCTTTTCGAGACGATTCTAACGGTGTAATTTGGTAACCACAGTTTTCGGACACTTTTTGTATGGTTTTACCAGTATGCAACGTTAAAATGTCGAACATGTCTAATCTGAATGAGCTTTTGAGAATGGAGCACGAGGTTGGCACTACCAACAAACCGCCTAAGATGATGAAGGTGGAAAATTATTTGACTTGGAAGGACGGTTTTCAATCCTTCATTGGATATCAGGACACACGCATGTGGATATGCATTGTAGATGGGTACACAAACCCAACACACGATTTTGAGGGCAGACCACGTGTCACAGCATATGTGAACTTGCAAGAGGCTGATAAAAAGATGTATGAGGCTGAAAAGAGAGCATTGGCTGCAATCAAGATGTCCTTACCTGATGGCATCAAGCATATCTTTAAGAAGTACACTACTTCAAAGGATATGTGGGATGCATTAAAGAAATGATATGAGGGAAATGCAGATGTTAAGAAGAACAAGGTTGATCTATTGAAGAAGCCGTTCGTGGTATTCAAGTACATGAAGAATGAGTCACTTGAGGACATCATCACTCGATACTACCATCTGATGTCAGAAATGGACAATTATGATATAGATTGCTATTCTGACGTAGAGAAGAATGACAAGCTGCTCGATGCTTTACCTACTAAATGGGATATCTACACTCTCGTGATCAAGGGAGAAACTGATTATGAGACAAAGGAACTGGAAGAAGTAGTTGGCAAGCTGAGAGCTTATGAACTCAATATGAAGAAGAAAGACACTGGATATGATCAGGTTCAAGATCCTGGGATTTACAATGGGCTTACATCTTCTTCATCTCACAACGCTTCTAGCGACTCCGCTACTGCGTTTCTTTCGTGTGAGAATGAGCAGGTCACAGTGAATGAGGATGGTGATGTGTGTTTTGTAGCTGCTTTAGGAGGACCAACAGGAGCCAAGAGAACATCAGCTTCTAAGCAGGGTGGTAGTACAAAGTCGATGCCTATGAGTGTGAAGTCTGCAGAAGAACATCTTGCTCTACTTGCTTCATATGAAAACTACACCCAGGGGAAGATATATGATCCTGCTACTTTAGATGAAGATTATGATCAGATTGACCCTGATGATCTAGAAGAGATGGATTTACAATGGCAGATGGCCATGATTTCCAGAAGAGTCAAGAGGTTCATGAACAGAACAGGAAGGAAGTTTGTAGGGAGGAGTGTTGGTTTCGACAAGACCAAAGTGAGGTGCTTTAACTATCAAAGTTATGGGCATTTCGCTAGGGAATGTCAAAAACAAAAGCAAGAGACTTCGAGTCAGAGTTCAAATAATAGGAATGCATCAAACAACTCTAACTCGAGAGCTTTGATCTCTATAGTAAGAGAAGGTTCATATGACTGGAGTGTTCACTTGAAAAATGATGAGAATGTCACTCAAGCATTCATGGCAGAGATTGTGCCAGTTGATGATGGTGAAGCTACAGTAGATGATGCTGAAGTTGAGAAGGAAAGTGAAGCTGAAAAAGAGAAGGGTGATTAGACAACAGATGCTGAAGAGGAAAAGCCAAAGTCTAACCATGAAAGGGAATCTGAAGAGAGAGATGCAAAATACAAAAGAATGGAAGCTCAAATTGCTGCTCTCATGGCCAACTTAGACAAAATAACAGGAGAGGTAAGTAACTCTGCTACTTCTATTTGCTTAAGATGTCGTGAATTACAGGGTGAAGTTGATAGATTATCAACTGAAAATCAAAGTCTGGTTAACGAGATGTCTAACATTAAAGAATCAAACTTTTTTGCTAAAATAAATGAGTCGTTATATTTAAAAAAGATAAAAGGCTATGAAGCTGAAATTGAAGTTTTAACCTGCAAACTAAACGAAAAACTTCAAGTCATAGAGTTAGCTCATGATATGATGAGTGAGAAAACAAAAGAGATTTCTGAAAAAATGCAGAGATTTGTCAGATGCACAACTCAAAATTGTTGAACTTGAAAAGAAATTGAGTCAATTCAGAGATTCTACTTTTGTAATGAAACATATGATGGGTGGCTTGAGGAAAAGTAATGACAAAACAAGTGTGGGATTCCATGGTTTCAATGAAGTTCCACCTCCTGTTTGTCATGACTATTCTTTCTTGCCTGATGAAGACGAGCTCACAGACTTTGTGTCAACATCACCAAGTAGTTCCACATCAAGTCAAGGTGATGTGTCTGAGAATGATGATGCTAAGAAGGATAATAACAACAAACCTGTTTTGAAAAAGAAAATTTCACATCCTAAGAATAAAAATCCAACTTTTGTTAAAAAGGTTAATTTTGTTCAAGGAAGTGACATGAAAAACTAAACAGCTGTTATTGAAAACGAATCAAATGTAGAGTTTGCTAAAAACAAAAACAAAGAAAATTCTGAAACTAAGAAAATTGAACCAAATCCTTCTAAGGCATCATCATCAAAACCTGAATCTAGTTCAAAGGCTTCAGATAAGAAGTCTTCGAAAAAGAGATTGTGCTTCAAGTGTCATACAAAGGGACATGTAGCTAGCTGCTGTCCTAACAAAAAAGACTGAAGCACAAGTTAGTGAGAAAAAGAGAGAGAAATTACCAGAGAAGAGTGGTGATAATGAGGAGAAAGTGTCTAATTCTCCAAAGAAATATGCTCCTAAGCAACATGAGGGTGTTGTTGTTGGTGTAGATAAGGCTGAAAAAGGAACTCCACAAGTTCCTCATTTTCAAAGAAATCAACCAAGATTTCAGCCTGAATCTACATCAGGCAGATATGAGAGACCTAGCAGCAGTTCACCTAGAATGAACAATTTTAATGGAAATTCAAGTAATTTCAGAAGTCAAGGTCAATATCAAAATCGATACCAAAATAATGGTGGTCAAACTTTTTATAATAATGGCTTTAAAAATTATAACAGTCAAGCTTCTTGGAATCAAAACTCATGGTATCAAAACCAAAATTTTCAAAGGTCGAATAGTCCAAACACATATAGGAACCCTCAGGACCATAGACCTAGTGGAAATCAAAATCAAATTCCATCAACAGGTCTGAGATCCAAGACTCCAGTTAGGAGTAATGGATATTGGATGGATGTTCCAGTAGTTAGTGAATTTGGACGACCCAAGACCATTAAGGCTTGGTGCCCCAATCTAACTAATTTCTTGGTTGGTGTGTGCAGGAGTTGCTAAGGAGGATTATCAACTTATGCTATGTTGATAGTGGCTGCTCTAGGCACATGACGGGGGATGCGAGATTGTTGACTGAGTTTGAAAATTATGATGGTGGATATGTGAATTTTGCGGGTGCTAAAGGTGGTAGGATTACAGGTCGAGGAAAAGTGACCAATGGGAAGATCACACTGGACAAGGTGAACTATGTTGAGCAGCTTAAGCACAATCTGATGAGCGTGTCACAAGTCTGCGACAAGGGTCTCTCGGTCCATTTTACCAAGACTGAAGCATTAGTGTTGAAACCAGGTTTGGTGATTCCGGACGATTGGATAGTGATGAGAGCGCCAAGGAGAAATGACACTTATGTCATGGACATGGGTGCCAAGGATACGTCTGCTGTGGTGGCGTGCTTATTGTCAAAAGCATCTGAAGCTGAATCAATGTTGTGGCACAGATGCATGGCCCATATTCACTACTGCAAAATGAATTACCTTATTAAAAATAAGCTAGTGAAAGGGGTTCCAATGCAGAGGTTTCACATGGAAGATAAATGTCTTCCATGTCAAAAGGGAAAACAACATAAGAAATCTCACAAATCAAAAACAGTAAACCCTTATGAATTAATTCACATGGATTTATTCGGTCCAGTGAACGTGAGGAGCATAGGTGGAAAGTACTATTGTCTTGTTGTCACAGATGATTACTCACGTTATTCATGGATTTTCTTTTTAGGTACAAAAGATGAGACAACGGAGATGCTGATAGATCTTTTTACAAAATTGGAAAACGTCCATGATGCAAGGATCAAGAGGATAATGAGTGATAATGGCACGGAGTTCAAGAATCGGATTCTGGATCTCTACTGTCTTCGAAAGGGAATTGAGCATCAATATTCTGCTCCTTATACGCCTCAACAGAATGGAGTCGCTGAGAGGAAAAACAGGACGTAGATTGAAGCCGCTAGGACTATACTTTGAGATTCCAAGCTTCCAGTTCTTTTCTTGGGAGAAGCTGTGAATACAGCTTGCTACGTCCTAAACAAAGTTTTAACCGTTAAACGTTTTAACATAACTTGTCATGAACTTATGTTTAACGAGAAACCAAACTTAACAATCTTTGAACCATTTGGATTACCCTGAACCATTGTGCGAAACAAAGATAAAAAAAAATCGATGAGGTGGCTGATGAAAGCTACTTTCTAGGTTATGTGCCTGGCACACCGAATAAAAGGGTTTTCAATCTAAAAACTGGTAAAATTGAGGTTGTTTTTAATGTAGAATTACTACCTACAAACCTCAACAATCAACGAATGGTCCAGCTATATTATATGATTATGAAAGTGTTTTTAAATCATTTAATATTCCTGAGTTTTCCAATGCAGATGATTCTTAGTTGATACAGACAGTGATTAGTGAAGATGATGAATGTTGATATGACAGGTGCTCTGGAAACTCCCTCAGGTGCTGCTGATCTTGATTAAAGCGATAGTGACTCTGAACCCATTTAGGGGGAGGATTTCATTAATCCGTTTGCGAATCAGAATATTCAGGGGGGGATTGGATCAAACCTGGATGACAATTTAGAAGTCTATACCATTGCTACTACTCGAGCAAATAGAGATCTTCCAGTTGACATGATACTTGGAGATCCTACTGCAGGTGTTCAGACAAGGAAAAGCATAGCAATGAATTCTGGTTTATTTGTTTCGATTGAGAAGACTGGGATAGTGAATGAGTGCTTGTATAGTTACTTTATTTCCCAAGAGGAGCCGAAGAACATTCATATGGCTCTAAAAGACAATTCATGGGTTGAAGTTATGCAAGAGGAATTGGCCTAGTTTGCTAAGTTGAAGGTTTGGGAGTTAGTTGACCTTCCTAAAGGTGAAAGAGAGATTGGCACTAAGTGGATGTTTAAGTGCAAGAAAGATGACAGAGGGATAGTCACGCGAAACAAGGCTCGATTGGTGGTAAAAGGTTTCAATCAGTAAGAAGGGATTGGTTACAATGAAGTGTTTGCACCAGTGGTAAGGCTGGAAGCAATTCGTTTATTCTTAGCCTTCGCATCATTCAAGGGTTCAAAGTTTACCAACTAGACGTGAAGAGTGCATTTCTTTACGGGAAAGTCCAAGAAGTGGTGTATGTCTCACAACCAGATGGGTTCGTTGATCCAGATTATCCAGATCGTGTGTACAAGCTTGATAAGGCTTTGTATGGATTACATCAAGCTCCCAGGGCATGGTACGAGACACTGTCTATACATCTGATCAAGAATGGTTTTGAAAGAGGTCAGATTGACAGTACACTGTTCATCAAGAGGAAGAAGGAAGATTTTCTGCCGGTACAGGTATGCGTGGATGACATCATCTTTGGGTCATCAGATGAAAACATGTGTAAAGAGTTCGAGAATGTGATGAAGAGCAAGTTCGAAATGAGCGTTATGGGTGAGTTGTCTTACTTTCTGGGATTACAAGTTGATTAGAAGGAGGAAGGGATGTTTATTCATCAAACAAAGTATGTGTATGCCATTTTGTCTCGATTCAAAATGGAGGATTGCGCTACTTTCAACACACCCATATGCGAAAATCACAATCTTGGCCAGTACTGAAGATGTTGATCCAACTCAATACAGGGCGATGATTGGTTCATTAATGTACTTGACTGCTTTAAGACCCGACATTATGTTTACCGTATGTCTGTGTGCCAGATATCAGGCTAATCCAAAAGAGTCACACATGAAAGCGGTGAAGCGTATTCTTCGTTACTTAAAGGGGAAACCTAAACTTGGGTTATGGTATCCGGCTGATAGTCATTTGAAGTTTGTTGCTTACACTGACTCGGACTTTGGAGGATGCAAGTCAAATAGAAAGTCTATAACAGGTGGTTGTCAGTTTTTAGGAGGCAGGATTGTCTCTTGGCAATGCAAGAAGCAATCTTGTGTGTCTACCTCTACGTGTGAAGCTGAATATATTGTTGCGGGTAGCTGCTGCTATCAGGTTCTCTAGATACAACAACAGATGCTCGATTATGGTTTGGATTTCACTTGTACTCCTATTATGATAGACAATAATGCCACTATTTCTATAACAAATAATCCCGTGAAACACAGTCGCACAAAACATATTGACATTCGTCATCATTTTATACGGGATTGTGCTAAAAAGAAACTAATTAAACTTAATCGAGTCGACACACTAGATAACCTGGCAGATCTTTATACTAAAGCTTTTGACAAGGCTCGCTTTGAACATTTAGTCGAACTCAACGGGATGAGGAATCCTGAATAACTGGTTTTCATAAGAATTTTGTAAATAGTTTACTTCTTTCTTAAAAATCATAAAAATACAAAAAAACATTGAAAATCAAAAACATAAAAAATAGAAAATAAAAAATGAGTTATCACTGTGTGAAAAAGAAGAAATGATAGTACATCAGCAAGTTAGACTGTCACAGTGAAAATGAATTAAATTTCTTAAGTGCGATAGCAGCTTCAATATATGATGTACCAGTAGGAACAAAGCATGAAATAATCAACTTACCAATGTGATATAAACCTAAATGAACTGTGTATGAGTGGGGAACACATTAGTGGTGTATGGTTTAATGACCTTAAATCTTGCGTTGATAGATTGTCAAAATCTGAGGTTTTGGGTCTTTATACTGTTATTTCATCCGGGGGTATCAGGGTTGTCCTTCTGCTGCATACAGATACATTCTGACCTAGGCACAACCAGGATATCTTAAAAGAGCTAAAAATGCCAAAACCCATAAATGAAGAAGCTCTCCTAGAGAGTCATTCAATGTGCAAAATGAAAAATTCGTACCAAAAAATGATATTTTTCTTAGCCCTCGTTAGATATTTTGGTCTCTTTGTTGTACGGAAGTACTGACCCGATCACCAATTATCTATCGTTGTAAAACAAAAATGGATGAATTCAGTATACTCACCTACTACGATGAATCTTTGTGCATACCTTGATCGCGAGGGTACATCCTGAAGTGGGACACACTAGTATATCAGTAATAATATTACCTTAGCGTATCATACGGTAATGGTACTTGAAATGTTCATGCATTTTGTTTAGATGAACAAACATACTGGTAATCGTCTTGGACTGCTTTTCATGAAAAATTATATAAGAATTATCTAATAGTGTGAAAATAGTTTGATTGTGCTGATATGATCTTCTTACCGGTGATTCTCACAAAAATAGAGTGTTTATTGCTTTTGTTATTTACTTGCTTTCCGAAAATACAAAAATCCAAAAATAGTGTCTTTTTCTGTTTAAAATTCTTAATGTACGGAAAACTGTTATTCTTGGAGGAATTGTTACCGATAGGGGAGACGATGTTAGAAAGTGAGTTCAAAATTTTAAATCATACAGGGTCTTGTGTGTTGGACAAAAGTTTTACGTGTTGGTAATTGAGTTGAGATTGCTTAATCTGTGATATAGTTTAACTATCTCTTGAATAATACTAATTTATCTAACTTCGTTGAAAAATTCTTATGGTTTCTCGAGATGTTTGTTTTATAGTATACAGATTGAAGCAGTATGTTACTGAGAAGTTGCTGAGAAGATGAGAGTTTGATTGGATGCATGGTAGAACCTCCTTTCTACATTGCAAACAAGATTGAAGAGTTTGAAGATTGCTTTGCAAATGCTGAACTGGAGTTTACTCAAGTGCTAACGTTTTGAAGATTTGGCGATTGGATGCATCAGCTTAGGGGGAGTCTGTTGCTGACAGAAGCTATTAAAGCTGAGTCTGTTGCTGACAGAAGCTATTAAAGCTGAAGCTATCCAAAGACCAAAGACATTGCAAGACTACATGAAGATTGCAAGATGACTGAAGACAAAGTTATTTTATGAAGCTATTGTCAAGGGGGAGTTTGTTGGTGCATATTTGTGACAGCAACTTAGATTTGGTCTTTGGATATCTTGTAATTAGTAAAACGATAAACGGTTAGCGGGTTTAGCTTTGTAATAGTTAAATAATAGAGTTTGGGCTAAACAAAACCCAGTTTGGGTCAAGGGGGGACGAATTGGGCTTTTCCCATGCAGGAAACCCTAGCCCAAGTAGCAACCTCTTGTTATATAATCAAGGCTTTGTATTAGGGTTTAAGTTAATCAGCCAAAAATAGTTTGTGTGAGGATTTTCGTGAAAGCAATAGGCTTGGACGAAATCAGGATCTTGATTGATTGTAATTCGTGAGATTGATAATCAATAAAGATCGGTTTAATTGGAATTTCTGTTTCTACTCAATTCTGTGATATTCTGGTCTAGAGGATTCCGCACTCTAGATTGGATTGACAATTCTGTGACGATCCGTATGAACCAGGGGACCTACACTTCCAACTATGATGTCATCATAGCAGTGTGCATTCTATATAGCAGTTTCTGTTGGTCATGGCACAGTCAAGTTTCCTACCGAGAGAGGGATTGCAACCCTTCAACCTACTCAAGAGGCTTACATGGTTGAAGGGGAAAGTTCCAAAAGTGAAGAAGACAGCAAGGGCTGATCATAAACCCTAAGTATCCTGAACCAAGGATAAGGGTTAATCCAAGCCTTTCACAGGAAACTCTCTCATATCTTGAAAAGCTGCTAGTACATTATAGCGATGTCTTTGCTTGGTGCCCGGAAGATATGACGGGTATCCCTCGAAGCATTGCTGAACACGAGCTGAAAATACCACCCGATGTCAAGCCTGTCGTCCAAAAGAAGCTTAGCTGCATGCCAAGAGGTTGAAAAGCTTGTATCAGCTGGAATTCTTCGAGAAGTAAAGGACTTGAACAAGGCTTGTCCTAAAGATTGTTATCCACTGCCAGAAATCGATCTTAAGGTTGATTCCCTCACTGGTTATCCTTTTAAGTGTTTTCTTGATGCTTACAAGGGTTACCATCAAATTCTCATGAAAGAAGAAGATGAAGAGAAAACCGCCTTTCACATGGATAAAGGCATCTTTTGCTACCAAAAGATGCCTTTTGGCCTTAAAAATGCGGGTGCAACCTACCAACGCCTAGTTGACAAGGCTTTTGCTAGTCAAATTGGTAGAAACATGGAAGCATATGTCGACGATTTGGTAATTAAAAGAAAAATAGAATACCAAATGCTTGACGACATCCAAGAAACCTTCAAGAACCTAAGGAAGGTCAACATGAAACTCAACCCCGAGAAATGTTCGTTTGGATTTGAAGAAGGTAAATTCCTGGGGCATATTGTGGGAAAACAAAGTATAAAGGCCAACCTAAACAAGGTCAAGGCTGTTCTTGAAACCAAACCACCATGAAGCAAAAAGGAGGTGGAAAGCCTGAACGGGAAGCTTGCAGCTCCGAAACGTTTTACCTCAAAATTGGCTGAAAAATCTTTACCTTTCTTCAAAACGCTCAAGGGGTGCTCTGACAAAAAAGATTTCAAGTAGACCGAAGAGGTTGAGAAAGCCTTCAACCAGATGAAGCAACACTTAGCTTCACTCCTAGATATCGCACCCCCAGAAACAGGAGAGCTAATCTCTGTATACCTCTCGGTTGCTGAAGAAACAATAAGTGCGGTTCTAACCATCGAACGAGACAAAGTTCAGGTACCCGTTTATTTCTTCAGCAAAACTCTAAAACTGGCAGAGATCAAGTATCCTCCTTTGGAAAAACTTGCTCTAGCCCTAGTCCAAACGGCTAGAAGGCTTCGAAGGTATTTCCAAGCACACCGTATACAAGTGGTCACCGACCAACCCATTAAGAGTGTGCTTGAAAAACCGGAAAATTCAGGGCGATTAGCCAAATGGGCTGTGGAACTAGGTGAACACAAAATCACCTATGTTCCAAGAAAAGCAATCAAAGCCCAAGTCTTGGCTGATTTCATTGTGGAAGTCCCAAAGCAAACCATCACTGAAATTAACACAGCTCCCACTGAGCCCTCTGACCTTGAAGCCTGTAAGCTTTTTACTGATTGGGCTTCAAGCGTTGAAGGGTCAGGGGCTGGGCTCATTCTGATCAACCCTGAAGGGTTAGAATTTACATATGCTATTCGATTTGAATTTCAGACCACCAATAATGAAGCTGAATACGAAGCGTTGATAGCCGGCTTGAGGTTAGCCAAGGAAATGAAGGTTCAAAAGCTTCAACTCTTCACAGACTTGTTGCTGGTGTCAAGTCAAGTGAATGACAATTATGTTGCAAAGGAGCCCAACATGAAGAGATACACGGAAAAATCTAAAGAGCTGATGAACACATTCCAAACATGTACCATCAAGCAAATTCCAAGGTCTCAAAACAAGAAAGCTGATGCCTTGAGTAAACTCGCCTCTCTCACCTTTGCCCACCTTACCAAAATTGGAAGTTCAAGATGTAATCACCGAAGAAGGCCCTAATTGGATGACTCCTATTAAAAAATTCCTTAAAAACGGTGAGTTACCTGCTGACCAAACAGAGGCCGAAAGGGTTAAAATCAAGTCTAGGCAGTATGTGTTGCAAGGTGAAATCCTCTACAAAAAGGGTTACCTTGCACCATGTGTCGGTCCTGAACAAAGCCAGTACTTGGTCAAAGAGGTTCATGAAGGGATTTGCGGAGCTCATTTTGGAGCAAGAACGGTGGTTGATAAGCTAATGAATTTGGGGTATTTTTAGCCTTCCATGCATCGAGACACCGCTGAACAACTGAGAAAATGTGATTCTTGTCAAATTCATGCACCGGTCCCAAAGAGCCCCAAGCATGACCTTGTCCCGATATCCTCAGCCTGGCCATTTTATAAATGGGGAATGGATAATGTCGGCCTATTCCCACCAGCCAAAGGTGGAGTGAAGTTCTTATTGGTGGCCATAGACTACTTCACCAAGTGGCCTGAGCTTAAACCACTTGCAAAAATCACGGGCAAACAGGTCATTGACTTCGTTTGGGAAAACATCATTTGTCGCTATGGGTTGCCGGGAGTGCTGGTCACCGATAATGGAAAGCAATTCGCTGAGAAGCCTTTTAGCATTTGGTGCAAAGAATTCAGAATAGCTCAGGTTTTCAGCTCAGTTGCATACCCACAATCAAACGGCCAAGTTGAAAGGATCAATCGAAGCATAGTTAAAGGAATCAAAACCCGATTGGGAAGGCATGAAAGCAATTGGCTCGAAGAGTTGCCAAGCGTTCTATGGGCTATAAGAACAACGGAAAAAACAAGCCACAAAAGAACACCTTACAGCTTGGTGTTTGGATCTGAAGCCGTGATTCCAGCTGAAGTAGGAGTTGTAACTCAACGAACACTCAACATGGATCCCGAAGCAAACAACAAAGAGACCATGTTGAAGTTACAACTCCTCGAGGAAACACGAGACCAAGCTGCAATTCAAGAAGCCAAGTACAAACAAATGATGGAAGCTTATTACAACAAAAGAGTCAAGCATGAACGCTTCAAGCCAGGAGACCTGGTGCTTAGAAACAATGAGGCTAGTAAAAAAGAGAACCAAGGAAAAAAGCTAGCCGACGTAGAAGGAAAAAAGCTTAGAAACAATGAGGCTAGTGGGAATGGCCATATACGATCCTTGAGGCACATAACGGAGGATCCTATAAACTAGCCGACATAGAAGGAAAAAAGCTTCCCAGACATTGGAATGGAAAGACCCTTAAAAGGTTCCATGTCTGATCAAGAAAGATTGATTTGTATTTCACAAGTTGTATTTCAAGAGTTGTCCTATGCTCACTTTTTGTAAAATAATATCTCTTGAATGAATGATGATGTTTTATCAAATTTGTCTTTCTATCCTAAAATCAGGTTGAGAACCTAGTAAAAACTCCATGGCAAGGGCCATGTAAGGGGATGAGCTCCCAGGCCATATCGCTCAATAGGTTCAAGGGTTGAATGAACCTATATAAGGGGTGAGTTCCTAAATCAATGCAACTCCATGAGACTTATGAAATAATCAAAACCAAAGTTGTCTCATAGACGGGTCTGAACAACCTACACCAAATGTTCCTTAAGCCTTAGAAAACTTATCAAAAACAGGCTTATGAACTAAAATCAAACTAAGGAAAGTAATAAATAGGATAGGTGTTATGTCTTCTTGTTAAAAATACCAAGGCTAAATGACTACAGCACTGAACCTTTTAAGGTATAAAAAACATAAAGACAACACAAACCCAACAAAGACAATACTATAAAGATAAAGAATGATTCAAGGAGCAACACAACAACATAGTAAAAGGTTGCATACAACCCAAACTCAGAAATACAAACCAAGGCATCAAGTCACAAAAATAAAGTAGCAACCGGAAGCCTTGAAGGCTTCAAGCTACAAACAATCAACAAAACAGCAACACAAAGCAGGTAGTCAAAGTTAATAGCATAGGAAGCTTTAAAGGCTCCCAAATAAGTTAACACAAACTTAACGGTTTGTAAACATAGATATTGTTCAAACGACCACCAAGGCCAACCACAACCACAAAACAGAAACCTTAAGGGTTTCTAAAAAACCTAAAATTGTAAAAGTAACATACAAACCATTAAATTGTTTAGTGGTGCTAAGAAAGCTACGAATTTTGTTCAAACATCAAAGGGAGGCTTAGAAGCCCCAGAACCATTACCTTTAGCCTTCTTGGTCTTCTTCGACTTCTTAGCCTTCGAACCACCATCATCACCAACTGCTGAACCTTCGAGGCTTGCATCCTTGGAAGCATCAGGTTCTCCCGAAAGGGTCTCCTCACTATCTCCCGAATGAGAACGCTTCCTCGAAAGGGAATCAAACACTTCAGCTCCTGTAAGACAGAAAGGGGCTTACCAAAACAAGCGGCAACCTGACTTACATAGGGGTAACTCAACCTCTCCATCTGCTGAACAGAACCTTTAAAAACCTCAGAAGCTTCAGGGCGATACAAAGGAGACTTCTCCAAAGGCTGACCAGATTCATGAAGTTTGTAACCAGCAATGAGGCCTTTATATTTCCCCAGGTTTAGCAGCTTGGTGTAGACTTCTCCAAGAGCAGAATTGAATTTCTTGGAGTGAAGAAGGTAGGTAACAACTTGATGAAAACCTTGCTCAATTAGCCACTGGTTATCACCAATGGCTTGAGCAACCAAAGCCTTCAAACCTTTCTTCTCTTCTTCGAAGGCCCTCTGCTGAATATCCAAGGCCTCCCTGTCAACCTTCAGCTTCAATCGATCAGCTTCAAAACTCTTTTTGAGATCGTTCATCTCAATTTCATGTCTCCTTGTCAACTCGCCAACCTTCTTCACCCAAGCTTCCTCTTTCTTAGAAAACCCTTCAACCTCCTTCTTCATTGCAGCCATAGAGGCTTTCAGCTTGTCCTTCTTCTTGGAAGCTTCCTCATACTCCTACATACCCTTTGTAAAACGGGTAACACCTTCAGCCAACAGGGCTGAAAGGTTGCAGGAGCTTAGCATCAATCTTGAAATAAAGTGATCGGCTTCCATCTTAGAAATTGCATTCCGAACACCAGGAGGAGCAAAATGAGCCAATACCTCAGCACAAACAGCCGGATCCTTAAAGCTATCCCTAACCTTCACATCCCAGTTGGGAACATAAACTTCTTCATCCTCTGGACCCTCCAAGCTCTCAACACTTTTCCCCGACGAACCCTGGATGGTAGGAGTGCTACCTTTCTTAACCAACTTCTTATTCTTCCTAGAAACCACTAGCTCTTTTTCCTTACCCTTTCCCACTTCAACCTCAAGAACCTGTTCCGTAGACACCTCTATGTCATCGCTAATATCAATGGCCTTTGAGCCAGAGGGTTGATCAGCACCTTTCAAGCGACGGTTTGAACGCCGAACAGAAACCTTGGAACCCGGAGCCTTCATGAAACCCTTAACATTGGGAACATTCACATAGCCAGAACCCTCGAACCTATGCTCGGACCCCCTAACAACCGCATCTTCACCCGGAGTAGCCATAGCATCCCCAAACGCAACATCAGAAATATCATCACTCTTGATAAAATCAAGTGCAGACATAACTACAAAATAAACAAAAAATAAAATATATAAGCAAGCAAAAAACAAGAACATAATAGCATAACAAGACAAATGCATACCCTGCCCATCTCTCATAAGCACCGGATCTCGATCACGTTTGTCCCATAACTTACTGAGACCCAACAATACCAGTAGGTGCTCGGGAAAGGGACGAAGCCTTGAAGGGCACTCCCTAAGAGTTCAAAAAAACGGGTATTTATCTCAGAGGCAGAAGGTTCAGGCTCATTTAAAACGGCATCCGGATGCCTCCAAACAAGTTTGAAAGGAACAATTTCATCGGAAACCCAGAAAAACCGGTTTTTCCAGACACCAAGACTAGAAACCACAGATGAAATTAAGCAAGTGTCAACCTGAGATGTCTCGATGTAAACCAGTCACCATTCTTGGCCAACCAGAAAAAAACGACGGAACGATAAAAGGGTGGGATCATACCCAGAAGCTCGACACAGAACTTCAAAGTGCAAAACCCTAGCCAGACCCTGAGGGTGAATCTGGCCGAAGGATACGCGATAGTACTCTAAGACATTCAAAACAAAGTTCGAAAAGGGGTGAAGAAGGTTCAAAAACTCAAATTAACGAAAATAGAGGGCAATGGAACCAGGGGAACACTTATCAATCGAAACATCACAAGTCGGTGCAACTGGTTTAAACTTCATCCCAATCCCCCATTCCATACAAAAATTTTCTACTTCCTCTTGAATTAATCGAGAAAACGATTTCGCTAGATCTTTACGAGCACCCATGCTATAAGAAAATAACCACAAAATAAGAAATCGGAACTAACCTGGGCAAATGAAAGGAAAATATGGAAGGAAACTTGAGAGAAAATGGAGAAAGATTGTTGATTATCTTGATAAATAAATGAAAAATAAAACCAATAAAGGTTATGATTACACAACAGTTAATTAAACTGCCTTCTGCAAAAAACCGCCGTCAGTCACATCAACCGTCTTGTCAAAATTCAGATTTCAAAAAACTCAACTGTAACGAACCCTTGAACCCTTGAAGCAATACAAATAAATGTGTAAAAGTCAGAAGTCTTTGAGCTCATTTCCTAAAAACCTCTGACTTGGGGGGGCTGATGACGGGGGTAGCCCAAGACTAAATAAAATGACTTAGGAACATGAACGCTTAAAATGTTAAAGGGTTCATTCAAATCCCACGAACTCGGGTGAGCAGCAAAAAGGACGTGAACAGTAAGCCATCACTTCACTGATTGCTTGTCGAGCCCTTTCACAGCCGTAAAAGAGAACATGTGCACAGAGTGTAGTCTTTTATCCGTAGGTCCAAATGCTTTAACCCCTAAAAAGGGTAAGTCCCCCACTGCAAGCATGTTTCACTAGTCCACGGTTTCCTCTTTGGGCGATATCCTTCCCTATAAAATGACACTTCATTTAATGCTGAGGGACATTCCGATCAGCTCTGATTCCATTGGGATCTCTGGTCTTTCTTCTCGAGTACTTGTTCCATGCAAGTCTCTATTCTTCACATTCATCACACACATTTCCACTACTCTCACATCCAAAGCTGAACACACTTCAGTTGAGGATCTTGAGCAAACAACAAAATCTAACTAGTGTGGGGGGACCCCATGACCTGCGTTAGGCAAACCGGAACCTTCCAACCCTTTTACCTAACCATCCTAGCTACTACCCTCGGTCTAGTATTTGTTGCATCAACAATGACTAAGAATGAATCTCCATTATTCCACACCTAGAGTCTTATTACTTGATTTAGGCAGACAAGGAAAGGTGAAAAATATGATTAAAGTATGTTTAGTGATAAGAAACTCTGGGAAGTCCAATCAATAATTAAGCATATTGTGCCAAGAAACATATTAATATATTAGTAAACATTAAATCAAAACTTCAACCGTAAGATTGAACATTTGTCAAATTTACACACATTCGGCTTTACTACATTACATCAATGATAGTTGACAACAACCTTTTCTTGCTTAAAATAATCATATACAACCCATATTTATAAGCATATAAATGTATTTTATTTTCTACTTTTCCTTTTTACTTATCTATATATTTGCAAGAATGTTTAACTATAGATATCATCACATAACGTGAAATATAAGTTCTGTGTCAGTTTGTATCTCACAACTCCATCTCTAACTCAGCTTATAGGGATAAGCATTTGATATTGGGTACCGGTACCGAATTTCCCATACCGAATTTTTTCGTTGCCGGTACCCACTTTTTGTCATTTTCGGTATCGGTACCGGTACCGGGTCGGTACGGTACCAGGAAAATACCGAATTTTACCCTCAAATACCGGTACCGTACCAAATATTTCGATACCGGTACCATGCTCATCCTTAGCTTATAGGTCTATCTTGTATCTTAAGCTACTCTTACCATACATGTTCCTTTAGAACATATATTTAATCTATGATTATCACTACACTCGCAAAGAGTTACGTTAAAAGTCATTAAATCATAGCTTCAAATAAATTATACAGGCCAATAATCCGCATCTCAGACCATTAGCAATGGTTTCTTTAGAGACCCAATAACATTTATTTGACTGTCAACGAAGAGAATGCCCATGGTATTATAGCCTAGTGGCATCTTAGGGGTGAGCTAAGGATTAGAGACCATTAGGTCTTAGGTTCGATTTTCACAAGAGGTTTCTCATATATATTGGGTTTCCTCCTGAATTGGTGTATATGCATTATTGCCTAGTGGAGATGGATATGATCGGGTGGTTCCGCTGGTGGTACGATGATACACAAATGGCTCGTCAGTAATCCAAATTTGTCGTTAAAAAAAAGGTTTGGGAAGACGACTTTCAAAAGGTTAAAGGGCATACCCCATTCAATATATTTATTTATTTTTTACATTTTTTCTTGAGTAAACTGCTATTTTGGTCCTTGTGGTTTGGGCACTTTTGCCATTTTAATCCAAATCTCAAACTTTTTAAATCTGGATCCCTGTGGTTTCACTTTTATTGCCATTTTGGTCCAAAATTCAAAAAATCTCATTTTTTACTGTTCCAACATGACTATTTTGTCTTTTTGTGCAGAGGTATTTTTGTCCAAGTGCTTTTCATTTAACATTTTGTTAATTATAAAACTAAATTAAATACCCTTATTAATTCTCGTTTCCCCATTTACATAATCTTCAACCCCCAGATCTGAAACTCAGTCTCTCTCTCTCCTCTCTCTCTCTCTCTAAACTCACCAGCCTTAACATCCATCATCTAACACAGTATCATCTCCGTTAATCACGCCTCTAAACAAAAGACCCAAATGGATCGGAACCGGACGGAGAGTCCGGTGTACACCCGGCAGTGGAGCAGCACCGGTTCATCTTCTCCAGCGATGTCACCGGTGAACAGTTAGAAAGAGAAACAAAGGTTTCGTTTCGCCGGTGAACAGTTAGAGAGCGAAACGAAGGGTTTCGCTTGTACCGGAATCACCCACCACCACCGTCTCCCTTCCACCACGGTACACCCACCACCACCGTCTCCCCTTCAACACCGTACACCTCCACCGCCGTACACCCTCCACCACCGTACACCCACCACCACCGTACACCCTCAATACCACAACCTCTACCCTCAGCTGGCATTGAAGCCCTAGTCAGTCTCTCTCTCTCCTCTCTCTCTCTCTCTAAACTCACCAGCCTTAACATCCATCATCTAACACAGTATCATCTCCGTTAATCACGCCTCTAAACAAAAGACCCAAATGGATCGGAACCGGACGGAGAGTCCGGTGTACACCCGGCAGTGGAGCAGCACCGGTTCATCTTCTCCAGCGATGTCACCGGTGAACAGTTAGAAAGAGAAACAAAGGTTTCGTTTCGCCGGTGAACAGTTAGAGAGCGAAACGAAGGGTTTCGCTTGTACCGGAATCACCCACCACCACCGTCTCCCTTCCACCACGGTACACCCACCACCACCGTCTCCCCTTCAACACCGTACACCTCCACCGCCGTACACCCTCCACCACCGTACACCCACCACCACCGTACACCCTCAATACCACAACCTCTACCCTCAGCTGGCATTGAAGCCCTAGTACGTCGCCTATATCCTCAGATCTGGTATCAGAAACCGCATCAATCCACCTAAAAACGCACAGGTAGTTGTCGTCATCTAACGAACCCTTATTTTCACATCGAAACCCTTTCAATCCATGTTTTCTCAGCCAAATAAACCTCCATTGCCGATAAAACTCTGATTGCTGATAAAACCCCCAGTTGCGGATCTGTTTGTTATCGAAAATTGAAGGATTGCAGGTCTGGGATCTTTGCGTTTGAACATTCAGAGATGAAGTTGTTGTTGCGTGATAGTAGTTGGAGAGAGAGAGAGGGGATGTGTATGAGGGAGACGAGTTTAGTTGTTTATATATAATTTGATTAGTTATATATATATTTATTTTTAATTAATAATTAGTTATAATAAAAGTATAATGAACAAAATGCCCCTGAAGAAAAGGACAAAACAATCAGCTTTCACAGTCAAAATAGAGGGTTTTTGGATTTTGGACTAAACTGACAATAAAAGTGAAACCACAGGGATCCAGATTTAAAAAGTTTGAGATTTGAACTAAAATGGCAAAAGTGCCCAAACCACGGGGACTAAAATGACAGTTTACTCTTTTTTTCTTTCTTCTATTAATGGAAACTTAATTGTGTTAAAGGACCCATTGCGGCGAAACTTATTTTTTATCAATATATTTATTTATTTTTTACATTTTTTCTTTCAATATAACTTCTATCAATATATTTTTTTATTTTACATTTTTTCTTTCTTCTATCAATAGAAACTTATTTTTTAGGCAAATTGGCATGTAATAATCCCACCTACACCTTTTTGGCCAATAATAATCCCACCTCAGAATATTCCTCACACCAGTCCCAATTTTCAGAAATTTTGCCCACACTGGTCCTCCGTTAAAAATCCCTAACTCAGTTAGCAAAATGGCTGATGTGGCAGCTGACTTATGGATGATGTGTCAAAAAAGGTTATGTGGCAGCTGATGTGTATTCCCCTGGTCCTTTTTAAATACCTATGCTCTCTTTATCAACTGAAACCCAAAAAAAAACCCTAGTTCATAGGAATTCTCCCTCGCGATTCAATTAGGGGATATTGATGAGTTCTTCTTCGTCTTCTTCATGCTCTCGAAACAATAAACCAAGAATCTATAGGATTGGGACCGATGGGAATGTTTATTGTAATCATGAGATGGTAGCAGTGAAGCGAGTTGCTGGTTCTCGAAGTTCTAGACAAGGGAAGGAGTTTTATGGATGCTCTTTATGGCCTGTAAGTAAAATAAGTTTGTATGTTGATAATTTTCCTTGAAAGCTTCCTCATTTTGTGATTTAATTTGTTAGAATTCAGATTGCAAGTTCTTTGTTTGGAAAGAAGATGTTGATGGGACCAATAATCTGGTTGAAATAAACAAGGCACTACAAATGAAGATTGCAAACTTAGAAATTGACAAGATGGTTCTTATGGAAGAGAACAAAAAATTGAGGAAAAAGGCTGGTCAGAATGTTAAAAGCAGAAGATGTTTGATTGCAGCACTAGTTTTAGGTTTTGTTTTTTGGTTTTTGGTTTGACTGCAGCATTAGTTTTTAGGTTGTATGTAAACTGTTTTGTATGGCAATATGGAATGAAATAGATTGTGTAGTGTTTTGTATGTTATGACTTGGAATGGCAGTTTGGAATGAAATCCGATTAGCTACATATGCACTTTATGCACTTTCGCTTTTACATATTGACCATTACAAGTTATGCACTTTCGCTTTTACATATTGACCATTAGCTACACATGCACTTTATGCACTTTCGCTTTTACATATTGACCATTACAAGTTAACCATTAGTTTTACATAATGACCATTACATACTAACCATTAGATAATAACCATAACCAAGTTAACCATTACATAAAGTTTGAACCCAACAAAAGACGATTACAAAAGTCAACATAAAGCCCTACAAAAGAACCAGTTTAAGCTTAACAAAAGACGGCATAAAGCCTAACAAAAGACAAGCAGTTTAAAGCATAAGAGTTTCATAATCCTAACAAAAGACACATCAGCAGGTTTAAGCTTCTGGGGTTATCTTTGCTGCCTTCCTTGGTCTTCCCCTGGTCTTCCCCTGAGACTGTTGTTGACTGCCAGTTTCAACTGTTGTGACCGACGATGAAGCAAGTTGATTCTTTTTGGGCCTCCCCCTTTTCTTTGTTTGCTGACTTGATCCTGCTGAGGCTTCAGTACAAGCTTTCCTAGTATGCCCATGTTGCTTGCAGTTGCCACATCTCATAAACATACCATGCCTACTAAGTTTACCTTTTTTGGGGACTTCATGAGGATCTTTCTTCCTGTTTTTCTTAGGTCTGCCAGGACCAACTTTGACTGGTGGAGGTTCTAGGGGTGATTCAACAGATGGCCAGTACTTATCTGAAGGTACTGGTGGGATTGTAAACTGATAGGACTTGAGATAGATGTCCTTGGTGTAGGAAGGATGAACAAACTCCTCAGCATTTCTATGAAGAAAACCTGCAACTGCACATACATGTTGACATGGTATACCAGTTAAGTCCCATTTTCTGCAGCTACATCTTTTGTGCTTGATATCAACAGAAACATCATCAATGTACTTGACTTGAAATAGTGTATTGCTTGAAGGGTATACAGTGCATTTGTAAGCCCAATCCTTCTCTTTGTTAAGTTTCTTCTGTATCCTAGGGCAAACAACGACACTTTTTGCAGACATTTCATTGTGCTTTGTAACTAACCTGCTCATCATTGCAACCCTTATATCCTCTAACATATTGATGATGTGCTTTGATCTAGTCTGCAGAATATAACCATTGAAGGTCTCTGCCATGTTGTTCACAATAACATTTGACTTGACTTCAGTACTAAGATAACATCTGCAAAAACATTTAGGGTTTTGACTCATGAATGCTTCTGTTGCTTTTGCATCCATTTCCTTCATATCAGCAATTGCCATCTTGAAATCAGGTATGTTGTAGGATCTAGCAGCTCTCCAAAACAATTCCTTTAAGTCATCACCCTTGAATTTCTTATGCCAATTTGCATAGATGTGCCTAGCACAGTTCCTATGCTCAGCATTGGCCCAAATCAAAGCAACAACATTTAGTAAACCCTGTTATAAGACACCATCTATCAGATTCAAAATAACATATACATGACAAAATATAACAGATATTAGAACATAACATACCTTTTGTTGGTCAGAAACAAGTGTCCACCCCTTCCCTTCTTCAAGTACTTCTAAACACTTCTTCAACTCAGTCATGAACCATGTCCAACTGTCATTGTTCTCACCCTCTACCACAGCCCATGCTACTGGATACATTTGATTATTTGCATCCCTACCCACTGCAACCAGTAGCATACCTCCTAGAAATGTTTTTAGAAAACAACCATCAAGACATAAAAGTCTCCTACACCCTGCTAAAAAACCTTTCTTCAAAGCATCAAAACAAATAAAGAGTCTAAAGAAGACTTCTGCATCACTTTGCATATCATAGTATTCTGGTGGGACAGTTACAAGTTCAAAACTTGACTCAGGATTTGCTTCCCTAAGGGCTTCCAAATATGACCCCAGTTTACTGTAATGTTCTTTCATTGACCCATGCAGTTTCCCAGAAGCTTTGCATTTCGCCTTATAGGCCAACCATTTTGTAATGATAACCTTGTACTTCTCTTTCACTGCATCTTGGATATCTTTTGCACTCCAATTTGGGTTTGCTTTAAATAATGTCAAGAACTGGTCAGATAGGAAGTCAGCAGTGAGTTGCCTATTCTTTGACATATTTCTTTGATAAGTGTGTTCCTTCTTTACAGATTTAACCATATAACATCCCTTCCTAGGGTGATAGGAACAATACACATTAAATGGACACCCTGTTACACAGCTAACACCTATTCTGCCATGTCTGTTCTTGTTACTAACTGATATCCACAAATCCCTCCCATTAGTAACTGCATAATTTGTAACTGCTTTTTTGAAAGCTTCCCTTGTAGGGAACCTAGTACCAACCACCCAATTCCACTTACTCCAATCTGTATATGAAGTAGCAACTGGGACAGTAACCTTGTTCTTTTTCCCCCTTATGTCATCTTCCTCACTCTCTCCTGGTGAAGGAACATCCCCCTCAGAATCTTCATAGCTACTTGCACCACTATGTTCTTCCTCCTCTTCAGTATTATGTTGACCAACTGGTTTCACTTCAAGTTCCTTCAATAACTTTAAAAGCAAGTCTTTCTTTGACAACTGACTGTTATGCTTAATAGCTTTCCTTGATGCTACCCATTCATCATCATCCCTGTCTGACTCAGAAGCATTTAAATCATCTGCTATCCAGTCTTCATCAGATTCATCCTCAGCTTCATTCCCAGCATCAGATCCATCTTCACCATCAGATCCTGTTTGGGGTTCAGGAATAATAGCTAAGTCTTCAACAGGTTCAGGACTGTTATCAATTGGTGCACTAGTTGGTGGTTCAGATATTGTAACTGTTTTGGTAGGTGTGGGAATTCTTGCAGCAGTTGATTTCGTAAAACCAGAAGGTTTGTTTGGTGTTGTAAGAAGTGTACTTGAAGATGGTTTACCAAAACATGGAGGCTTAATAAAACTAGCAACTGTTATCAGGTCTTGTGAGGGTGTAGGGTTTTGCTGAGCTTCAGTGTTAGTGGGTTGGGCTTCTGTGTTGGTGGGCTGGGCATCTGTGTTGATGGGCTGGGCTTTTGTGTTAGTGGGCTGGGCATCTGTGTTGGTGGGCTGGGCTTTTGTGTTAGTGGGCTTTTGGCAGTAAAGATGCAGAATATGCCTGACATCATCCCCCAATTTCACCATCATCTCGTTAACATCCTTGTCATTATTCAACTTCACAAGACCATCTTCAAACTTCATTCCGGGAACTAAGTAGTACATTTCAAAATCCTTACTTTTGTATGAACCATGCTCCATTACAAAATCCAAAATCTCAAAATATGACATTTTATCAACTTCAACTTGGAACATATCAGATTCACCCCCTTCATAGTGCAATTTTGGTTGTTTGTTAAGCTTGCCACCATGCCAAGCTTTCACAAGCACCGATTCATCCATCCCACTACATTTTTATTTTATGAATCTTTAACTACAAATTTAGGGTTTTAAAGCTTCAAATTCGATAATCATAAAATCAATCACATACCTGTTTTTCCTCTTGAACGGTGGTTGATTATCGCCTATGGATTTGCTGATGTTGGTATTGAACGGTGGTTGATGATCGCCTGTAGTTGATGATGATCGCCTGTAGTTGATGATGATCGCCTGTGCTTGTAAAAGGGATAAATTAGGGGTTGGTAAAGAGTAAATGTGGGTTATAATTATAAAAGTAAAATTTATGTTGTAAAGGACCAGGGGAATACACATCAGCTGCCACATAACCTTTTTTGACACATCATCCATAAGTCAGCTGCCACATCAGCCATTTTGCTAACTGAGTTAGGGATTTTTAACGGAGGACCAGTGTGGGCAAAATTTCTGAAAATTGGGACTGGTGTGGGGAATATTCTGAGGTGGGATTATTATTGGCCAAAAAGGTGTAGGTGGGATTATTACAGGCCAATTTGCCTATTTTTTAAGGCCGTACGATATTCACCACGACCCATTGAGGTGAAAAACTTCTCACGTATACGCCTTCAAAATACTTTTACATCTTGATCGTTTCCTATAAAAATGTTTAATTATAAAAATATATTTACAAAAGTACATTTATAAGAGTATGTAAAAAAGGGTTTATAGAGATAAAATTTACCAACAATCTCATCTTCCGATACGTCGAGCCATGTTTGTGCCAACGCAAATTCTTCATTAGGCGTCCACAATTCGACCTTCTTAGGAGCACGTGTTTCGGTCTCACCCTTCTTACGATGCCTTCTCGATCGTCCACCTTTTGAGTAAGTGGGTTCGGCTTGGGTTTCGAGTATGGATAAGGTTTCGGGTATGTTTTGGGTTTGAGTATGTTTTGGGTTTGGGGTATGTTTTGGGGAAAAAATGGAGGTTGGGAATAATATGCGTAAAAACCGGGAATTGGTGGAGTGGTCGGACGAGGAGAAGTAGTGGTGTTAGGTGGCATCGGATAATATCAAAGCTCACCCGTCCGCGGGTCTCTTCGATAACCGTCTTCTTGCTCGTTGTTGGGATTGTTTGGCGCACTTTGCCAAAACGGATGGCTCAAATCCCACACGTTTTGGTTGTTGGGAAACATTGTGTGATTATTTAAAAAAAGTGTAGAGATTTTGTATAAAGAGTGAGGTAGAATAGATGAAAATTATGGAAAAAAGTTGGGTATTTATAGGTGAACTGTAAAGTTTAAAATTATTATTTTTTTGAATGTTACCGTTGACGACGGTCATTTTGACCATTCCATCATCGTTCAACTCAAAATCAGCTCGTTACCGTGCTGGCGAGAGGAGGTGACGCCCCCCTTTAACTCTGGCGGTGTGGATGATGGCGCCCCAGGGGCACTATGGAGGCTGAGGTGGCGGGGTGGCATTAAGCCACATCTACCGGCCTTATACACAGACATGTAAAGAAGTTTATAAAATTTAGAGTAAACTGCCATTTTGGTCCCTGTGGTTTGGCCAGTTTTGCCACTTTAGTCTAAATCTCAAACTTATTACATCTGGGTCCCTGTGGTTTGGTTTTTGTTGCCAGTTTAGTCCAAAATCCAAAAATCCCCATTTTTGACTGTTAAAAGCTGTCTATTTTGTCCTTTAGTGCAGAGGCATTTTGGTCATTTTTTAAATTTCATTTTTTTTTCAATAAAACCCAAATTAAAATAATCATCTTTCTCTTCTCTCTCTCTCTTCTCTCTCTCTCTATAGCACCACCACCACCGCCACCTCCTCCCTCTCTCTCTCTCTTCTCTCTCTCTATAGCACCACCACCACCGCCACTCCAAACATCATCATCAAAACCCAGATCAAGAACATCATCAAAACCCAGACAAGAACATCATCAAAACATCATCAAAACCCAGACATCATCAAAACCTTCATCAGAACATCATCAAAACCCAGATCAAGAACATCATCAAAACATCATCAAATATCATATTTGCAATAAAACCCAGATCAAGAACATCATTAAAACCCAGATTCCAACAACACCCACAAACTTAAAAAACAAACCCACAAACAAAATCAAATCTTGATCAAAACCCAATAACCGTATCCAAATTACAAACAAGCCCACTAAATCAAATCGAAATCAGATCAGCTATCAATACCGATTTCAAAACAAAAGAAAAAAAATGAAAAGTTCACCTGCCGCCACCTGACCACCGTCACAACCTGCTGAGCACCACCACCACCGTTATGTCACACCCTGTCTTTCGCGGAAGCGTATGATGTGTGACTAGCTTGTTATCATTGCATTCAATCGTAATAAACAACTACATGATCAAAACGATGTTCATCCATTTATGAAAATTTGAGTATTACAAACACTTGTTATTTGAGTTTTCAAAACACGACCTTTGACAAGGTTACAATTCAACAAAAGTGGATGACATCTAAACTTGTAGTCTATTTCTAGTTACGACACTTGCGCCCAAGATCCATCCTGTCACCTGAAATACATGTAATTTTGGAAAACATCAACATAAAGTTGAGCGAGTTCATGCATTTTGCATATCTTGTATGAAAACATTGTATGTATCTTGTATAAATTAAGTGTCCATGTATAAATCAAGTTTTCTTGTGTACACCACGTACTAATTGAATGTTTGTACAAGGACGTTAAGGCATGTGAGGACATATGGGGCATTAGTGTTGGCTCCGTTAAGGCATGTAAGCATATGGAGCATTAGTGTTGGCTCCTTTACTGTGTCGATTACCCTCGACTGTGTCGATTAACCTCGACTGTGTCAATTTCCCTTGACTGTGTCGATTACCCTCAACTGTGTCGATTAACCTCGACTGTGTCGATTTCCCTCGACTGGGACACCGAAGCACTCATGAGGTCACATAAGGACCATGAGTGGGGCTCGGCCGTACCCGTTATATCTAACCCTCGTCCCTAATTAAGTATTAATGGCATCTCAATATCTAGTTTAAGCTCACATGATCTAGTATTTTCTAGGCTTTTCTTAAAGCTCATCATATTGCACTCACCACGAGTGCTTCTCGTATTCTTTTGTATTCTCAAATCATATTGCACTCGGTACTCGTTCTCACCAAGAGTGCTTCTCGTATTTTTACCATTTGTGAAAATTGTAATATTTGTAACATTTATTTCACCCCCGAGAGTTATAAAACCAAAAACAGTTAAAGAAAAGGGGGAGCATGAACTCACAACTTTGCGTTCCTGTGCGTCGTAAACTTCACCGGATTTGCTTACTTAACGTCGAACCTATACGCGTTTTCTTAACGTTAGTCACTAGACTTGCGTCGCACAAGTACAGTCACTCTCTTTTGTGTATAATTTCTTGTGTTAAAAATATTTTATATTTTTAACTAAATGTCTTGCTTATATTATTTTCTCAAAAATAAATATAAGCTTTTTGTATTTTGCACTTTGCACCCGAATTATGTATCTTGTATGTTGTATGCGTATTTTTTTTGTATTTTTACTCGTCATGAGTATCTCCAAGTCATATTATTTTTACTCTAAAAATAATATATACCTATTTCACAAAATAATCACATAATCATACAAGCGATAAATATATATTCTAAATATATATTTAACAAGTTTCATTTATAAAAATCCACCTCCGGTATTTGGTATCTTGTACTAAAAATCATGGCGAAGTTTATATTCTGAAAACAAGTTAAAAATATATTTATAAACACTTATCACAAAAATATTACTAAGTGTTATATTTCTTAGAAAAATTTCGCCAGAGTTTCCTCTGTAACTGGAGGTGGCCACGCTTACTAGCGTATCATTTTCCTTTAAAACTTCAACCAATCAATTTCCAATCATCATCGAACTAGTCCAACATAAACATATATCGCAATCACATGAACTTGCAAGTTGTGTAAAAATGTGTAGTAACTCTTCAACACATTTAGTAGGTTTTTCCATCTCTAAAAATAAAGTCGGTTTCTTGGAAAACTTCTTTTTAAAGAACATGAAGTTTTACAACTTCTAGTCGGTTTTTACGAAAATTATTTCTTTGTTAAAACTTTTGTTACACAAGTGTCCACACACTTGTTTGTTCACAAAACACTTCTAGTTTATGGAAGATCCGGCCTTAAAACACGATTTCATCATATACTTGGTTCTTCGAAAATACCACTTGTAGATCTTTAGACCTACTAGTTTAGAACTTCATTTCGTAAGAAAAATCGATTTTACACAAGTTCATGTTTAGTGTGTAGTAGAGTTTCATCATTTAACCCTTTTCATTCTTAACATATTCTATGTCATGTTTCATGAACATGACTAATCCGGGTTAGATGATGATCCGAGCTACCACAACATAGATCGGCATTAAATAATCACCACAAAACAAGTCTTACAAGTTTTACACCATTTTATTTCTTTTATCCAACAAGTTCATCATTTTTATAAGACTTTAAACTTTGATCTTATATATTCATGACTTTTATCCGACAAGTCTCTTATTAACCACTCTAAACAAGAACAAGAGGATGTTTTAGAACACTTACTACTAGCTCGAGGCTAGGGAAGAAACTAGACGAAAAATGGGTGGATAAAAGCAAACGGATGAGGTCCTTCAAGTTCCGAGACCACCAAACCTTCTTATATGGCTCCTTGCACCTTGAGAATGCCTTGAAATGGATGGAACAATGGTGGTGGTGGTGGCTCTATGTTTGGCCGAGATCAAGAGAGCAAGGGAGAGAGTGACAGAGGTGTAATGTTGTGAAGTGAGTGAATTATGAAGATCTTTAGAATCCATATGTCATACTTATAGTCATATCTTTCAAGATCCTCATAAATCTTATAGAATCCAAGAAATATCACATAATATCTAAATAAATCTAAATAAAATCAATTTAAGATTTTGGGAAGATTACATAATCTTGTATTTAGACATGTTGGGCCGATTTTGTTAGGATATGGGGAGGGGTCTAGCTGTAACTTATAGTACTTTGCAAAATCTCTAGTAAATCTTTCAAGATTCATAATATCTATGCAATATCTTATGAAATCAAATTAAATCCAAGTAATATCTTATGAAATCTAGTGAAATCCAAGCAAGATCTTTGATGGATATTGTAGGATCTTGTGTATCCTCAAGTACTAGACCATATCTTACTTTAAATCTTCCAAGATTCACCAATATCTAACAATATCCCATAAGATCCACCAATTAGGCCACATGGCCGATTATGGCATGAGGGGGGGGGGGGGTGTCATGGTTGGTTTCTAACTAAATGATTAAGCATTAGTTGTTAAGTAGGAGGTTAAGACTAGATATTAGCATGTAGTGTCTTGTGACGGGTGTTAGGGTATTCGGGTACCCTAATTAGCTTAGAAAAATAAAAACATTGCTTCTAGCAATATTTTGGTGTTCCGGGTAAAGTCCGGTTGTTCGGTTAGATACCGATTCGTTAAAGTGCTAAATTACACTTTTTAGTACCCTTTAAGTACCTTTTTGTATCCCTTTTAATTCCCAACACTTGGGGAAGTATTCTGGATAATAAAACGACATTTCTGCCTAATATTCATATGTTTGAATGCTGAATATAGCTGAATTTAAATAAATTCTGCACTTAAAATGCGTTTCGGGTGCTTTTTAGTGCGTATTTTAGCTTTCGGAAGGTCTATATTAAAACCCTTGTATGTATTCTTGGGTTTTAATGCATTCTTGATGTTGGACCTACACCTAGGTTCCAATTCTAATGTCTGACTGCTTTCTGCAGTTCTGTTGACACGATGTGTCTTACCGGTGAGTTTACTAATATTTTTGACGCAACGCTATCATAACGAAATTCTTGTAGCATATATCATGCATGAATTCACTTGTATGGAATTCAGAAATTTATTTGTCTGGTAAACCAGATCATGCACAGTCGTTTAAGCGCAAATTACTATTCATTTCGTGTACGGAATGCACGGAAAAGTGACGGTTGTCACAGTCTCCCCCCGTTAAAAGAATTTCGTCCCGAAATTCAAGCGATGCCATCGCTCGCAGGGAAGTTGTGAAACCAATATGGTCACTTAGATTCATGATTTGTCTTCACGTTCCCTTGAAATCTCTGGGTCATGTCATGAATTCTATTATATTCAAGTAGATCAATCATGACTTTTCTGTATCTTGTGGACTCTTGGTCCATAACCTCAATAGGTTTTTATAGTATTGTGGACTCTTGGTCCAAAACCTCAACAGGTTTCTATAGTATTTCTTGTCGTTTGTCATTGACGTGAATCTTATTTGTGGGAACAACGACTGCTCCTTAAGTCAGACTCCTCTACAGACTAGACACATGAATGTGTCGCGATCACTACTGATCTTTTTCTGGAAGCTTCATTTTGTGAGCAATGGTTCTGATCCCTACACCGGGGATTCAACCTTTTCGTTTTCCAAAACACACTACACCTTCTCTAGGCGAGGCTCTCATTTTAGTCATACTTCTTGTCTCAAATTCATACGATTTCTACCGCTCATTGGCGTAATCTTTCTGTATTCTGCAGGCCGTCCTGATATGATAACATATCCGAACGATCTTGCCTCTAGTTTTCCTGGGCCAACTCGGGCCAGTAGATTGTTTATTTCTGGTCTCCGTTCAACATGATGGGAATTGACTCATTATGTTTCGTCTAAAGCTTTATAAGAAGCGGTTTAGACGGCGGTGTGATAAATACTGTTGTAGGAAGACTTCACTAAGGGAAAGTGAGTGTTTCGACCTTTCATTAAAGTTTATCACACAAGCACGTATTGTGTTCATACAGGCTGCACCGTTCAGCAGCTCAGTTCATATTCGAGTTCTTACGATCATCGGTGTGCTGCAACCCTTGTGATTAGTAAAGATCGTGCAGCGTTTTCTTTCAGGTAATGCCGTCTAGTTTGCGGCGCGTAATTATTGTATCTATCTCAAGGTCTTTTCTCATGATTCCTTAATTCAATGTGTCGCGTACGCAATGTTGTGGTCTCGTTGCATCGACGTACAATCGAGACTTTGTCGAGAGACGTCACATAATTGCAACTCTAGCTCCTTAGCTCTTGGTTGCAGGGTTGGCATGAATTTCGTTCTTATCCACCATGTATCTTAAAGTTCTCCATTTGCGAACTCGAAATCCGCTTTTCGTCATCATTGCACATAACTGTGCTTTCTCTAAGAGTTGCAAGGTAAATTGCAGCTGTTTGCTCACGACCTTCCTTGGTCGTTGGCCAAATAAGAATGTAGTCAATAAATACATTCGTGACCTATTCAGGTGTGGCTTACACGTTCGTTTCATGAGGTCCATGAATATTATCGATCCATGTGTCAAGCCAAATGATACGCCAAGGATCTCGTAATACTCGAAGCCAGTTCTAAAGGTCGTTTTAGGGATATTTCCTCTTGTATTCACAGTGGAGGACCTCTTGTCCTCAAGTTGATCTTTGAGTGGTAACTGGAACCTTACGATTGGCTCATTTGTGTCATCAGTCCCTGGCAAAGGATTCTGATTCTCAATTTTCTGAAGTTTATGTAAAGTGGAGACTACCAACTTTCTCTTTGTCTCCTTAACTAAGGATGCTACGTCCTTAATTTCCTCTGTCTAGCAGCTCTTGCAGTTATATCAGAGCTTCATGCTTCGCTGGTGAAGCTAGTCGGTATGGCGTCATTCGTCACTGGTGCTGCTCCTGGCACACGATTTATTCCAAACTCCTCTCGTCGCTACAGAGAGGCATTCCTGGCAAGTCTTCTAAAAAGGCTACTGGGACTTCTTCCATCACGGGGATGTTCTCAGGCTCTGCAGTCTACTGTTAGGATCGGAGGCTCTCATGATTATGTTTGTTTGTATGTTTTGAACAATTTGTGAATATGAAAACATGTAAAGTGCAGCGGAAATGAAAACAAACTTTGTAAACACAATCAAAGGAGAAAATAGTTTGATAAACAATTGCTTCACATAGAGTCGAAGGATTTACAAATCAAAGCAAAAGATTACAGATATGCTTACAAACTAAACTCCCCCTCAGCCTGATACCCCAAGGTTGGTTGCACACAAGATGAAAGGATTAGACATGAGGAGAAGAACCCGCTCAGTCAATCAGATGTAACAGTACAGGGTACTGTTACATTTATAGGCAAACCAAACCACTGAGGTATCTCAGCTGACGTCACCATGAAAGCGACGTCTAACAGCCTAACAACCTGTATCTACTATCCTTACACAAACACTGCTAACCTAACCACTGACTATACATAAATAAAACAATTCACTAAACATCTGCTCTCCCTTTATGTCAGTGCTTTACTCAAGGTTGATCAGTCCTTGACTGGGCAGTGCTTTATCATCAGTAGATAGGACCAGCAGTGTTGGATACTTCAGGGTTTTGATCAGCAGTTGAAAGACTAGCAGTAGTTGTATCTGAACAGCGGATAAAGACCATCAGTTGTTATAAATCACTTTCAAGGGGAAAGCTTAATGTAAACTGCTGCTTATTATGAATCCACTGTTGTGACCTGGTTTTGGCTTTACATTATCTGTTCCTCTGGTAGGGTTCAATCCCAACAATCTCCCCCTGGAACAGATAATACCAAAACCTGTCATTATTCTGGATCTTTATTCCTCATCAAAAGTTCCTTTGCTTCTCTTTTAAAATCTGCTTCAAAGTCTCTGGAACTTATATCATCTTCATCCCGGCACAGTGTAAGTTCAAGGAGATCCTGCAAATCTTGAACACTAAGGCCTAGTGCTTCTTTCCTTGATATGTACTTCACATCTCCATTGGATCTGACTATAGTCAATACGTGGGTCTTTTGGTCAGACATCCACTTTAGTACTTTCGAACCCAATGGATTTTTCGGGAGAGGGTTATTTGCAGATGAGTTGAGGGACGATGGCCTTGAAAACACCTGCAGACTTTCAGACATTCTTTTGAAAGCTTCTTCAATGACTTTGTCTGCTGCAGCTATATCTTCTGCAGTTTCTTGTTCAATAAGTTCTTGTCTTTCAACTTCTGTCTTGTCTTTTGCAGTGTTTGGAGACGCTGGTTTGTTTAATACCTTCTTAAAAAGATTTTGAAGCTTTGATGAGCTGTCTTCATTCAGACCCATTTTTAATATGGCACCCTTGAGATACTCTGCTTCTTTTTCTATTACCTCTTCTTCAGTCAGTTGTTTGCCTTCAACTTGGTTTGACACAAGAGTAGAACTGTCTGCTGATTTTAACATTGTTATGAGGTTTTCAATTTTCTGTTCAAGCTTCATCATATGTTCTTGCTTCTTTGAGGTGCTTGAAACAGTTATCTTTCTTTTCTTTAGCCTTTCATAGGCTTCATCGGTCTGCTGTTTTGACCATTTTGATATGGCTTCAGCAGTATCCATTTTTGCATCCACCAGCTCCTTTTTCTTTCTCTTATATTCAGCAGTTAAGTCAGCAATGAGCTTTTCATATTTTCTCCAGTTAGGAGCATTCCTCTTCTTCGTAGGATCATTCTTAATCTTTTCAATCCTTTCTGCTTCACGCTTAAGAGCTACTACTGGCCATTCTTTGAACTGTTGTTCTTCAGCAGGATAGAATTTCTCTTTCATGATGTAGGCTAGATATTGTTTTCTTAACTCTTTCTTTTGACCAGCCTTTTCTTTGTTTAGGTCTTGTGCAAACCCTTCTATCTGCTTTACTTTTGTGAAGTAGAACTCCAGTCTTTTAGCAATGCCATCTTCGCTTAAATGGTCACGTTCACTTTCAAATTTAGCTCTTAGTTTGGCTTGCCTTGCCTTGATTTTGAGGTAGTCATCCATATCATCTGATGGCATGTAGCCTATGAGTGAGGAGAATCTTCTTTTTGAAGGATCTTCTTCTGTATAGAATTGCCTCATCTCATTTTTGATAGCTTCAAGCTCCAGTGGATGTTGTGTAGCATTAGGATCATGTATACCCTCATCGGCAGGGATTGGCTTTCTTTTTCTGTTGAAGAGCTTTGGTTGTGATGTATAAAGGGTGAGAGCAGTGGTGGATGACTGACTAACAGCTGTTGAAACAACTGGTGTCTCAACATCTGTTGTCATTACAACTGCTGATATGTCAGCAGTTGTCTTCTGCTTTTGAGCAGGGGATGGAAGTGGTGAGGTAATTTTTGATGGTGGTGATGGTGGTGGTGAATCAACATCTTATATGAGATTCCTTCTCCTTTTTAATGAAGAAGGGGCAGATGATGTTTTGTGTGAATCAGTGGTTTGAATGATGGGAAGTGTCTGACAAACAACTGTTGAAACAACTGGTGTTTCAACCGCTGCTGTCATTACAACAGATGTTGTAACATCTGTTGTCTTCTGTTTTATGACAGGAGGCAGTGGTGATGGTGTGATTGTAGATGATGGTGGTGTAGATGATGGTGGTGGAGCAGTAGTTGTAGTAGTGTGTGGTAGAGTGGTGTGTGTTGATGACATAGCGGCTGTTTGGCTACTGTCAGCAGTTTTTGTAACTACTGCTGTATCAGCTGTTTGGCTAACAGGTTTTGAGACCTGCTTTTCTTTTTCTGGCTCAATATGAAGGCCATGTTCTATTCCCTTCTTTTTCATTTGCTTTATTATCTCCCCCTTTTTGGCATTATCTGCAAGGGGGTCATCAAAGAATAGTAAAGTTGAAGGAGCCTTGCCAGTGGCAGTTTGGATACTGGCCTTAATAGCCTTGATATCTGCTTGAGTGTCCTTGAACCTTGATTCCATCATGTTGGACAGCATTTGTACTTGAATAGCATGCTTTTGATCAGCCATTTGTTGTTGTTTTTCAAGCATGGGTTGGAAAATATTCCAAAGCTCATTTGCAGCAGGTGCTTGTTGTGGAGCAGGTGCTTGAGCAGGAACAGCATTGGATTGTGCTTTCTGAGCTTTTAAAATCTCTTGCACCATCTCCTTTATTTCAGAAACTGATTCTTCAAGTTTTTCAACTCTGCCCGTCAATTCCTGATATTTTGAATCATCACCTACTTTAGTAGGATCATCTGAATCCCCACCAGCAGTGGTTATATCAATGTGTGTCTTAGGAATAGAGTCCCAAAAATCACCCATTGATGCCCCTTGTTCTAGGTACTGGGGACTTCTTTCTTCAGCATTCGATAAACCTTTGATGGTACCAGTGGTTAGATCGAACACACTGGTGGTTACCGAAGTTGCCATGGAAGAAATTGCCTTCAAGGGAGTCTTACTTATGAAACAACTGTCCAACTGAGGATCTGTTGATCCACCAGTTGTAGTTGCTGCTCCACTTGAACTACCACCGAGAGTTACTTGTAACTCAGGGGGTGTAACCTCCTCAATTGTTGCTGGGATAGCAGGAGTAGTAGCATCAGACCCAGTCACCTGTGGGGGTATACTCTCAGTGACAGGTGATAGAGAGGAACTGGTTTGTGTCTGAGCTATAGCAGCTGCATGCAACAAAGGTAGCATGGATTGTGGCATTATTATTGGTGAGGGTATGGGGGTTGAAAGAGACATGTCCTTGGGATCAGGACTGAGGAAGATGGATCCAAGTGGATTCAGAGCTTCATATTGTGGTGTCCCTGTGCTTACAACCTGATCCTTTTGTGAGGATGCAGGAGGAGTTTTAGGCATGGGTTGAGATCTTTCTTCCAACTGCTGTGAGGAAGTAGCAGCAGTGGTTTGTGGGGACTTTTGTGTTGTCACAGGCATTTCCTCTGGGATCTCATCTTCCAGAGTTGCCTTTGTTTTGGGTTTGGTGGGTTTTCTGGATGTTTTTCTTTTGGTCTTTTTGGTGATGTCAGGTGTGGGTTTCAAAGCAGTGGTTGTGCTGCTTTGATCACTTGGAGCAGTGGGCTCAGCAGCTGATACCTGAGGAGCAGTTGTAACCGCTAAAATCTGCTCAGGTACCCCTGCTTTTGTTTTTATTGGTGCCATCATTCTGGAAAATGTTTCTTTTGTTAAGCCTTTTATTTGACAATGAACACCTTGTTTTAGCAAATTTAAATTTTCCTTTTCAAATTTTTGTTCAAAATAGTAACTCAAAAATCTTGGAAAAAGTAAAAATGCTTTACTTTCAACGTTTTTCACCATGTCAATGAAAATCTCCTGGGAGTAGTTGTAGTCCTTATTATTCAAAATAGCGTAACCCAGGCATTGAATTTTCAATGGTATTTCGTTAAAAGATGTTGTTTTATTCGAAGCACACATCAGAAGTGTGTGAAATAAAAACCTAGGTGCAGAAGGGAAATAACTTTTTTGTAAGGTATCTACCTTTGATTCTTCTGCATATCCCCTTTTTACGAAATCAGTTTTCATCTCGGCTTTATCAAAAGAGATTTTACCTTCCTGATCGTCAAGATTAAAGACTTCGGAGATTGATTGTGGTGTGATTTGAATCACTTTACCCTGTAACGAGGAGTTAATGGCTATAACTTTATCGTTTTGTTTTTCAAGCGTCGCCTTTTTCCAAAACTCTCTCTGGGTTTGCAGATAGATGGGAGCATTTACTGTCAACAAAGTTTTGTACTTTGATGCAGATATTGTATCAATGATGGAGTCGAAGGTGTGATTATCAGTAGGTTTTGTGAGTAAACCCAGATAGTTGTGAGATTGTTTGTATGGTATTTCGATGGGTTCTTCGGCCGTTTGAGCGACCTCTTTTGAAGATGGTGGTGATTTTGGTTTTGGTTGTGATTTTGATTTTGACTTTGATTTTGTCATTTTTGCAGAGAAGAACGAAGAATGATTTTGAAGTTTTTGAGAAGAATGGTTGGAAACTGCTATGAGAAGAGAATTTTGGAATTCAATTCGACAGTGTAAAACCCTGTTTGGGGTTTAGGGCAGGGTTTTATTTTGAAAAAAATGATCGCTGATGTGGCAGCGGTTATTACGATCTGAGGGCTAAAAACTGACCACGTGTCAAACACTGGTGAAATGGATGAAGGATGGAAAACAGTTGTTTTAAGGGCCACTGACTTATCAAGCATCAGTGATTACAACGGTTAAAAAAAAAATTTGGTCAGTGGATGATTTTTACTATCAGTGGATAGCATATCAGTGGATAAGACACTGATTTTGAACATCAGTGCTTTTCAAGAAAATGAGGGATCAGTGGTTAACTTTCGGCAGTGGACAGTGTTTAGAGATCAGACATTAGAACAAAACAGTGGTTAGGGTAAATGGTACAGATCTGAAGGACAGGTGTTTCAGCAATAGTTTTGAAAATTTCCATTCAAGGTTTTGTCACATGTCAATTTTGAAAGACAGTGGTTTAGTACCCCAGATGATGAGAACTCTTTGCTAAGGCAACTCATTTTCGTTTAATATTCAATTAAAACATGAGTACCCTAGAAATTCAAGCAAGTTAGCAACCAACTTTTGATGAAGATTTAGAAGCAAACCTGAGTATGACATGATCTTAACATATATACCATTTCCTTTTGACCCATTTAAGAGAACAATAATACCATAAAAAATAAGGTATTATTTCCTGACAGGAGCTGAAACTATTGCCAACAAAAACAAGCATAAGTTCCAAATATATTATTAAAAAAATATATCCTGGTTATTTGAGAAAATCCTTTTTTTTTTAAAAATGGTTAAAGGATTTTCTGAGAACAGTATCAGAAATGATCTGGTGAATTTACAAAAGAAAACATAATCACATCATTCTCAAGTTTTATGAAAATGGTCAGTGTTTTGACTGCAGTGGTAGAATACGTTAAAAACATTTTGACCACTGCTTGGTACCATTTTCTTTGTCAGTTGATTACAAACATGAGGACACAAGGACACATGAGTTTTGAAGATCCTGTTGTAGATCTAGTTACTATGTGATGATTTTGAAAGTTTGTCTTGTCCTTTTGTAAGTTCAATCACTGGGAACACTGATGTCACCTGAACTTTCCTGAACCAATGAGCACAAACAGTTGCTTAATGACCATTATTACCCCAAGCTTTTGACTCTTAAATGTTTTAAGTTTATACTCTTCTCTTTTGAATTTAAAAGTTTTTTTTTTTTTTTTTAGATAAACACACTTTAGAGTTTTTGTGAATATTAGTCCAAAATCACTTTGCAGTAATGTTTTGAGAGACTTGGTCATGTTTTCATCACTTTTTCAACCAATCTCACACTACATATGATACGGACTCTGTTGACCCTTGATTTTCTTAATGTATTATTAACAGAGTTGATTTGTTCCTTTTGAGGATCTCAACCTGTTTTCAACACATAAGATCAAATGTCTAAAGTTATAATTTCCCTCTTTTTGTGTTAGCAAAACATCAATGTTTTTATGAACATATGTTTTGTTAATCTGAGGTTCAGACTTTAGTATTTATGGAAAACATCACAAATTACACATCAACAATTGAAATTAATTTAGAAAATAAGAAGTAATCTCATAGTTTAACAGATATTCATTTCAGATCTAGAAACCATGAGTGTTTTGTGCATAACTTCACTTGTTGTGTGAAATTTTGTGTGTCATATGACATCTTGGTTGATTTACAGAGTTTTTGATTAACCACTTTGAACATGTTTTACTCGATACTCTGTTTTTCAACTAAATACAACCAACCTTAGTATCAATGAATTTTGAGCTGAACTGTTATGTCAATTTGACTTGTTAAATCGAAATTGACTGTCCTAGCTCTGATACCAATTGTTAGGATCGGAGGCTCTCATGATTATGTTTGTTTGTATGTTTTGAACAATTTGTGAATATGAAAACATGTAAAGTGCAGCGGAAATGAAAACAAACTTTGTAAACACAATCAAAGGAGAAAATAGTTTGATAAACAATTGCTTCACATAGAGTCAAAGGATTTACAAATCAAAGCAAAAGATTACAGATATGCTTACAAACTAAACTCCCTCTCAGCCTGATACCCCAAGGTTGGTTGCACACAAGATGAAAGGATTAGACATGAGGAGAAGAACCCGCTCAGTCAATCAGATGTAACAGTACAGGGTACTGTTACATTTATTGGCAAACCAAACCACTGAGGTATCTCATCTGACGTCACCATGAAAGCGACGTCTAACAGCCTAACAACCTGTATCTACTGTCCTTACACAAACACTGCTAACCTAACCACTGACTATACATAAATAAAATAATTCACTAAACATCTGCTCTCCCTTTATGTCAGTGCTTTACTCAAGGTTGATCAGTCCTTGACTGGGCAGTGCTTTATCATCAGTAGATAGGACCAGCAGTGTTGGATACTTCAGGGTTTTGATCAGCAGTTGAAAGACTAGCAGTAGTTGTATCTGAACAGCGGATAAAGACCATCAGTTGTTATAAATCACTTTCAAGGGGAAAGCTTAATGTAAACTGCTGCTTATTATGAATCCACTGTTGTGACCTGGTTTTGGCTTTACATTATCTGTTCCTCTGGTAGGGTTCAATCCCAACATCTACTCTGAGGCGTTTCTATGCCTCTTCGACCAATGAGGGATGTCGTAGATCTGCCGCCTTGTGGGGTCTAGCATCCTTGCACCTACTGCAGGAAAGTTAGGTTTCATCATCCGCAAGAGGGATGCGTCTGATTTTCTCATATTGAACGACTTCAGCTCTATACTTGGATTTCTGATCCATGCTGACTATCATCTCATGACTTCGCAAGTCAATGGTAACAGAAGGTTCCGACCTTCTGAGTCCCTAAATGCAGTCCTTAATTGCTTCGACTGTTTAAACTAGCCTTCTATGTGCCTATTTCGAAAGAATATGGGTCGTCTATTTTATTTGAAACTAGGCCAGGCAGTTTCTTAAGTTCTAAGCATGTAAGGTTATTAATTAAAAGTAGATGCATTAGGTTGGTTAATAGGGAACGTACCCGTAACCGCATCTGGATCCTGGCGTGCTTCACGAGTTTCGATCGTGAAAACCCTTCCTTGCTTGTTTCTTCCTAGGGCAATCTTTCCTAAAGTGCCCTGCTTCACCACATTTGTAGCAACCTGGTATTCTCTTATTTCTTCCATCTGGGTCCTTCGCCCAACAGGCATCCTTGCTGTGCCCTTCTTTTCCACACTTTCCGCACGTAGGCCTTAGACATCGACCTTCATGGTGAAAAGTGCATTCCCCGCATCTCGGCTTAGTCCCCGAGTATATTTTACCACCAGCCTTATTACTGGCTCCATCAGTTTTGCTTCCAGGCGGCGGGTTCACTTTCTTTCTTTTGCCTGTTTTAGAGCTTCCATAGTTGACTTGGGTGCTCATCTTTAGGTTTGAGGACTTCCTCTTCTTGTTGCTCGACGACTCCACATGAGTCTCTTTCTTGTTATCCTCAGATTCCGAAAATTTTCCAGCACGTAGAGCTTCTTCAGTAAGCGTAACGCTTAAATCGATAGCCTCCGCGATAGTTGGAGGCCTTGAGGTAGTAACCAAGCTCCTTATCTGGGGTGCAAGTCCCCAAATGAATCGTTCAACCCTTTTGAATTCCGGTTTGACTAAGTAGGGGACGACCCTAGACAAGTTGTGAAATCGTTGGACGTATTCAGGAATCTTCGGTCCGTCCATTTTCAAGTTCCAGAACTCCACCTCAAGCTTCTGGATTTCAGCCCTAGAACATTATTTCTTTTCCATCATTTCCTTGAGCTCGTCCCAGCTTAGTGCATAAGCAGCATCCGCACCAAGGGTTTGAACCTGAAGGTTCCACCAGGAGAGTGCGCCATCTACGAATAACCCTGAGATATAAGTAACACTCTGTCGGGGCGAACAGTTACTCATTCTTAGAATGGAGTCAATCTTTTCTGCCCAACGAACAAATGCAACGGCACCTCCTGTGCCATCAAAATTCAATGGCTTGCAGTCCAGGAATTGTTTATAGGTGCAGCCAGTTGGAGGGTTATTTTCAGTAGTGCCATCGCTGTGCTTAGAGCGGAGGGCTTCATGTCGAGCAATTGCCTGTGAGATTAGCTCTTGAAGCTCAGCTTCTGTTCTTGGCAACGTACTGGTGTTTGTGTCACGTCTGGGCGGCATTCTCTGCTGCCAAAATGGTATGAAGTAGGTCATACAACATTCCAATTGTCTATGAGATACATAGCACCATAAGCCATTATGTAATTACCCAATTTCACACGTATATATAATCAGTGTATAAGCGAGGAAACATTTATTGAGCCTTCACATAGGCTTGCCAACTTGGCTTATTGTTTGAAATGAACTCGAGGCTACATCGCCTTGGTCATTCAAGTTTTAGTTATTTCCTGCTACATCGGTTTTTCTTAGGTCTTTAGCTTTACTGGTGCGTATATTTCCCCTTTGATGGGGTTGTTTGTGTGGAGGTGATAGGGAGTGTATCGTCGCTGATTCTTTCTGAATGTCATTCCACCTCTCTTGCTTAAACATCGTTTCCTCACACGTCTCGTATGCAGGTAGAAGTGTCAGTCACGAAGTAGGCTAAGACAGGCTTCCTACTTTCTAACGTGCTAAAGCACTGATCTATGTGTTGTTCTACCAAATGAGGGTGAGGACACCTATAGATTAATTTTGTATGGTTTTCATTAGCTCGGCCCGCAGAGTCCACCAGGATTCCTGTGCACTACAAGTCGTTATTACGTGGGCCCCCGTAATAATAAATTGTCTTGCACAGTCACCCCAAATTTTCTCTCGTCCAAGCAGGTGATCAATCAAGGAGGGGACACTACTGTCCTTATACCTCTTGTCATGGAAAGGACCTTTGCGATGGTCCACGCGCTAACATTCGTTATCGTTACGCGTGTATAGGCACGATGATTAGATGGAATAGGAATAGAGAGAATTCCTAGTAGTTGGAGGGGCACCTTCGAGATGAATACTTCATCTCCCTTTTCTGGTCAAGTGCGTCGTCAATCTTGCTTCCCATAAGTCGCAGGGATCTCGTCCCGTTGATTAAGAATTTGTTCAAGGTTGCCGCCTCTGCCTCGTCATCACCGCCGTAGTCTGGCATCTTCACGTTCGAGAGGGAAGAGCAGCCATTTCCTACGGAAGTAAGCTCAGCATCTTGTTCGGTAATCACTCCCAGCCATGAGCTTTGCAAAGGATGCGAGGTCGGTAGCTTCATCGTGCGAGTCACGTACAGTAATAGGAGTCAGAGTCGAAAGTATCTCATTCACATCAATAATCATTCCGTACACTTATTTGTATGTATGTATATCAATAACATATATGCTACTTAGCATAATCAAGCAATTTAATGCATTATATTACGTATAACTCTCGTTTTTGGGGGGTCATTTTGTTTTAGGCAAGTCTAACTCGTGTAGACTGTGCTTTGGTTGGCACCATATTTTAAAGGTATTCCTCACTAATGTCCTTGCCTTGTCACTTTTTGAAAAGTGTCTGACTTGTGGATCTTGGCGCTTTCGTGAATGCAATGAAAATCTTTTTGTAAAATGTTTTCGTGAGAGAACTCTAGTGATTGTAGTCTAGACTCGAGAAAGAATCCTAGTTCACTACAATCGAAGCTCTGATACCAAACTGTCACACCCTGTCTTTTGCAGAAGCGTATGATGTGTGACTAGCTTGTTATCATTGCATTCAATCATAATAAACAACTACATGATCAAAACGATGTTCATCCATTTATGAAAATTTGAGTATTATAAACACTTGTTATTTGAGTTTTCAAAACACGACCTTTGACAAGGTTACAATTCAACAAAAGTGGATGACATCTAAACTTATAGTCTATTTCTAGTTACGACACTTGCGCCCAAGATCCATCCTGTCACCTGAAATACATGTAATTTTGGAAAACATCAACATAAAGTTGAGCGAGTTCATGCATTTTGCATATCTTGTATGAAAACATTGTATGTATCTTGTATAAATTAAGTGTCCATGTATAAATCAAGTTTTCTTGTGTACACCACGTACTAATTGAATGTTTGTACAAGGACGTTAAGGCATGTGAGGACATATGGGGCATTAGTGTTGGCTCCTTTAAGGCATGTGAGCATATGGAGCATTAGTGTTGGCTCCTTTACTGTGTCGATTACCCTCGACTGTGTCGATTAACCTCGACTGTGTCAATTTCCCTTGACTGTGTCGATTACCCTCGACTGTGTCGATTAACCTCGACTGTGTCGATTTCCCTCGACTGGGACACCGAAGCACTCATGAGGTCACATAAGGACCATGAGTGGGGCTCGGCCGTACCCGTTAGATCTAACCCTCGTCCCTAATTAAGTATTAATGGCATCTCAATATCTAGTTTAAGCTCACATGATCTAGTATTTTCTAGGCTTTTCTTAAAGCTCATCATATTGCACTCACCACGAGTGCTTCTCGTATTCTTTTGTATTCTCAAATCATATTGCACTCGGTACTCGTTCTCACCAAGAGTGCTTCTCGTATTTTTACCATTTGTGAAAATTGTAATATTTGTAACATGTATTTCACCCCCGAGAGTTATAAAACCAAAAACAGTTAAAGAAAAGGGGGAGCATGAACTCACAACTTTGCGTTCCTGTGCGTCGTAAACTTCACCGGATTTGCTTACTTAACGTCATAACCTATACGCGTTTTCTTAACGTTAGTCACTAGACTTGCGTCGCACAAGTACAGTCACTCTCTTTTGTGTATAATTTCTTGTGTTAAAAATATTTTATATTTTTAACTAAATGTCTTGCTTATATTATTTTCTCAAAAATAAATATAAGCTTTTTGTATTTTGCACTTTGCACCCGAATTATGTATCTTGTATGTTGTATGCGTATTTTTTTTTTGTATTTTTACTCGTCACGAGTATCTCCAAGTCATATTATTTTTACTCTAAAAATAATATATACCTATTTCACAAAATAATCACATAATCATACAAGCGATAAATATATATTCTAAATATATATTTAACAAGTTTCATTTATGAAAATCCACCTCCGGTATTTGGTATCTTGTACTAAAAATCATGGCGAAGTTTATATTCTGAAAACAAGTTAAAAATATATTTATAAACACTTATTACAAAAATATTACTAAGTGTTATATTTCTTAGAAAAATTTCGCCAGAGTTTCCTCTGTAACTGGAGGTAGCCACGCTTACTAGCGTATCATTTTCCTTTAAAACTTCAACCAATCAATTTCCAATCATCATCGAACTAGTCCAACATAAACATATATCGCAATCACATGAACTTGCAAGTTGTGTAAAAATGTGTAGTAACTCTTCAACACATTTAGTAGGTTTTTCCATCTCTAAAAATAAAGTCGGTTTCTTGGAAAACTTCTTTTTAAAGAACATGAAGTTTTACAACTTCTAGTCGGTTTTTACGAAAATTATTTCTTTGTTAAAACTTTTGTTACACAAGTGTCCACACACTTGTTTGTTCACAAAACACTTCTAGTTTATGGAAGATCCGGCCTTAAAACACGATTTCATCATATACTTGGTTCTTCGAAAATACCACTTGTAGATCTTTAGACCTACTAGTTTAGAACTTCATTTCGTAAGAAAAATCGATTTTACACAAGTTCATGTTTAGTGTGTAGTAGAGTTTCATCATTTAACCCTTTTCATTCTTAACATATTCTATGTCATGTTTCATGAACATGACTAATCCGGGTTAGATGATGATCCGAGCTACCACAACATAGATCGGCATTAAATAATCACCACAAAACAAGTCTTACAAGTTTTACACCATTATATTTCTTTTATCCAACAAGTTCATCATTTTTATAAGACTTTAAACTTTGATCTTATATATTCATGACTTTTATCCGACAAGTCTCTTATTAACCACTCTAAACAAGAACAAGAGGATGTTTTAGAACACTTACTACTAGCTCGAGGCTAGGGAAGAAACTAGACGAAAAATGGGTGGATAAAAGCAAACGGATGAGGTCCTTCAAGTTCCGAGACCACCAAACCTTCTTATATGGCTCCTTGCACCTTGAGAATGCCTTGAAATGGATGGAACAATGGTGGTGGTGGTGGCTCTATGTTTGGCCGAGATCAAGAGAGCAAGGGAGAGAGTGACAGAGGTGTAATGTTGTGAAGTGAGTGAATTATGAAGATCTTTAGAATCCATATGTCATACTTATAGTCATATCTTTCAAGATCCTCATAAATCTTATAGAATCCAAGAAATATCACATAATATCTAAATAAATCTAAATAAAATCAATTTAAGATTTTGGGAAGATTACATAATCTTGTATTTAGACATGTTGGGCCGATTTTGTTAGGATATGGGGAGGGGTCTAGCTGTAACTTATAGTACTTTGCAAAATCTCTAGTAAATCTTTCAAGATTCATAATATCTATGCAATATCTTATGAAATCAAATTAAATCTAAGTAATATCTTATGAAATCTGGTGAAATCCAAGCAAGATCTTTGATGGATATTGTAGGATCTTGTGTATCCTCAAGTACTAGACCATATCTTACTTTAAATCTTCCAAGATTCACCAATATCTAACAATATCCCATAAGATCCACCAATTAGGCCACATGGCCGATTATGGCATGAGGGGGGGGGGGGGGTCTCATGGTTGGTTTCTAACTAAATGATTAAGCATTAGTTGTTAAGTAGGAGGTTAAGACTAGATATTAGCATGTAGTGTCTTGTGACGGGTGTTAGGGTATTCGGGTACCCTAATTAGCTTAGAAAAATAAAAACATTGCTTCTAGCAATATTTTGGTGTTCCGGGTAAAGTCCGGTTGTTCGGTTAGATACCGATTCGTTAAAGTGCTAAATTACACTTTTTAGTACCCTTTAAGTACCTTTTTGTATCCCTTTTAATTCCCAACACTTGGGGAAGTATTCTGGATAATAAAACGACATTTCTGCCTAATATTCATATGTTTGAATGCTGAATATAGCTGAATTTAAATAAATTCTGCACTTAAAATGCGTTTCGGGTGCTTTTTAGTGCGTATTTTAGCTTTCGGAAGGTCTATATTAAAACCCTTGTATGTATTCTTGGGTTTTAATGCATTCTTGACGTTGGACCTACACCTAGGTTCCAATTCTAATGTCTGACTGCTTTCTGCAGTTCTGTTGACACGATGTGTCTTACCGGTGAGTTTACTAATATTTTTGACGCAACGCTATCATAACGAAATTCTTGTAGCATATATCATGCATGAATTCACTTGTATGGAATTCAGAAATTTATTTGTCTGGTAAACCAGATCATGCACAGTCGTTTAAGCGCAAATTACTGTTCATTTCGTGTACGGAATGCACGGAAAAGTGACGGTTGTCACACGTTAACTGCCTGAGCTTGACTAACCTGTGCCGCTATCTCAAAACCCTAACAGATTTTCCCTTTTTTCCAAATTTTTCACCGTTAACTGCCCCCATCTACCACCACCACCACCACCGTCACAACCTGCTGAGTGGTCGTGGTGTGTGTGACAGGAATAATGTCGCCGCCGTTCTCATCACCGTCACCTTATCCCACCACTGTCGGAGATCTATGTCGCCGCCGTTCTCATCACGGAGAACCACCACCTCCTTCACCTGCTCCGCCGGTTCTCGTCACGGTGGTGGTGGTGTTCGACAGAGAAGAGAGAGAAGAGAGAGATGGGTGTTTGGAGAGAGAAAGAGAGAGATGGGTGTCGTTTTCCGATGTCGGTTCTCATCACGGTGGTGATGGGAATGATGCGGTGGTGGAGGTGTGGTGGTAGTTCAGAGAAGAGAGAGGGAGAGAGAGCTGGTCGATGATGAAGATGAGCTCAGATCTGTGATGTGTGTATATTAATATATATATATATATATATATATATATATATTAATTTTTGAATTAAGAAAATGTTAAATGAAAAGCAAAATGACCAAAATGTCCCTGAACTAAAAGACAAAATAGGAGGTTGAAACAGTCAAAAAAATAGGGTTTTTAAATTTTGGACCAAAATGGCAACAAAATGCAAACCACAGGGACCCAGATGTAATAAGTTTGAGATTTGGACTAAAGTGGCAAAACTGGCCAAATCACAGGGACCAAAATGGTAGTTTACTCTAAAATTAAAAAATGTAAAAGCATATTAAAATTTAGTAATAATTATTTCTTTTTATACAACATAAATTAAGTTATGTTAAAAAAAATTGTGATTAAATTTATGAACTTTACATTTAATATATATCTACTTACAGGGTATTAAACTACATTGGTTATTAAAATAATTAAAGTTGGTTATGATAAATAAATATCAAAAGTTGATGGTATAAAAATTGCAATGACTGTCGGATGAATTAATTGTTCCCGAAAAGTTTGTAGAAAGTTTTGTGAATGTTGCCATTTGTTATATAACTGTGCATGTTTCGAAACCATACAATGCCGAAGTTTTTTTTTTTAAACGTATACTTCGTTAACGAAACCGCCGACCCCAACCGGGCCGACAATTGACAAAATAGACAACATAAGAAACTTACATATTTACAAAAGAGCACCACTCCCCCCAATCAATCCCTTTGCTTTTAGATCTATTCGAGAACTATAAAAAACCTAAAGCCTTGACTTCACTCATTATGCTATCTATCTTAACCGGAGTGTTAGAAAATTTAAGGTTGTTTCTAGCACGCCATAAACTCCAACAAACGATCACAAGGATACCTTGAATCGCTTCCTTTTTTTTCTCCGAAACCCTTAGACCCGCATGAATTCCAAGAAGATCCGTGATCGAAAAAACAAAAATGTTAGGATTTTTGCACCATGATGACACACCATTCCAGACGATAGAAGGGACGCTGCAGGATATAAACAAGTGTTCCGAAGTTTCTTCATCCGAACCGCATAACGGGCACGTGGAGTCCTCGATCATGATATTCCTTTTTCTTAAAGCTTCACCGGTAGGTAACTTATCCATCTCCATTCTCCAAACATGAATGTTGCATTTAGCTGGAATCCAATGACACCAATCAAGAACGTACATGTCACCAGCCTCGAACTCGGCATAAAGGAGACGCTTGACCGCTTTCACGGAAAATTCTCCTGTCGAACCTGATTGCCATTCCCACCTGTCCTGACTATCAGAAATCTGGACGTTGTTCAGCTCCAAAGACAGTTGCTGAAGACTGATGTTTAACTTCGCAGAGAACTAGCGATGTTCTCCACTCCCAGTGTAGCTCTAAACCGTTACTGTGTCTCAAGATACGATCAGCAACCTTACAATTTTTTTCAACCTCCAAGCTAAATAAGTCAGGGAATCTCAGTTTTAAAGGTTCATTACTGATCCACGGGTCTATCCAAAAAGAAATATCCTTGCCATTTCGAACCACGCCTTTGAGATAATTCCGAAGGGGAAGACCACCCGCCTTAGTATTAGTAAAAACCTTAGCAATGTTGCTCCATCTTCCGCTCAAAGTTTTCTTAAAGGAGATACACTCCCACCCCCGCCCTACTAAAATGAAGAGCATCAATAACTCTCTTCTATAGATTACTTTTTTCGGTTTTGTAACGCCAAACCCATTTGGTCAAGAGCGAAATATTAATCACCTGTAATTTATTTAAACCAAGGCCACCATCTTTTTTATGACAAGAAACCCGATCCCAAGCTACCCAATGCATTTTTCTTTCCTCACTAGACCTTCCCCATAGGAAATTTTGATCATCGCTTCCAAATCCGAAATAACCTTCTTAGGACTTTGTAGAGCGAGAAATAATAAGTCGGCAAGCTTTCCAACACAGATTTAATAATAACGACTCTACCCCCAATCGACAAAAGATGAGACTTCCACTTCGCTAAACGGTTTCGGAACGTCTCGAACACCGGCTGACAATGCTGAAGCTTTGACGACTATAAATTTGAGCTTGCAAAGCCAGCTACCTCGTACATGTAGCTACTTTTGCCAAATATATTCATTTATGGTTTGTTTTTAATTGATGTTATATTCCATTAATGAAGTATAAGTAACGGAAATAAAATCTAAAATACACTTGTTTAAGTTACGAAAACTACATCAAGTCATCACCACATGCATTGAGGAAAAGATATATTATAAAATGTTTCAAAAAATATAATAATAGTCATAGTATTACCCTTTATTTAATAAACAAAGGTTATTAAATGAAGGAAAACAATATCTTGAAGGTAGGTTGGAAGTAGGAGGGTGTAGATGTAACATTTTACTGGTTTTTTCGTATGCTTTGGCGGTACTCTTTTTGGAGGTCGCCGACACAAAGCATTAGTGATGCCACACCAACTCCTCAAGAAAAAGGCAATGTGTAATGGGTTTAGAAAGCAACTTCACATTAAATTAATATACAACAAAAAGACAAAATAATCTTAAAAGTGTTTTTTCTCCTTTGGGCCGGTTTAGAAAATTGTTTGAAGGGAAATTATTTTCTTCTTTTATAAAAAAATCAAGACATACTGATTCTGTTACAATCTTTAAAGCATATTTCCCTGTATAAAACTCTACAAGAATAGGGGAGCAAACAAGAAAAGTTGCCGTTGAATACTCCAAATCAACTTGTTAGAACTCGAAATTAACTCCAAATCGACTTGTTAAAAGCTTGAAATGAACTCAAGCTTGAATCTATGATCGAGCACATTTAATAGATGAGTATGATCTCAAGCTTAATACACTTATTCTCCTATATATTAAAAAACCAATGTTTTGAACAGTAGAAAAAGTTATAATAATATATATCGTTTTTTTTAATAATTTTTATTATCTTCTTTACTTTTTAAGTTAGATAAGCTTGTGTCAACCGGTATAGGTATCGAAAATACCAGTACGGTTATCGGTACGTCAACGTAAAAACCGACATCAGCCTAGTACAGAAAACACTAAAAGTTGGTATCGAATTGATTTTGAAAATCTTTCAGTTCGGGAAATTCGGTACCGCTACCCGGTACCATTTGCTCATCCCTGATCACGGGTGTCGTACGAACAACAACGGTATCGTGCAACTTTTTTTGTTGATTTTCTTCAACTTTTAATGATTTCTTTTTTTAGTTTCAGGGGTAGGGATGAGCTCGGTGCCAACCAATACCAAATTGGTACTAGTACCGAAAATACCAGTTACGGTACCGGTATATGAAGGTAAAAAACGGTAGCGAACAGGTACCGGGAACGCCAAAAGTCGTACCGAATTGGTACTTAAGATCTTTCGGTTCGGGAAATTCGGTACCGCTACCCGGTACCATTTGCTCATCCCTGATCACGGGTGTCGTACGAACAACAACGGTATCGTGCAACTTTTTTTGTTGATTTTCTTCAACTTTTAATGATTTCTGTTTTTAGTTTCAGGGGTAGGGATGAGCTTGGTGCCAACCAATACCAAATTGGTACTAGTACCGAAAATACCAGTTACGGTACCGGTATATATGAAGGTAAAAAACGGTAGCGAACAGGTACCGGGAACGCCAAAAGTCGTACCGAATTGGTACTTAAGATCTTTTGGTTCGGGAAATTCGGTACCGGTACCCAATATCATTTGCTCATCTCTGACCACAGGTTTCATACGAACAACATTATTACCATACAACTTTTTTGGTTGATTTTCTTTTGGTTATCTTTTAGTGTTTTTTTGTCAGCGGATTCAGTACGCAACGCGCTCACAGTGATTTCAAAACACATGTAAACACAGACTAAACAACAAAAGACGTTCGCCGCAACGCGGCGATAGTAAAAAACTAGTCTTGTTAATTATCTAAATGTGTTGCTATTCATTTAATATAACATATAGCTACATAATAAATATTGTTATTTATAAAATTACTAGGTTAAAACCTCGTATTTACACAGGTTGAATATACTAAGTAATAAAAAAATTACATCTTTGAAAAACCCTTTTATTGCACGGGTTAAAAAAACACATGTATTAAACGGGTTGAATAAATATAATGTAATAAGTTAAAGCATATAGCCATCAAGATATACATACAACTACATAATAAATATTGTTATATGTTATGTGATAAAATTGTATATAGTGTTATTATAGTTACACTTATACATAATCGTAACTTTATAGCATCATGAAAACAATTAAATAAATAATTATAAATTATTTGAGCATGTCTTGAGCTTGAAATTATAAAGTTATTCACTATCTGGTCTGGAGGCTTCGACACAACGTCATAAAGTTGAAGCAATACGAGTTTGAGCTCGCTTAATCTAAATTAGTTGAGCTCAAACTCAAATCGACTCATTTACAACACTAGTTAATAATATTTACATGGAAGTGACTTATTCTAGGATAGGCCAAAGTTTATTTGCATAGTTTGGTAGGGGACAGCTAAAATGAGAACCACCTCCAGTTGTAAGAACCGTAAGAACTTTTTGATCCGGGGCGAGTTGGACCAATTTTTTTTTTCATAAACGTAGATGCTTGTATTATCAACACATTTGTAAAAAAAATTCAAAAAAAAAAAAAATGTCGTGTGTGTAGTTTTGAACACCACAAGTTTGTGTTTACGGGTCCCGTAAACCCAAACTTCGGGTGCTCAAAACTACACACCCGACATTTTTTTTTGAATTTTTTTTTACAAATGTGTTTATACTACATGCATCTACGTTTATGAAAAAAAAATTTGGTCCACCTCGCCCCATACGGTGTAGTTCTCACGGTTCTTACAACTGGAGGTGATTCTCATTTTAGCGGTCCCCTAGTTTGGTATATCACAATTAATGTATCGGTCTCCCCAAAGAAGGGCTGAAGCAAGGAAATATAGTTAAAAGAATGAAATTGGAGCCTACACCTGGTTGGTGTTCATTATAAATTAAGGTGTAAATTCATCATTTTTCTGTCCAAAACACATCTAATATGTTCTAGCACCTTCTCAATAACCAATACAACATCTGAGAAAGTTTTTCTTGCTGAAGGGTCAGAAGTTAACACCTTTATATCGTTGAGGATTGGCAAAATTTTCTTTATTTTAACTTTAAGGGATTTTTATTTATTTATTTTAACTCCATGTGTCTAATTTTTTGTTTCTTGAGTGACATACATGCCGATCAATGGTTGAGAATTTTATAGATGTGTAGATTTCTTTCATATGAACGTTGTCGAATCCCCAATAATCTAGCGTTGCGTCTGATCAAAGAGGTTTGACGGAATGTCCTTGATCACCAGAACGGAGCTGCAAAACAAAACATCGTTGGTCTTGTCACGGAGGACCCCAGAGGGGGAATCCGTGATCAAGCTCCGGCGTGAGAATAAGAATATGCCGGGATAGTAAATTGTCTTTCGACACAATAAATTGGTCGAATAAATGGTGTGGATTCTGTGTGAATTTATTCAATGCAAGGATAAGAATGATTTTTCTGGTGTGTTCTTTGTGATAAGGTTTTTGCACATACCTTATCTCTGATTTATGCCCTTACTTAACCGGAGAAACTACTTATCAGGGTGGCCCTTTCTGCCATGGACCGTTGAGTTCTCTCCGGGCAAAGGGAATGTCCAGACTCAAGCTGGCTCCTGTCCTTTTCGAAGGATTTTACTTTTCTTTCCATTTAATGTTGGCCTCTCATTTTAAGCAATCTTGCTGCCCTTGCCTCTCAAGGGTCCAGCCATTAAATGTTGATGGTGAGTCATGTCCTGTTCGTCCTTGCCGGAACAGTGACTGAGAGTGCAGGGTGAGGATATGACCTCTCTCTTTATGACCAAGTCTGACTTTTTTACTCTATGGGGTATGTCTCTTGTTTTGGGCTTAATATTTCGTCCGGTTATGATGGGCCTGGTAGTAATGGGTGGAAACAGGCCTAGACGAGGAGCCCGTTGGCTGACCCCTGTCGCCAAGTCATCCCTAGTCCTGGTCCATGACATTTGTGAATGTGCCTGGACTTAATCTCCTTCCCCGAAGATTCCGTGGGCCCCTCGGGGGAAATATATATCTTCAATTGGTGATGATGACTCTCTTGTTAAAAAGTGTGATCGAACACTAGGCATTTGAATAGGCACACGTGGGGAGATCCTGTGGGACCTCATTCAAACCGCGATGTGACAGTTACCGCTCTTTCAAACCCCATAAGCAGCCATCTCGAAAACCAACTTCTTCACTTCCCTTTTTCTTCTTTGAAAAAACTCTTCCATCTCTCAACTCTTTTTTCATCATGAATCGCAAAGATCGTTCCACGATTCACTCTGTGGTGACCCAAGATGATCTCCAATCTTTTATTTCCGCTTATTGTATTTCGTCGAACCTATCTCCTCACTTGCCGGGACCCTCAGAGCCGGCGATCTGCTCATCCAAACGCACGGTGATATACACTCCTTCGTTTTCATTTTGTGGTTTTCGTTACCCCATATCGTCTTTCAAGATAGAGTTACTCAAACACTTTTGGTTCCATTTCTTACAGGTTCACCCTTTGGCTCTTTTGAGAATTGTCCATTTTGAACTTACATGCGCTGCTTTTGATGGTGCCCCTTCAGTACCTTTCTTCCGGCGTTTTTATCGTTTGAGCGTGGATGGTGATTGGTTTACGTTCGAGAAAAGGAAAGACAATGTTTCTCCCCTTGTTATAGTTTCATGCCTACTTCCACCTATCCCAAACAATGGAAAAACAAGTTTATCTTTGTTTCCCTAGCGATGTTACTAGAGTCGTTGCCATGTCGAGACCCTTCCATTGTTATTGAGGATGAAGCCCCTCCAGTATCTGTTGTTGTCCTCAATGGAAGTTAATGTGTGAGTATCCCACGCATGCTTTCAATTTTTGTGAGGGGATCTTGGCCATGGGAGGATTAAGCCCTCATTCTTCTCGTCGCCCCAGGGCAATTCTGGATGGTGTTGGTGCGTGACTTTCTTTCCCCTCTTTCTCTTTTATGCATATGTTTTTGCTTGATATGCCTTGTTAGGGTTCCAATGTTGATGTTAATTGTCTGCCAGTTGTCTTGTTGTGATGTCTCTATAGTCCTTGTTGAAGGAAAATGTTAAAGGTGTGTCGTTTATGTATGGTAATGGCGGTCCCTCTAAAGATCCCGTTGTTGATGTTGTTCCTGATAGTGGGATCCTCTCTCCTGGGGATTCTACTCCGCAAGTTTCTGAAGGTTCCCATAATTATCCCCACATGGAGGAGCTTAGCAGCAAGGAAGATGAGCTTGAGGCTCCCTTGTTGCACTAAAGAAAACTTGAATCTACTATTGTGGTTGTTGCTGGGAAGCCAACACCCAAGGGCCGGAGCATATGCTCCTGTCTTCATAGTACCAACAATCTTGCTAAGTGTTGTGAGAAAGGGCTCTTTGTCTAAGCATTTGATGAGTTCTAGGCCTTCTATTAGCCTAATTTCAAAACATGTTTCTGTAAGTTTTCAGAGAACCTGTATCTTACTTATGTTTTATACTTATGTTGTTTGTTTTATAAGACACATTTACCTGCTTGTGTTCCTTTTCCCCCTTTTCCCATTTTTTATAAACATGAGAAGTTGTTCAAAGTTCCCACCAGTAACTATATTCCTTCTACTTCGGCGGCCTCGAAGGATAAAAGGTGTGTTGAAGTTGTTGAACCAAGGAATGTCGTTAACATTGCCTCTAGTTCCTCTCGTGTCAAATTGTTGGATCAAAGTCAATCTACCCTCCCCCTTCCCTTGGCTGGGACCTCACCTTTGGCTCCCTTGTTTGGTGAAGGTTATTCGATGCCCTTCATTCCAGGTTGGAAAATCACTCTCTCTACAATCATCAACACCGTGGATGTTGCCCAAGATTTTATGTCAAATGCAATTCCTTCGGCTCAGAGGTTTATTAACTCGTCACTGGACTCACGTATCTTTGACGACCAGTATTATCTGGCTGTGTGTGAGGGTTTTTGCCAACATTGCAGACATGTTGGTTCGCATGAAGGCCTTGGAAAAGGAGAAGGAGGATCTGATATCCCGTCTGTCAACATCCCAGTCTATTGTTGCTAATTTGCAATCTTGTGTTGTCAATGTTGAGAAATTGCTTGCAGAGAAGGAAGTATGGTCCTTTATGTAACATGTTGATGTTTATTTTAGTTTTATTGCTTCTTCTTCCTTGATCTTGAAGTCTAAATTATTCAAGGCCCTGAAACATTCACATGGCACGGAGTCATCGGTTAGGGACAAGGAGGTCTATTAGGGGGAGAGAACGCGAGATGTTGCTAGCACGTCAGGAGGAGCTGGAGGATTATCTTAAGTATTTTCAAACCGTTGCATCTGATGCCTCCAAGGATATAGAAGCCTTACGGGCTGAGATGACAATGAATCAAGATAACAACCAAAAGTTGGCTTCTGAACGACATTGGTTGGTTTCCCAAGGGTTTGCTCGATTTCTGGCCCATCTTATTGGGACCCCTGAGTACCATGATTTGTTGGGAAAACTTCACCAGGCTTACCGGGATGTGGGATACCAATCTAGGTTGAACGATGGAAACGCTTATTCTTCTCAGGGCTTGGACATGAAACAACTTTAAAATACAATTCCAAGACCAAGAAGCAACTTGCCTAGCTTCAAAAGGAGTTAAATGAACAGTCCCCTGCCATGTTGGATCAACTTTATTCCAATCCTTCCATGTTCTTGACTGTAGATGGTTTTAGGTTCTGGCTTTTTCTACGCTTGACTTTATATGATGTCTGCTTGTTACGTATCATTGTTATACTTTTGTTTTGTATGTTGTTAGTTGCTTCTATATCCCCTCCCCTTTTGCAAGTGGTTTGATCTCAGAGGGGAGGCTTTCGTCTTTCTGCTTATTGTGGCCCAGTTGTGTCCGTGATGGTTTGGCTTTGCTTGATAATGACAAAGTAGGCTACTTTTTTATTTGTTTGCATTTGTCATTCAATTTGTAACTTTGCTTAAGTTGTAAATTACTATGTCAGTAATGAAATAGTTGTATATTTTTCTTTTGTTCCCCGTCCTAGTAGTGGTTGTTTTCTATTTGCCATATTGTATCAAAAATGGTTTAAATCGTAAATTTTATGTAAGTTGTGAATTATCCTTTGTCGTTATGGTAGACAATTTATTCATAACATTGTGCAAACAGCGGATCATTTGTAATGCATACAAGACAGTTAACTTGTAACTTTAATTCAGGTTGTGAATTGTTTTTATCATTTGGGCTAGTCGACATTGTCCTTTCCTTACAGCCGGGCTTTTTTGTATAGTTTTGGTTCCAGTGTACACGTAGTTAAGGGATGGGACCAATAGGCACGTCCACCATGGTCTCCTCCTTTGTGGTTGTGATTGATACATCAAAGTATATTGTAAAATTGTATGGTGTTTTAAATGGAAGAAGGATTCAACACATTCATTAATATTAGTTGGAAACTTTCTTGAAATAATGTCAATCAAAATATATTACATAAAAGTGGGATCTGGTTCCCTGATTGATGATAAAAAAGGAGCTATGCCCCTGATTGTTTTTGCATTGTTTCGTTATTCTTGGCCTGATTCTCTTAGATATGATACTTTCACAATTGCATGAGGTTCCAAGTCCTTGGGATCTCTTCCCCATTAACGATCTCTAGCTTGCAATCGCCCTTTCCATTGGCACGGGTAACTCAGTAGGGGCCTTCCTATTTAGGTCCCATCTTTCTGATGCCTTCCAGCAAGCTTGCCACATTGTCCCAAAGGACCGGATCTCCCAAGACTAAATTGAGTTTTTTCATCTTGCATTGTGGTACCGTTCCATCTGTCTTTTGTACTCTACCTCTTGAACGACGGCTATCTCACGTCTTTCTTCTAGTATATCCAGATTGAGCTGGAGGTCCTTTTCGTTTTTGGCTCCTCTTAAACTCAACCTTGCAGTGGGGGAGCCAATTTCAGCCAGGATTACTTCTTCCGTCCCATTTATTAAACTGAATGGAGTCTCCCCGATCAACATTTTTGGGGTTGTTTGGTATGACCACAAGACATGGGGTAATTCCGTCAACCAGTCATTCTTCTTCCTTCCCAGCCTCCCTTTCATTCCAATTACCAGACTCTTATTTGCCCTCTCCAGTAAATCGTTCCTCTATGGGTGGGCTACTGTCACACCCCGATTCCCGGTGCGCCCGGATGGGTGTAATCGTGACGGTTGGATAACAGTTATCATAATATAATAATATGCAACGGAAGTATTGGAGTAAAAATATTAAATTCAAAAAAGGCTTGAATATATACAAAAGTATTACAAGCGTTCAGTATAAGCCCGCAGGCGGGATCTAATAAACAGAGCTTTAGACATCATAGGCCTTAAGCTTCAGGAGTTGAAAATTCCTTAGCCTTCATTCTAGCCGACCCGGATTCCCAGCCTATGATAAGGTTCGGTACCTAAGGTTCAATCTTTTGAAAATACGCCAGCTTAAGCTGGTAAATACAGTTAACTGACTCGTTTTGAAAACAGATTTTCAAAAAGAGTTTTATACATATAGAAAACCCATAGGTGATCTTTTAAATATTTCTTGGGATTTATTCTTGTTACCAGATTTACATACTTGCCTTACAATTGGGAACTAGAGATCAGAGCCAGTTATTTAATATGATTAAGGTACTCACCAAAGTTGAATAAAACATGTCTTACAGTCGGTATGCCTACCCTTGCATGCTATTCCGTATGGACATATCAGTATATGAGTTGGGACGTCCAGACATGTTACCATTAACCCCCAATCGTTTCAGTTATCAAGTAAAACGTAATAAACCGGATTCTTAAATTTATGCGCAACATAGACGACCCGTTTATGTGATACCCGCTCCAAGTGGGTTAATAGCCATCCCAAGTTTAAAAACTAAAATAAGTTAAGCGTATTTACCTTTTTGCTAGCTTCCAATCAATATGATTATAATTTAGAAAAAAAGCCACAAGTCTAAGTATTATTGACCCAAGTTCGATTATCTAGGGGTGCTATAGTCTGGAATGAATAGATTTATTATCTGTTAGAATGTATACGGGTCAAAGGTTAGTCCCTTTAGATATGACCCGATACTTAACAATAGGTTCACTTGATTAAGCGTAAATCAAATAGAATGTGTTTTATACCTATTCGAGTGCAATGACTCATTGGATAAAGGTTATTTAACCAAGCATTCTGATTTGGAAAGGTTTTGAAATACCTAGACCCGTTACGCCTAGTTTATGCGAACTATGTTCGTATAACTAGTTATGTGCATAATATGGGGTTTGAAGGTCGGATGGGCTTATGACAAGCCTTAGTATCAAAACACATTTTTAGATAAAGTAGCTACTGACTTAAAGTCAGATTATAGGTCCGTTTCAATTTAAAATCATTCATTTAGTTCATTTGACCACATAGGGGCATTGTGGTCATTTTTAAATAATATATTTGCGACTTGTCATAAAACTCATCAAACGGACTGACCATGTAGTATAACTTCAGTGAGTTATACTCAACAATATCATGGTCCTACAACTAATTTAAAACAGGCCTAAACATTGACCAAATGGGTCGGAATCGATAGTCAAAGCAAAAGTCAAACTGCTTGACTTTCAATATAAAATTAAGCTCTAAATAAAAAATGACGAGTTGGACATCTTTAGACATGTCCTAACATGTTTTATAAACTGATATAATGTCAAAAGTTAAAGTTTTAATAGTTAAAAGTTTGATTAGCGTAATTTGAAATGTTTACGATTTTGACCGTTTATTAAATATAAAGTTGACTCGTCATTTCACCTACTTATGGTGATCTTTAGAAGGTATGATCCCAGGGGATTATAACCTTCATAATTATGATCACATAGCCACGTTCAGATCGAACATTGGCTTGACCATAATGGTCATAACCGAAAGTCAAACAGAAATTACTGCGATGGAACACTTACTAGTGATCCAAGGAGAAGGTTTAGAACCCTAGAAAGCTCCCAAAATGACCAGGAACCTCCAATGTAGATGATAGAAGAGAAGAATGGAAAATGAGCAAGTTGAAGTGAAATTAAGCTTGCTATTTATAGTTGTTTGGATTGAACAAGATGAAGCCAAGTGTTAGGAGGGTTCTTTAGGATCATGGCAGGTGTAATTGAGGTGTAAGAACCAGGTGAAGTGTGGCAAAAATGAGCTAAGTGTTACCTTGTTCTTAAAAGCCATGATGGAACAAGTATAATATGCTAGAGCCACCCCTTACGGACCGTAAGGGTTGACCACTTACGATCCGTAAGGACCTTCAGCGCACATATATGACTTAAACCCCTTGCGGATAGTAAGGCTCAAGCCTTGCGGTCCGTAAGGGACCGTCAAAGAAAATTTTTGAGATTTTGACATGTTTAGTCCTTAGACTTTACATCTTTGGCCAATTGGAACTTTTAGTCCCTCTCATTTCTCGTAGTTAAGATTAGTTGGAGATCTGGGATGTGTTTTAGTTCACACACGATAAAAGTTTCTCTTCTTCCCAGAATTGGGATCAGTCCGAGATACGAAATATGTTTCAATGAACGTAGAATATAATTTCCTTACTCCTTCCACATAGTCGGGAATAAATTGTAGGATTTAATATGTATCGTTACATAGTTGAACGATAAATTCCCTTTCCTTAGTTGGAAATTCGGGACACGTGTCACCTCACAATTGGACGAAAATTTACGGGTGTTACATCCTCACCCCCTTAAAGGAAATCTTGACCTTAAGATGTGTTTAAAGTAATACGGTTAGTTTCGTATTATATTAGATTTCAACCTCTTTGTAGGATCGTTTTCGGCCCTGATTGAGTCGATCAGAAGAATTCCTATCCAAAACAAGAGGCGGAAACTAATGTCTTGGTGCGATTTCAGCTAGATTCACGTTTAACTGCTGTTGTATTGATCTTGATAACGTTTACAGACTCTGACAGCACTTCGGCAGCACTTCGTGGCTCACCGGAAGACAATCACCTAGAACTATATCTGTGATTTCGCTCAAAGGACCTATATATAGTTGACATGATTTCGCTTATAAGGACATGACATATAAGCGAAATCACATACTTGCCATATAAGCGAAATCACATTGACTCATGAGCGAAATCACTAGCTTGACACATGAGCGAACCTGATCTATCACATGTTTCCTAATTTTCAAGCCATGTTCTAAATTTGTCTCATATGAAATGATGTAATGATGACTTCATCATTATGATGTCATCATCAAAGATGGTGACATCATCCTCTTTCATATCCGCAACGAGACTGAGACTCGACATAAGAAGAAGACGACAGATGAATGCACCAACAGACTCCCCCTCAGATGTTGACGAGTCTTAAGTGTCGAGTCTTTGCATCTTCAGTCTTTATCAGTCTTCGATCTTCCTCTGAAGTATTTGTCATTGCAAGAATCCTCATTCTCTATCTTTATCTTCAACAAACTCCTCTCTCTCAAATGTTGAATATCATGGTGTCTTCAGACTCTCCCTCTCAATCTGCTGGGATCGTAATCTGGAATTCACAAGATCACAACCTGGCTTTCATCCTGCTCTGGATCGAAACCTGGCCAACCTGCAAAAAACTCTACCCAAAAATAAAATTTCTGATAACAATTTGTGGATAAGATTTTCAAATCTAATTTACCACTTGCAGGAATAACATTTTATAGCAAAAACTTTTCTCATTCCATTTCAACAATCTTCAAACACTTTCACCCATACCATTTGTTCTTCATGTTTAGCACTCGGAATTTTGAAAATCAGCTTTCCAAAATCAATTGTCGAAAATCTTTTTGAATTTTCCAAACTTTATGCTAAAACACACTAAAATCTTTTTGAATTTTTTGAAAGAAAATAACTAACAACACTTATAGAATCAAGAAAATGCAGAAATGAAATATTTACAGACAATATTTTTGTGAGTTTGTGCAAGAGGATCATATCAGTTTTTGAGACAAATTAGCAACACCGTTAAGCTTCATTTCATTTTAAGTTCTAAACGATTCACTTAGATTGTCAGTATATTGGTCCACTTAAATTCTCACACAAAGTTCAACTGCTTCGAGATATGAGATTAATGACTTAGGAACTTAAACTCAATTGCGTGTCCCACCTCAGAATATACTCCCGTATCCAGATCCCAATATTCAGTCTTACAGGTAATTATGACACAAATGATATCTGTAGGGGTTAATAAATTATGAAGAATCATGAGAGCTCAGGTCAGAACTACCGTTCAGCAGAGAGATCATGACTCAACTTTTGGATGTGTCCCCTTTAGAGGATCTTTTTTACAACAGCATTGCTAAGCAATTTTATTGTCTTATCATATATACTGAGGGTGATGCTATGTTTCAAGCATTTACAGAAAGTATTATTCGAGGACTAGGTCAGAACTTCCATTCAGCAGAAGTCCTAGAATAATACCCCAGATATCACTGAGTATAAAGACCTAGTATATCAGAAAAAGGAATCTTTCAAACGAGATTTCGGGGGTTACCCATATATCCGAGAGATGTTTCCCCATGATATAAGCAAGTTTGAAATTTAGGTTTATATCTCGTCACAATCTACTAAATGTGTAAAAACCTACTGACACATCCACAGTGAGATCGTTTATCACATTTAACTTTCCATTTCTTTAGCATGTTGTGATAGTCCACTGATGTACTATCATTTCCTCTTTTATGCACAAAAACTCATTTTCATTTTATCATGTTTTTGGCTTTTTCAAATTTTCTAATGTTTTTGGATTTTCTAAAATTTCTTACTCCCCCTAAAATGCAAATACATTTTAGGAAATTTGAAAAAAAACTGTACACAAACATGACAACTGATATCGAATCACTTCAATTCGCCATCCACTTGGCATAAACAATCAGAACTCCCCCTTACAACAAACTATTTTCCCATTGATTTCAAAACACTTAAGTTTGTTTTAATCAAATGGTTTTTCCGGAAAATAAGTTGTGTTGATTTTGTAAAACCATTTGTAGGTTTGGGGATTTGGTTCATCACATTGTTTTTCAACCACTTGTAGGAAATCAGATACAACTTAATGTCCCTGATTTACCACTTGTAAGATCAATCCAATCAAGCAATTTCAACCAATCATCATCTGTTGGTTGAATTCTCAAGATGCCGATTCCTACTCCTCACTTACCAACCTGGGAGTTCCGGCAATTTACACTTATACAAAAACAAATTTCAAACACAATATAAGAATGATGCCGATTCATGCTCCACGATTACCAACTTGGGAGCTCAGGCAAGTCAGGTTTTTACTCTTTGAAAAATATATCCACCCAAGCCTGACCTTTCTTGGGTGTAACAACCTCTTCTTCATCTTTTCTTTCAGCGAACCTGTGAACTCCTCTTTTGGCAGCGTAAAATTCTTTAACACCTTTGGCCTTACCATTGACCATTTTGCCAAAAATATGTTTCACATTTCCGTTGAAAGCCTTATCAACATCAAATTCTTTCTTATCAGAATAAAATTGATTTGAAATTTCAACTTTTCCAACTTTCTTTTTAAAATTTTCAGCTCGCAGAGGTGGAAAATTCACATCATCCACATTGGGAACTAATTTCTCAACCTTTTCTTTAACACGTGGCTCCTCTGATTTTGTGGAATCAGATTCATCACCAGAACTGTTTCCTGAACCCTTAACAACCCATTTTTGATTTTTCAAATTTTCTTTTCTCTTAACCACATTCTTTGAACATTCACCAATCTCAAAGGTTGAATTTTCAAAGCCTGTAAATGTTTTGGTTGTTAGTTCAGTTTTCTCAACAACTTTTTCTTTCATTTTACCAGAGACTTCCTGTTTTGGTTTGAATGTCTTCGGACAGTCCCTAGCAACATGACCAACAATTTTACACTGAAAACAGGTTCTCTTTTCAATCTTCTTTGGAACAGCATTCGTCTTCAGTTCTTCTTGCTTCTTGGCAAGGAATTCCTGATTCGTCTGTTTTCTGAAAGCTTGTTCTTTCTCAGCTTCTGACGTTTTTCCTGAAACAAACACAGTTTTTGGTTTATAAGTTTTTTCATTTTTATAATTTTTCGGTTGAATAAAACCTAATCCTTTCTTTTTGAAATTACGATTATGGTTTGGTTTCTTTTGGAAACTATAACCACAATTGTAACCCATTTTCTTGTTAATTCTTTGTTGTTCTCTTGAAGTGTATTGTTTAGGTTTTCCAATAAGATTTAAATCTTTTATTTCAGAAATATTAATTTCTGTAATTTTGAAAACCTTTTGAATCATTTCAAATCTGACACTTCTTATTGGAAAAATCTCATCAGAATATAATTTTTCAGAATCTTTCAAAGTATATGCTACTTTGACCGGTTCCTCATTCAAATTAGATTTTGATAGCAAAAATTTCTTATCATAAACCCGTTTGTCCTTTTTGAATGTTGACTTTGACGTATCAGACTTTGACTTGGATTTGGACTCCGGTTTTAACTCCTCACAGTCATCTTTATCTAACACCTGATCGACCACACTTTTTATCAACTTTGACTCATGATCAGTGTCAGACGACGTGTACGTGACATCAATATTTTCTGGCAAGTTATCCGACGACCCAGACTCCCATTGTAAGTTTATTGCCTTTTCGACTCTTTCGGAATTTGGATTTCGAGGTAAAAATCCATTTTCGACCGGGGGAGGACATCTAGTGTAGACCACACTTGGTTTCTTACCAGAAATCTTCACTTTATCTTTGTCTTCTATCACAGATTTCTCTTCTTCTGAAGTCTTTACTTCTTCAAAAGTCTTCAAATTCTCCACAACCGGATAAATCCTGTCAACAACAAAAGTAGAACATGAGTAACTTTCTAATAACTTGTTGACTCTTTCAGTTTCTATCTTTTGTGTTGCCAACTTCAACTCCAGATCAGCACATTTCTTTATGTGAAAGTTGACATCATCAAGCTGTCTCAGGTACGCTTTCTTCAGCGTATTCATTGCCACAACTTGTTCACCGTTTGAATCAGTATACTTGTTAATTTCTCTGTTCATTGTATCATAGGATTCTTTCAATCTGTTTATGTTGTGCAGCAACTCATTGTTCTGCTTGATTAAAGAATCACAGTTCATGCACTTTTCAGGAACTTTGACAGGTTCTGCATCAACTTTGATTTCAAATTCAGGAACCTCTTTGACTGTTCTGTTTGATCGTAAAAATTCAGCTCTTCTCTTTTTCTCAGCTTCAGCTTTTAATCTCTCTTCCTCTTCTTTCTCTTCTTCAAGCTTTCTTCGTCTTGCTTCAGCAGCTTCCATTACTTTTCTGCACCTTTCAGCACATTTCAAATCATAGGCATTTGCAATGAAAGCTTTAGCATTTGAAGTGTCTTTGGACATCTCTTTGGCATTAAGTTCTTGATCTGGGCAAAAATCATCCCAACTAAAACCTTCAGCCAACTTTTCATCATCTTGTTCTGCCAAACACACTTTGCTGTTTGTTGGAAGATATTTATCCCAGGTAAAATTATCATACTTGCCCTGATTAACTAGACACGCTCTTTTTGAACCTTCAATCACATCTCTCCCATGTGCAGTTTGTGCCTGATTCAGTGCTGGTGGTGTGACTTGATGATAAATCGCCTTTTTGTGATAATCGTTGTTTCCAAAAGGATTCTGGGCTCCACTAGCTTCATGATTTTTGCACTCCCTCTTGAAATGCCCCTTTTCCCTGCAACGAAAACATGCAACTTTAGATTTATCAAAGCCTAAAGTTGAAACATTTGCATCATGGAAATCATCTCTTCCCGTAATTTGTTTAAACTTCTCAGCTCGTCTCAACACACTAGCCATGCACCATTTAATGTCCATCAATTCCATTTCCTCAGCATCTATTTGATCGTAATCCTCTTTCGTGAGCATTGGATTACCGATCTTTTCGGCCACAAAACTACTATAAGATTCCAACACCATTCCCAACAAAGACATTTGATTTTTAGCAACCTCTTCAGTATAATCTTGATCATTTTCAAGACTTAGAACAATATTGAACTGAAGTTTTCTTCCGTTCTTTGTTGCTGAAATGTTTGGATCAAATGATGAAAATCTTGTGCTGCTTGATCCCTGGGATGATTTTTTTTCAGAAGAATCTTTTACACTGTAAGCAGTTTCGATTTTTGGAGAAAAAATTGACTTTTCGTTGACACCACCTTTGTAATACAAACTGATATCCTGTTCTCCATCGTAGTTCTTCATCCTGGCAATCTTCCTTTGCTCCATCTCTTGAGCTTCCAGGTGTTTGATGAAATCTCCCAGTGTCATATTTTTATAATCTTTTCTGTTGGATCTCAGCATCATCAAAAATGTTCCCCAAGTTTCATGAGGTAGTGCATATGCAAGTTTTTCAATTAATTCATCAGTATCTTTCTTAATTCCAAGTTTTTTCATATTTCTCACCAAGTTACAATATCTATCAATTATTTGCTTGGTGTTTTCAGATCTCAAACCACGGAACAAATCGAATTCTTTCTTCATGAGAGACATTTTGTTTTTGAGCATATCATCACTTCCAACAAATTTTGCTTCCAATTCTGTCCAAATTGAATAAGCAGTTCCATCATGTTGAAGCAGTATCAAGATATCTTCTTTTATCGCTTGCTGAAGCAGACTCACCATCAGTTTCTCATCTCGATATTTCTTTTTATCTTCCGTACTCATTTCTCTAATTGTTTGCTGCACGCCATTTGTTGTGGGTTTAACATAAGGTACTTCAGTGTGTTCCCACGCATCCAAATGATACGCCTCAACCCAATTTCCAAACCGTTCGGACCATCCATTGTAATCATCAATATCCATGAGTTTGGGCGGTTTCTGAGATGTTCCGGTTTCGTTTTCAATTAAAGCATTCTGCGTGATTGTAATCGGACTAGCAAAGGCGTTATAGAATTCGTTGTCCATTGTTCAAAGTTCACAAGTTCACAAATTTCCAAGCTTAGGCAAAGTTGACTTTGGAGCGAAACACTAGTTGTCACAAAAATGGAATCACAAAGTTGTCACGAAAGCGGAATCAGACTTTGATCCTTGGAGCGAAACCTTGTATGTACTAATAAGCGAAATCACTGGATGTACTAATAAGCGGAATCACAAAGTGACTTATGAGCGGAATCACAAAGTGACTTATGAGCGGAATAACAAAGTGACTTATGAGCGGAATCACTCTTTAAACGTCCACAAAAGCGAAATCAGCTTGATCCTTGGAACGAAATCAGACGAAAAATGACCTTATGAGCGAAATCATGTGTGAACTAAGAGCGAAATCAGCTGATGACATCATCATTTTCACGAGTCCGTATAAGCGAAATCGCAAAAATCCTAAGTTCTAGATTGATTTTAGCTTTGAAACTTTCAAGGGTTTATTATTACGTGATTACGAGTGCTGTGTGTGAATTTGAGCTGGTTTTACCGTAAAAAATTTTAAAAAATGACAAAGAAGGTGTAGAAAATCAGAATATGCAACTGAAATGGCAAGAACTCTTCCTCCTGAGCTCTGATACCACTTGTAGGATCGTTTTCGGCCCTGATTGAGTCGATCAGAAGAATTCCTATCCAAAACAAGAGGCGAAAACTAATGTCTTGGTGCGATTTCAGCTAGATTCACTTTTAACTGCTGTTGTATTGATCTTGATAACGTTTACAGACTCTGACAGCACTTCGGCAGCACTTCGTGGCTCACCGGAAGACAATCACCTAGAACTATATCTGTGATTTCGCTCAAAGGACCTATATATAGTTGACATGATTTCGCTTATAAGGACATGACATATAAGCGAAATCACATACTTGCCATATAAGCGAAATCACATTGACTCATGAGCGAAATCACTAGCTTGACACATGAGCGAACCTGATCTATCACATGTTTCCTAATTTTCAAGCCATGTTCTAAATTTGTCTCATATGAAATGATGTAATGATGACTTCATCATTATGATGTCATCATCAAAGATGGTGACATCATCCTCTTTCATATCCGCAACGAGACTGAGACTCGACGTAAGACGAAGACGACAGATGAATGCACCAACACTCTTAAGTGTATCCTGGGCCACAATGGGGCCTTTTAAATTTCATGGTCCATAATGGACAAGGTTTTTCAATAAATCTTAAGCTCACGTTTAAACGTCATGGCGAAACATGACAAGTGCTATCAGTCTAGAACTTTTCATTTTAGAGATATGGAGTAAACTATGGATTCCACTCAGCTCTACTAGTAGCTTAAATCTAGAAGCTACTGAACTAACACATTCTGTTATCTTGAATGATCAACATATATCAAGGGCTCAGTTGCCCTAGTTCAGTGATATATTATCTTTGAGGCTTCCATCTTTTATCAACATAACTCTTCTGCCAATCATGGGCAATCTCGAGTCTATCTTAAAAGTAAGATTCTTGTAGTTAGGACAATCTATGGTACAGAGAGTTGGTTTCTATGAACTTTAGTCCAATAGACGAGTGTTCTACACTTTCTCGTGTATTATACATGCATATAGCATGTTTTCCAAAGTTCGGATGGTACGCTCACTCTACCCATCAATCTGGGCAGTAAGCCGTACTAAAATTTAAGAGCGTACTAAGTGATTTGCTGGAAATTTTCAAGGAATAAGTATATATTTTAGTATCTCAATCCGATACTATAGACAACGGTACTCCATAAGGAGACTCGATGTTGTCTTTATATAGCTTAACTTGTCGGAATTATAAATTTCCTTAATTAACAAGAGGCGGTCGAATTAGTAATTCTGTCGACTATAATTCACATCGCTTCATTGCCACGATTTATCTTAAATAACTTGGAGATTAGATCCATTGTTACCATTTCCCAAATCTATGTGGGATTTTCCAGCTCATTTATGCAGACCAGATGGTCTATGATGTTTGACTCACTTGCGAACATTCTAAGCATTATGCTTCCTAGGTGGCTATGGACTTCTCATGTCCATCCACCAAAAAGGTCTTTAGCCTTCGAATTCAATTCATCAAAAGGTGCTTGTGTCATGTAGATGACACATTCTCCTTTCAATCACTTAGATGCCTTAAGCATAAAAGCTTTCTCGGGCAATCCATAGTGTTGAACTTCCATGAATGGTGTGTATATCACTAGATGGGGATTTTAATTTCGATAAGTTTCTTATTGCAGACAATGTGGATTTGGTTTTGAATTAACCAATCCATGTCTAAAACCATATCAAATCCCGCAAGATTAATAGATAATAGATTATCAAAGACAGGTTGATTTATGAAGGATATATCATATGTGAACCATCTATATTGGCCACTTGATTTTATACATAATATTTAAGCCTCAAAAGGGCAGAATTTAAAATTTTATTAAATTTACAATCGACGAAGCTTTAACTAGCTCCAGAGTTTAAAACAAGTTTCTAATAAATAAGGCATTTAATGGAAACAGATCCATAATGATATTTATGTCTTTAACTGCTTTTCCTGCAGCTAATCGGAATGCTCAAGCATTGCCTTTCTTGCAATCAATGGCCTTGTTCTTCCCATCAGTCGCCTTCTTCGGGCAGCGGGTCTTTATATGCCCTTTTTCACCACATCCATAACAGATGGCGTCTTTCAAGTTTTTGCATTCACTAGACTTGTGGTCCATCTGCTTACAGATGCCACAACCCTTGGTCTGCTCATGGAAACATCTTCCAAAGTGTTGCTTCTCGCATGTTTTACATTTGGGTTTTACCTCATTCGGCTTGGACTGGTGATAACTCGAACCAGTCTTACCCTTTTTGTAATCCTTACTAGGGGTATCATCACACTTTCGCTTGTGCTCGTCCTTGGCCTTAGCCACTTTTCCCTTTATCTCATCTTCAGTGAGGGATAAGACCAGATCCACAGCGGATCTAAAAGTTGTAGGCTTGGAGGATTTAACCATCCCCTTGAATTCTGGAGCGAGTCCTCCAATAAACCGCACAATGCGCTTAGACTCAGGGGTAATTAAATAAGGAACTAGTCTTGATAAGGAGTTATATTCAGATACATAGGCTCGACACTCGGGGCCTTTTAGTCAGCTTCAGAAAGTCAGATTCAACTTTCTCCACCTTGTGAGGTGGGTAGTAGGTCTCGCGGATTAGTTCCATGAACTTAGACCAACTTAGGTTGTACAATGCAACCTTGCCAGTGGATTGGATTAGTGCCCTCCACCAAGTTAGAGCATCCTCCTTGAAGGATTGGGACACATATTTAACAGTGTCCTTGGTGGCACAACCGCTTATATCAATAACGGTTTCCATTTCATCTAGCCACTTGAGAGCATCAATGGCTCCATTCTAACCTGTAAAGTCACGAGGTTTACAAGAAACAAAGTACTTATAAGTACACCCCTTCTTGGAGTCACGCGACTCGGTTTTCTTGATACTCTTAATACTCTTCTCACTCTTAGTCGAAGAGAAATGAGTCTTTTCAGTCTTTTGAGTATTAGAACGGGGTTTAGAAACAGAGTCCTCTTTTTGTACTGATGGCTCTGGCCCTTTAAGTGTGGCCATATATCCAGCTAGGGATTTACCGATTTCATCGGCAATCAGGGATCAAAGACGATTCTCTTCGTCCTTACGGTTTTGGTGCTCTAAGTTGTCACCACCGTTTTTCTTACCTGATTCACCAATATTTCAGTTTGCCATAAGTTTAGCTGAAATAATATATCCATCAGTAAAATTTTGAGAACTAAAGAGCCAATCAATTTATTTGCATCAGATCTTGCAGATTTATACATATTAGATTCACTAGCCTCACTTACCGCAACTGGTATGGGGCTTTAATATTCATTTAGCTATATAGCTCAAATGATTTAGAGTCCCTCTCCTTCCGCACAGTTGGGATTATTTGGAGATTAGAGACACGTTTTAATCAATGTAATCATATAGATACGTATTCCACGTATTTAAAATAAGTAATCTAACATAGTTGGACTAAGATTTTCTCTCTTCCACATAGTCGGGAATTAGTTGGAGATTTTGAGATACGTTTCATTCAACGTATTAAATCTGGTTCCTCTCCTTCCACACAGTTGAGATTAGTTGGAGATTTGGAAAAAATATCGTCACATAGTTTGACAAGAGTTTTCTCCTTTCCACACAGTTGGGAATTTGTTGGAGATTTGGAACAAATATCGTCACGTAGTTGGACGGGATTTTTCTCCTTTCCACACAGTTTAAGATACGTTTCAGTCAACGTATTAAATGTTGTTCCTCTCCTTTCACATAGTTGGAGATTTGGAACACGTCTTAGTCGATGTTTAGATATAGTTTCCTCTCCTCAGTAGGAGATGCGTCTCAACTGACGGTTAAATAGAGATCCCTCTCCTCAGTTGGAGATTTGGGGTACGCCTCAATTGACTATAAGTCTAGAATACTTCACAATCCGATATCACGACTCCTAAACTAGTTACGGAATAACAAGAATAAGTGTAGAAGATTGAAAGAGAATGATTGTATTGATTCACAAGAGCACACGATCACAAAGTGGATCGTTTGGTACTCAAACAATAAGCACAATGTTTTAACTAGAATCAACAACCAAACAAGCTAAGGAACATCCTATTTATAAGTACATAGAATGTCCTAATACAATGGGCCAAGCCCTAACCCAATCGACCTCTTAACCACCAACCAAGCCCACTATTCTATATTAACCCCAAAAAACAAGTAAAGCAAGACAAACGTAAACCTACACAAGTTTATGCCCTTACAATATCCCCCTAGGTTTATGTTGTCTTGGTAGCTCTTTCTTTACTTACGTTTCTTCTATTGCTTCTTTTTTTTCTTCTTCTTCTATAAATCAGGTAGCATTCTTCCAGCATAAGAACCAAAGAGCTGAGTCTCCACTCTTGTTCGCTGACCCGACCATAACTTGAACAACATAATCAGAGCAATTGCACCTGTGTAGCTTTTAGCGAAAACCTCATATTTAGGATCACTTCTGATCTGCGTCTGTGCAAGAAGCTTGATATCATTCTACCCAAAGTACATCAAATCTTTGGTATCCATAATCCTGTATTCAACTTTCTCACAAACAATCGCCACCTGACTAGTAACATGATCAAACATCCAAAACTGTAGATCCTTTATGCTGTTGTCGGGAAGTTCTTGAAGCAATGGGACAGCCTTTGTTTACTTTGTAGCAGGCCACATCACTGTCTTGTAGGGCTTGTTCGTAGCAAGATCTAGAACCTCCTCATCTTCCAGAAGAATGGATTTAGCTAGCTTCATATCTTTAAAATTAACTTTGGCCTGCTGCTACAACCTGTTAAAGAAATTCCATCCAATTTTGCAATTGGGGCTTATAGTTTGATCATGATACGAAGCACGACTTAAATCCCTCAAATCCACAGCCGTCCAAGATTCAAAGGCATCAGAATGATCATAATACTCCACCTCTCCATTACCTCTTTTCACTATGAATATTCCTTTTTCTTCATTGTATACCCAGCTCAGAATACCAGACCTATTCCCGTACTCATCAAATCTATCTTTTTCAGTTGTGATGACGTACCTGTCTGGTTTATCACCCAATTCCAAATTCCTCTCGACACCCACATTCCTCATCATAACCATCTTTTTCTTCAATTTTTGATTCGCTGTTCGAGGAGGATTCTCAATATAACGATCCACAGCCTCTTCATGTTCCTTTTGTTATTGAGCTCTCTCTTCTACAGTGGATTCCTTAGGAGGATCAGTAAACTCCTTCAGAAATTTTCCTTCAAACTTCTGCTTTAAATCGAAGACCACGGTTGTGAGTGATCACAGATTGGTTTCGAGCTCCTGAATCTTCTGAATCTTGTGGATGATCTCTTCCATCAAGCTGGCAATCTGAGCATCCTTAAAGATTTTTTCTTCTTCAAGCACATTGATTCTTCTCATCAGGATTGTGGTTTCGTTATCTACAAACAATTCATCACTATCAGAGCTGCTTGGAGCTTCTTGGGTTCTTTCTTGACTGGGCTTAGCAGCTGCTTCAGCTTCCCTAGCAGTAGCTTGTAATAATTCAGCAGCTTTAATTACATCGACATCTGATGGACCACTGCTTGAACCTTTACCTGGCCTTGAAGCTGGCATAAACATCGCTGCTCTCTCATTCTGAATAAATTCATTTATTGCTGGGCTAACAGGTGTTCATGTGACTTGAATGGGTGATCTCTCAGAAATAACGGGCATAGTCAATTCCTGGGTTATTCTTGTTTCAGCACTAACCTCACGGCTGATCCTAGGATCCCTTCTGCTACGATTCCTAGGAGGAAGATCAGCTGTGGGATCTTCATCAACATTCTCAAGCTCCACAAAACTAATCACAGCTGGTTCAGTATGAGGAGGATTCACACTGACTGGCTCTTCAACATTTTGTACTTCTGCTATGAGGCTCTCAGCATTAACCTCTGTCTCGTCGCCTCCTACATTCTCATTCACCTTTGTATCATCTATCATTCTTTCACCAGCTACATCCTCTTCACTCTCAATCCCTGTCAGATCAACATTCTCAACCGGCTCACTCGACCCAGGAGGAGCATCTATAATCTCAACGTAATGCTCATCAGCAACTGTAGCATTCACTGGTGCCTGTACTTCTTCAGTAACTTCAGAGAATGCACCAAACTTGGCTAACGGCTTCTTGTTCTGATACGTCGCTTTAACATCCTCTCTTGGTTTCTGATTCAACATAGAAAAGACCATGCGATTCATTATCTTGGTGTCGTATATGGTAATAGTAGGCTGCAACTGAGGATAATTAGTCTCCAAGATCATCTGAAGAAATCTGGGAAACTTGAACCAGTATTTCTTGTTCAGAGTTCGAACATTTGGCATCATATCATCAAAAACACACTTGGAATAATTGAACTTCCATCCCTCGACCAGTGATACCAACCCCGAGGACTGCCTGATAGTCAGTATCAATGGCACTCTTATTCCCGCTGATGCACACTAAATAGACATAAGCCAAGAACCTCCAGTACGGGTGCAATAACTTCTTGGTTGTGGGAGGATAAGATCCCTCGTAACTCATTTTGCTCAAAACCTCCATAACTTTCTCCTTTGGATGCTCAACCGGATCATCAGCTGCATCTCCAAATTGTAACACTTCTCGAATAGCTTGCTCGGTGATTGAAATCTCTTTGCTTTGAACTTTGGATCTGATCACAGTGTCTCCTTTCTTCGCCATTGCATTATTCCAAAAGTTGCATATCTAATCTTCACGTATAATTGGATTCTCTCTAAATGCATGAGCTAATCGATAAGTGTTCAATCCAACTAGTACCGACTTGTATGACTCAAATCCATTTGGAGGGTCCGTCATGTAACATGTCACGTTTGTACTCTTTTCCCAAGATGGGACATGAATATCAGCTACAACTTTTCCATTTTCTGCACCAAACAGATTAAGTTTGGCATATTTAACAAATAATGAAACCGAGATTCCCGAACTTGACCGTAAACTTGGTCAAACTAGATCGAAATGTTCAAAAATAATTTTAAGTTTTCAAAATATAACTGTTTGTAAAACAATTTTATTAGTAAAAGCCTCAAAATTATGCTTAAACACTTCCGAGTCCAACTTGTTTCAATATGGTCCCAAATAAGTGCAACAGGCCCAAATATTAGGGAGTGTGCGGTCCAGCACATGAGTGTGCGCCCACACTCCAGTGTGCGATGGCAATTTTGGTATTTCATCGTGAAAAGAAGGGGCATTCTAGTAAATATCTGGTCAGTCGTACACTTGATGCGGTCAACAAAAGTCAACCGCATAGTCACCTGGTCAACGGAAGTCAACCGCACACTTCATTTTGGTCAAGGGGCACACTGAGACTTGCACACTGGTAATAATCCAATGTGCAAGGGGCATTTTGGTCCTTTTATACGAGGGGCATAAATGTCCAAACAGGTCACATCTTTCACCCCGCACACTCTCCAAGGGCATATTGGTTATTTCATGGAGGTGTACGGGGGTAATTTGGTCAGTTTTCACTGTGCAACTCTGCTTTCCGGCGCGTACAGTTCATGCACCATCTCCGGTCATCTTCTCTGGCGAATTTAATCAAATTCCGGTAGAATTGTTAGGGTTTCGATCATCTTCTCCGGCCAAGAATCAGAATTTTATCAATCTGTAATAAGCTATAACCCCTAATGTCTTCTAATCTTATCAAAACTCATCATCAATCATCAATTTCAAATCTCAACCCTAATCATTCTCTAATTCTATCAAATCTAATCGAACAGTTTTCGATTTAAAACCTTCACTGTACACATATATATCCTGTAATCAAGCTCAAATTCAATCAAAGTAACAAATACTAACCTGTAGATTTTCCCTTTTGATTAGATATGATTACACAGTAGATTAGGATTCTTGTTTTTGAAATTTGTTGAAGAACATAATGAAGAAGGTGTGTGGCTTGTTTGAGCTTTGAGAGAAAAGGAGATGATGATTGTGTGTAAAGTTGTGCCAGCCGTCAAAACAACAATAAATACCCCAAAACCCTTTTCCAACAAATGGGCCCACCAAGTGTGCGGTGGGCCATAATAGACTTTCTAAGCCGGATTTTGATTTTATGGGACCCACCAAGTGTACGGCGGGTCCGACTCGAATCCCGATACCAAACATTTTTAAAAATTCGTGCAAGAAAGTTTTTCACGAAAACACGGTCTCTCTCGATTTTCGAACAAGGTCACATTTTTCATAAACTTATTATATACACCATACTATAAACTATTCTAAATATAATATATTTACACAAATTAATTAAATAAACACAATATATTCACACAAAAATTATCAAGCAAATGCACACAATTGATTTCAAGCACTTTTCTTACGAGATCAAATCACGGTGTTTCAGGCTAGACCACACCTATCAACACTAATTTACTTTGGGCGATCCGAGCGATTCCTAGTGTATTTGTCCACTTAAGCTTATCTCCTTAGGCCTTTTTCAAATAACGGTCTGCAACTAATTTATCATGTATTTTAGTTTAATTAATATGAACACTCAATTCAATCACAATCAAACCCTGGAAATTTAATCAGAACACGCTATCATACATGCAGTTTCCCTACCACATATTTCACAAGCCTGTTCTAGGATTCTGAAATTTTCACTGGGACTGGGTTGAGAAAAGAACAGAATAGATCATTTGCAGAGATGGATATAATATACAGATCAAATAAGTTTTCTCAGTTTGATATAGGTTTTTCGTGTTTCTTTTGGGCACTTGAGGGCCTCTTTTGGGTGTAATTGATCTATAGTGCGACAACGTACAACTAGATCTTTGCTCACGCAAAATAGAAATTGACGTTGCCTAGCACCTCCAGGTCTTTGCTCTAGCAAAGCAGAGGAGATACACGAGTTGGTAAGAAAAGATTTCAGAACTAGAACAAAATTGTGTGTATCGGGTTGTCACGCACGCATTCAAATAGCCATGTCCTAATTCCAAGTGACGTTCTTTCCTGAGGTCATAGAATAATTTAGTGTTTTGCACAGAACCAGTCAAAGCATCCAGCCATCAGGATAAAGCCTACTAACACATCGCTCTAGAGTCAGACCATTTCAATATTGGTCTTAGATGATTTAGCCTTAATCCACATAGTGAAAATTTATTTCATTTCCTGGGTTATATCAAAGGCTTAGCAAAAACTATTTTTGTATTTTTCTGAATTTCTTATGTTTTTTTATTTTTCTGATTTTTAATGTTTTTGTATTTTTCTGTTTTTTAATGTTTTTGTATTTTTCTGAGAGATTATATCCCCCTAAATTTTAGCTTAAAATTGAAAATAAAAAGAATAAACGAAAAACAATTTTAAGAAACAAATTTAAAGAAAAAAGGAAAAATATTTTTGTGTGACCAAGTTCAATCCTTGAAATCGACCATTTTTAGTAGTTCAAGAAGAGCAGTGAAACGTGCTTTATCAACCGGTTTTGTAAAAATATATGTGACATTGTAGTCAGTATGTATTTGTTCCATAGTGATAAGTCCCTGGTTGAAAGAGTCACGTATGAAATGAATTTTTATGGCAATGTGCTTGGTTTTAGAAAACTATACCGGATTTTTCACTATTTGGATAGCTGCATCATTGTCACAATAAATGGGAGTTTGGGAGAAATTCAAACCGTAATCCACCAGCTGGTGTTGGATGCATATAACATAGGAGCAACAGGTTGAAGCAGCTACATATTTAGCTTCTGTAGTTGATAGTGAGACAGTCTGCTGCTTCTTGTATTGCCAGGAGATGAGGCGACCCCCCAGAAACTGGCATCCAGCTGATGTGGACTTCATATCCCTGCCTGCACCTCCAAAGTTACTGTTAGAGAAAGCACATAAATCAAATGGAGATTCTCTTCGATACAGAAGTCCAGGCTGAGGCCTGCCCTTAAGATATCGAAAGATTCTCTTGACAACATTCAAATGAGAAAGTTTAGGAGTGGCCTGATAACGTGCACATTGACACACAACAAACATAATGACTGGTCTACTGGCCGTCAAGTACATCAACGAGCCAATCATCGACCGGTATAATATTTCGTCAACAGCTTCTCCCTCCAGATCTTCTGTCATCACTGGTTTTTCTGCCATAGGAGTATTTGCAGGTTTTGCATCCTGGACCTTGAACTTTGCAATGATGTCGTCAACATATTTTCTATGATGAATTAGGATTCCCTTAGAGTCTTGACGAACTTGCAAACCCAAAAAGAAGTTCATTTCTCACAGCGCACTCATTTCAAACTGCTCCTTCATGACTTCTTCGAATTCCTTGCACAATGCGTCACTAGTGGATCCAAAGATGATGTCGTCCACATAGATTTGCACTAATATTTGATCATCGCCAACCTTGCGAATGAACAGAGTCTGATCTATGATTCCACGTGTATATCCATTTGTGAGCAGGTGCTCTATCAGAGTAGTGTACCATGCACGAGGAGCTTGATGCAACCCATACAAAGCTTTATCAAGCTTATAAACATGAGCTGGATACCGTGGATCAACGAAACCGAGTGGTTGCGACACATAGATCTCTTCTTTCACTTTGCCATAGAGAAACACCGTTTTAACATCCATCTGATAGACCTTGAACCACATGAATGATGCATAGACCAGAAAAATTCGAATTGCTTCCAGTCTGGCTACAGGAGCATACACTTCATCGTAGTCAAGGCCTTCAATCTGTTTGAACCCCTGAATGACCGATCTTGCTTTATTTTGAACAATCACTCCACTATCGTCTCGCTTGTTTTGATAAATCCATCGAGTTCCGAGTGATTTCTTCCCAGCAGGCAATCAAATCAACTTCCATACTTACAATTTTTCAAACTGGTTCAATTTATCCTGCATTGCGTTTACCTAGCTGGGTTCTTAAAGAGCCATAGTGATTGTCTTAGGCTCGATTTGAGAGATAAAACATGAGAACAGGAATGTGTTGATGACTACCGTCTGGCTTCTGGTCAAAACCCCAGCTCCTACAGGTCCAATCACATTCTCAATAGGATGATCACGTTGGACACTTGCAGGAATAGGAGTTTCTAGAGCAGTTCCAGTTGGTGGCGGATTAGTCAAGTTCTCAATTGCTGCCATTTTTGTCTGATCAATAACAGGTTCCCCTGCCGAATCATCTGCAACATACTCGTCTGGAATGGGGCCATTGAAGAACATGTCATTTTGATTGTTCAACGAGTCTTCATCATCATATGAATCTGAAGCTTCCCCTTCTGTGTTGAGAATGTCAGTGTAATCTGGAGCTACTCGTATCTCAGGTGCAGATGTTGAAGATGAGGTTGCAGGTGTGCGATCCCCCACATCTGTAGAATCCCCCTCAACTTCAACATCCCTCTCTTCTTCCGCATTGTGTGTAATAGTTGAGGGTCGAGGAACAACATTCGAAGGAACTGAGTTATCTGCATGAGCAACAGGAGAATCATCAATAATACCAAAAGATTTAAACAAATGAGGATAGTTATAGAGAGTGAATGGCCCGTTTCCAGCATCTGTCTGATTTTCCTTGAGCCACTGTACGTCGAAAGACTTGACAATCTGTCTTGTCTTTTTGTTGTACACTCTATATGTGGTCTTGTTCTCGTGTACAACTTTTCCAGCATACCCAATGAAAAAGCATTCATCTCCCCTAGCATCAAACTTCGGTACTGCATCCAAGTGCAACAGGGTACATGGGCAACCGAAAGCTCTAAAGTGCCCAACTGAGGGTTTTTCACCAAACATCACTTCATGAGGCGTCTTCATGCGTGCCTCGTTGATAATCACTTTGTTCTGAACGTAGCAAGCTGTATTGATCGCCTCATCCCAGAAGAAGTCTGGGAGCTTAGAGTCACACAACATAGTGCGGGCTGCTTCAATTAGGGTTCTATTCCTTCTTTCAGCAAATCCATTTTACTGTGGAGTTCTAGCTGCGCTGTATTGTATCGCTATTCCCCTCTGAGCATAGAAGAAATTCAAGTTAACATTCTTGAACTCGGTTCCATTGTCACTTCGAATTCCCTTCATTTTCTTCCCAGTCTGATTTTCCATGAAAATGATAAATCTCTTCACCAGTTCTACAGTCTCAGTCTTGTTAACTAAGAAGAAAACCTAAGTGAAACAAGAGTAATCATTAGTAATTACCAAACAATAAGACTTTCTGGAAATGCTAAGCACGTTCACTGGACCGAAAATATCCATGTGAATTAGCTGCATCACATAAGTAGTGGTGATTATAGACTTAGGAAAATGTGATTTTCGATGTTGTTTACCCTTAGCACAAGAAACGCATTTTTCGAAAGTTATAAAATCTTTCATGGGTAGATCCCTTACCAACCGTAGTTTTGCAAGACGGTTCAGGTTTTTAACATTAGCATGCCCTAAACGATGATGCCACAACATGGCATTGTGTTTAGAAATTTTTGAAAACAAACAGGCAAATTTTAACAGGTGGTTTGTTCATGTCAATTACGTAAGCGTTGCCTTTTCGGTCCGATTTCAACAATATCCATTCTTTAGGAATAATGATTCCTAGTTTTACGACGAGGCAGTGTTTGTTAGTGAAGTTAGTTGTGTAGCCGTTATCACATATTTGAGAGACGCTCAGTAGACTATGCTTCAACTCAGGAATGTAGTTGACATCCTTGAAACAGAGATCACCATTCTTTTCTGTGCCTCGCTGAGTGATCTTTCCTTTCTCTCCTCCCGCAAAAGCAACATATCCGCTATTGAATTCTTCAAGATCAGTCAGGTAGGATAGGTCTCCCGTCATATGCCTGGAACAACCACTATCAATGACCCAAAGTCGAATTAATGCCCGCCATATCCGTTCCTACACATTATGCGGGATTAGTTAGATTTAGGTATCCAAGCCATAGTAGTAGTGGGCACACCCTTTACATTTACGTATGTTACTTGCATCCAAATCAGATTGTCCTTAGAACAGATAGGTTTATCAGTAGTACATGATGATTTGGAAGAGGTGTCTGGAATAGGGCTTTTAGGTCTCCAAACTTGCTTATTGAAAGTTTTGGGTTTTGAAGACTTCAAGTTATGTTTAAGGTTCATTTCTTTAGCCTTGTTCCAGTCTTCATTAGAAGGCTTCACCTTGGAATTTATCCTCTTAACAGGTTTAGATTTTTTAGTCTTCCCCTGTTTAGAAGGTTTAATATTCCCTTTTGGAGCCTTGTGATGTTCTCCTCCCTTGAGCTTATCAGGACGATGCAGAAAATTTCTTGCAATGTGACCAGCAATGCCACATGAGTAACAAATTTGTCGTTTCACGTATGGCTTTGCTGAAGCTCTATCAGCCTTTTCAGAACTTGATGACCAGTGTGGATCCTGAGATTTAAACGAAGCAGGCTTACTTTGATTTTTAGAAATGTTATCATGATCATTCACATTTTTCAATCTCGATTTAGGTGGAATATATTTTGTTTCACCACCTTGTTTAGTTTGTTTTACCAATAGATTTTTAGAGACATCAGATTTATTAGGCAAAACAACTAAATTCAAATCATCACAAACAGAATCAAAGCAAGTACTAGAACATTCATCGCTCTTAAAAACAGAGCCCACACAATTTAAAGCAACAGAAGAAATTGAAATATTGTTTGCTTTTTCATAAATCAAACGATTGTTTTTCTGAATTTTATTTTTCAAATCATTTAAAGTGTAACACCCCGAAAACGGGTTTGGTAATTAAACCACGTTAATAATAAAGAGCGGGTAAAGTACCGTTAGAGGCAAAAAGTTAACTCGTAAACAAAATAACTAGGAACTAATTAACCTAGTTGATCATGCATATTGTTAAGTGATAAATGTGGATGGTATCTATTTATAATCAAAACCTCAAACATGAGGGACCAAAAAGGGAAAAGTTGAAAGTTAAATAATAAAAAGAAAAACTAAACACAACACACACATTGTGTGTATGTGTGCGTACGATCAGGAGGAAAAACAAGGGTAAAACCCTTGTTCAAGCTCAAACCCCCCAAATTAAAGATCCATTCAAGACCCAAATTGGTGCATGAACGCGTATTAACGATCATCTAGACTAGGGGATCATAAGTTTGACGCTTGAAAAGCTAGGTGGAAGTTTTGGGAGAAGTGGGTCAAACGGAACTAATACGCGTGGAAAGCATATTTGGATGCAGGGTAAGTAAAGCTTACAACTTTAAATTAGTATATCTAGTTATGTATTTGACTAGGAATAAGCGATTTGGTATTCGGAATGAGATTTCGAAATAAGACGTTCCGACATGAATCGATACGGGACTGAACAAGTGAAACTGGTAATAAACCATATTTGGTGGTAATAAGGGTAAAATGGTAATTTAGTCATGAAATGACGAACATACAATGAGTTTTAAAAAGGCTACCTTATGGTGTAAGCCATAATGAATAATAAGGGAAAAAACAGTAACTTAGTCACGTGTAGACGAATAAAGTTGAAGTGTAAACGATACCCTATGACGTAAGCCATGATGGGTTAAATGCGTAAGAAAAGGATTTAAGAAATATGACCATATGGTGAAAATCCGTAATGGGTCAAATGAGTGAAATTGTAAATAAATACCATTCTGCTATAAATACAAAATGTTTGGTCGTTTAGGCCAAACGGGTCAAATGGTGATGTTATCACCATTTGACAATGACGACTAATGATTGTTTGTCGAGTCTTGTGCTCACAGGGGCGAATAACGTATGGAAATTGCGTTGCTATATTAGCAATTATTAAGACAAGGTATTAAAACGGGTCCATGCTTTGACCCGAGCCAGGTATGTGTAATGGGTCAAACTCTCATTGAGAACTTAAGGTTTGATGAGAGTTAAACGAAGTCAAGAATAAATATTGGGTGTGAGTGCATAATGTCTATCACTTCTGTAAATCACGTATTGTAGCTGGGAAGAATGATCAAGACATGGTTTACATTGAAGATTACATGTTTAGAACTGTAGGTTCGTACGAAGGAGCCTAAGCAGGTTTGTACGAACCCACTAAACAAGCTGATGAGCCGCTTCGTACGAAGGGAGATCCAGCTTCGTACAAACCCACATGGCCTATATATAGTTGATAAGTCTTGTTCATTTGTACCTTTTGAGCATTTAAGAGGCAAAGCTCTGCTCGTTTGTTTTCGTGGTTGTAAACTGTTATATCAGTAATAGAAAACAACTTGTAATTACTTCTTTGTGTCTGATCCTCACACGTACTTGGATTCCACACAAGATATGTGTTCATCGCATTCATCGGTCAAGGAATCGATCCTCGGAGCGAATCCACAAGTGGTATCAGAGAATACACGAAGATTCATCTTCATCAAAGCTGAATTCATCATCTTCTACACATATCTTCTTCTACTCATCTTCTACATTTCTTTTTAAAACTCAAAACTCAGATCTACAAAGTTTCGACGGTTAAAATTAGCTAAATTTTGAATATGTTGTGTGAAAACCAGTTTTAATCAATCCCACAAAGTTTCAAGATTAAATTTGACCAAAATCATGTTCAAAATTGTGAAAAACCATAATGAACAGGCCGTGTTCTAGCTGAGGTGTTAGTCGAACCTACGTAGCTTCATACGAACTTAGAAAAGTTGTTACGAACCCGGAGTGTGCGTCTTCGTATGAACCCGGTCGTAGATTCGTACGAACCGGGTTTAAAACCAAATTATTTTCCAGAACGCATTTGTATGAACCCACAAAGGGTAGTTTCGTACAAACCAGGATTAGTTTTTAAGAAGTAGCTTCGTACGAACCCATTATTCGACGTTCGTACAAACCGAGGTTGTGTTTGTTAAATTTTTCAAGTTTGATCAAAGTATTTGATTATGTTTTTGCAGGTAATCATGGCTGAAGAATTCTACAACACGTTTTACAATGCGTTTACATCCGAAACAACAACTGAAGCAACACCGATGACAAAGACTGTTTTAAATGTTATTTCTGAGAGTTTGAAGTATGATAGTGTGTACGGAAATCATCAACGACCACCAAAACTAATGAATATAGAAGATTATCATTGGTGGAGCACTAGATTTGAAAACTGGGTGCCGGCTAATGCTTATGATAGTTGGGTTATGTTAACTTTTGGATATGAAAAGCCACTAAACGATAAAAATGAATTACTTCAAGTTAAACAATTTTCAGATACCGAGAAGATAAATCACTCAAATGAACTAAAAATGGTAACATTATTGCAACAATCGGTTAGAGAGGATATTCTTTTCTTGCTTCAACATGGTGAAACCTCCAAGTAAATGTGGGAAGCACTGAAAGTAAAGCTGAAGGAGGAAAAGATATCAAGAAGAACAAAATTTCTTTGTTGAAAAGAGAGTTTGATCTGTTCGGATGTATGGAAGGAGAAACTATCTGACAAATGATTGAAAGATTCTGTCATTTGGAAATCGAGCTAGAGAGATTTGGAATCAAGAAGGACAGAGAAGAAATTATTGGTAAACTGGTTGAAGCATTGCCACAAGTTGATGATTGGAAAACTTTTATGAGAGTGTTGAAGAATGATGCTAAGATTTATGAAATCACTTTGGATGGTTTGATTGAAAAACTTGAAAGTAATGATCTAGAGTTACAGAAACAAAACAAAATGACTAGTTCAAGTTATCAGCAGAATATTGATTTGTATTATCGAAGAAGTATGTTGCTGAACATTTAAGCACCAAAGATCGGTACAACATTTAGTACTGACAATGCTGGTGATTCATCAAAGAGCAAATCTCCAAGCTATGATTCTGGATATCATTCATCTTCTTCTTCATAAGCCAAATCCAATCAAAATCAGAATTGGAAAGATTCTCCAAATCTGAATACTGATTTTTCCAGACAACATATGAGTTTCTTAGCTTCTATTCTGGAGTCTTATGAAAGCTTGGTCGCAGGAAAACGTGGTAATCCAAACATGACAAAGGAGGAATATGACCAGGTAGACCCGGAAGAAATGGAGCTTATGGATATTTATTGGGGTATGGCTAGTATAATTTGAAGGGCACAAGGTTTTATGGAGATCACTGGAAGAAAGTGTCTTGACGGTCCTGACATGAAGCTGGGATTTGACAAAGCTAAGGTCATTTGTTTCAAGTGCAAACAAAAAGGGCATTTCAGAAGAGAGTGTACCAATAACAAAGCTGATGAAAGTGTAAATCCTTTTCATGAAGACTACTATAAGAAAGCAATTTATCATCACACAAACGAGCAATTGATCAAAACGAATCAAAAGCAGATTGATGAAGGTTCATCGAAAGATCAAAAATAAGCTATGGCGATGATTCACGACGATGAAGGGTTTAATTGGAATAAATACATTCCAAAAGAGAAAAAAGCTTTAGTTGCTGAGTTTAAACAGAGCCGAGAAGAAAGTCATGCACGAATGTATTTGAGTGAAGTGTATAAGGCATTTATAGAAGCAAAGAATGTAAAAAGATGAGATAAAGAGAGATAATGTTTTGTTGATCCTCAAGGAAACCCGACAGTTGATCCTGAAAAGGTAGATTTTGAAGCACTTGTTGCTGCTATTCCAACTGTGGGAGTTTGGATTAAAGGGCTCGAAGAGAATCCTAATTACAAGAATAAGTAGATAAGGGTATAAGGAAGGTGATATATGCCAGTGTAGAAAAGAAGACTGTAGAGGGAATTGTTGACAAAAGTCAGAAGATGGTGGATGAGCTGAAGAAAACAACATAAAAAGCTGGTGATGAGAAGCTGAAAAGATCGGCAGAGGAAGCTGTTGATGAGAAACAAAAAGTTATTAAAGAAGATCAGAATCAAATGGCAAAAGAATCCACGGTGCCAAAAACTGAGGTAATAACTCAAACTGAATCTTCTGAAATGTTAAATAAATTTGATCATAAAACTGATGAACAGTGCAAGAAATGCATGGAAACATGCAGGGCTTGTACTGAAAAGGATAAAAATTTGAGATCTAGAGACATTGAATTTACTAAAATAGAGCATATTTTCAAAGAAAAATGTAACGAAATGCTTGAAAATGAGAGATTTTTGAAAGAAAAAGAAGAAGAGTTGAGACAAAAATGTGATACTCTTGAAAAAGAAAACAAAATTTTAAAAAAAAAAGTATTCAGCTGACTGCAACGAATGTATTCAAAAAGATAACATTATACAAGAGTTGCAAAAAGAATATGATGGAATGAAATTGTCATATCATACGGTAAAAGAAGCTTATGAAACTTTGAAGAGTAAAGTTAAAAGTCTGGATGATAGATTGTCAGCATGTCAAAAGACAACTAAACTTGTTAAAGCCATATATTAAGGAAAACAACTAATTCTAAATCAATATATTGATGACGTTGCTAAACTTAAATGAGAAATGGCTAAAAAAGAAAAGTTGGTTAATAAACTTCAAAGTTATCATGCTTCTTCATACATTTTGGAACGTATTTTCTACATCACACCAGATGGTAAAGAGTCTGAAAAGAACAAAAAGGGAATTGGGTCAGAATACCATCAGGTCCTACCACTGTTGGAGAATAATTATACATTCTATGATGGCGAAAAGGTGGAAAAAGCAATAAATATGGTTGACTTACCTGACAACATCGATATGACTTACACCAAATCTGATGATCTTGGTGATTCAGAGGTGGTAGTTGTTGAAAGCGTTCTGACAGATGATTCTACCAAAACAGATAAATCTGAGTCACAGGATAAAAATGAGGGAAGTTTTCATGAAAGTTATCTTAAAAATTCAAAATCTGAGAAAGATGCAAATGATGATCTGATAGGATTGGCTTATACCATGATTGGTTCGGACAAATTATTCTAAGATATTGAATTTCTGTTTTAAAATGTGATTTTGGAAAAGATTGACAAAGTTTTCAAATTGGTAGAAATTGAGAAGTCTGAAATTGCAAAATTTGCTGGAAAGAGCAAGAAAACTTTTTATAACAAACCTAATTACAAAAAGAAAAACACAAAGGCTGGGTTGGGTTATAAAAAGAAACAAAATCAAAAGAAACGATTTGGAAAGACAAATCTTCATAAACAAACGAACTTTGTTCACGGAACAAGTTCAGAAGAAGAGAAGGAACTCCTTAATCGACAGACTAATGAAGAGTTTATGCTCAGAAAAAACAACAACAGGTTAAAGATGTTTCAAAGAGAACATGCTTTAAATGTGATCAAATTGGACATGTTGGTTGCAAGTGTCAAAATCTGAAGCCTGTTGTTGTTGAAAAGAAAAAGAAAGTTGAGGTTGAGACATAGAAGTCAACCAAGTATGGATCAAAACAAACTTGGAAACCAAAACCAACGACACCCAAAGTTGAACCAAAACAGATTTGGAAACAAAAGGTTGACATTTGAAAGTCAAAACAAATTTGAAAACCAAAAATGTCACACCCCCAAAATACCCCAAGCAGAAACCCCCGCGAGGCGTGTGACGTACCAGGATCTAGCCACCAATCACACTGAACTCATACAAGATTTTAAATAAAAACTTTCATTCATTAAGATAAAATATTACATTATATAAAGTATAACTCAACGTTTTCAGCGGAAGCATAAATCATTAGTTAAGTAATTCATGAACAAAGTGTATGAAAACCATTAGTCTCATCTTGTGATCCCATGTATCTCGACCCATGACCACTCCAGCATCCTAGACAGCAAGTTCCAACGACAAGCACCTATAGACCTGCAAGCATGCAGAAAAGTGTATCAGACAACGTGGGTGAGTTCACAGTTTTGTTTACCAAGAATCGTGTTACATGTTTTGCTGCCAAAAGTTTAGTTCAGTTCAAGAGCGTTTTCCAAAAACAATGTTGATAATAACTCGATACCGTAGAAGATGGCTCCAGATTATTTGCCCGTCCCCAATGCCCCTATCAAAGCATTGGTCATGATTTAAGGTAATTAGTTCACGCCCATCCTCCCCGGTACGGTGTGAGGGTGCCAAACCTAATAGCGCTATCAACTAATAACCCCGTTGCCTCCCCGGCAACCATTTCGGTAGAAGATGGGACTTAAGGTGATAGGAGTGAGTGTATTATCCAACATTCCGGTTTAACATTCCAGTCAAACCCATTACCCAATATTCCTCCCCGGAATATTTACCAGATGTCCCTCCCCGGGATGCATGCTTGAAAAAGAGCAGTGAACTCACCTTAGATTTGCTCGGTATGTTACGTTACATTACCCGTTCCTAGTTGGTCAACCAAACCCTACCGTGGTTACCAATGATGATCAGTTTTGTTAACATATATCCAAGTCACGTATTCAACGAGTCACATGTAATATCATTGTCACTTAACACATAGCAAATGTTTGGATTTCATACACGTTTATAACATAAGTTCATGTTCCCAACAGTAGTTATCAATAACATCAGTTTCATGATAATCAAATCACATACTTTCACAAATTGCATTCACCTCACAGATCACCACATCACACATAGCAAGTACTCCATCGCATACAAGTCCACATCCCAAGTGGATGTCACATAATAACATTCAACAGGCAAATTGGTTTCCCACACGAGTCAAGTCAAGTTCCTCTTTTCTAGTAAATATTGTTAACATGCAACACACGTAGTTGTTTAAACAGAACCATTCATCATCTTATACATCTTACTGTTAAACTATTTTATCCGTTTACACGACGAAGAACCTAGCGACGAAGGACTATCCTTCGTCGAGCTTGGGTTCGACGAAGATTCTCATGGCGAAGGTCTATCCTTCATCGAGATGAGGTGTGACGAAGTACCTATTCTTTGTCGAGATAAGGTGTGGTGAAGAACCACAAAGGTTCACCAAGAATCAGTCAACGAAGGATCAAGTTCGTCGACTTGGGTTCTTCATCGGGGATCTTTCGCTGTACCTTAATAGTTTCATCGATCATCATCGTTCATATTCAATCAAATCGATTATTACTATAAGCATCACAACCAATAGAACAGACCTATGATCATCATGTACACAATGTTCTAAAATCATTTACCATCTAATCATCGGAACTCTAGATCCATACGGCTTCAGTTATCAAAATTACTCATGCAATCCAAGCATTTATGTTTATTCACAGACAACATACACATCCAAGTGCTAGTAATACGACCCTTAACAACACTTCTTAGCATACTAAATTAACAGAATTCTTAACGATATTAGATCATAAACCATATCTCATGCTTGTTCACATAAATAACAATCAAAGCACAACCACATGAAATTAGAGAACATCAAATCAGACAAGGATTGAACTATGGATAACACACTAACTGGTCGATGTAGAGTGAGATGATTGCGCTTGAACGAGAAGGTAGGGCTTCGAACGAGAGGGGTAAGGAGGCTGCCGTCAGTTTGTAGAGAGGTAGCAAAGCTAGGGTTTCTGATTGTTTTGGGTGATTGCAAGTTTATGGAAACCAACCTCCACATCGGTTATGTGTATGCGCTAAAGGACAAGTCGGGCCTAGCCCAGGGCTCCACTTGGGCCTAGAATCATAACACAATTGGCACAGGTTTGGGCCGAGAATAAATCATCACGAGTAAGGTGTGCGGTTGCGGATGGGTGTACGGTTCCCTAGCTTGTGCGATCAAAATTTATAAAATGAATAAGCCTTTAATCAATCACAAACTATCCACATAATACACTAACCTATCACCATCACTTAATTATCATTGAACATAATGATTCACATACCGCACCCGTTAGTCACATCATCCCCAACTTGAAAGAAATTTCGTCCCGAAATTTGATAAACAGTCTGAGAGGAGTGAAGTGATATTAAAATAGGCAGGTCAAGATGACTGTGGATTTCCCTCGGGTGCCACATCATCCCCAACTTGAAATGGAATTTCATCCCGAAATTCATCAGTTACATCAGTATTAGACTGGTCAGTTGGGAAAAGTTGAGGATACTTGAGCTTCATCTGATCTTCGCATTCCCACGTGAACTCCGGTCCACGTCTTGAGTTCCAAAGAACTCTCACGATTGGAATTCGACTGTGCTTACGAACCTTAACTTCCCGGTCCATGATTCGATGGATTCCTCGACAAACCGCAACTTGTCGTGAATTTTAGACTCTAGCAAGGGTATCACAAGCGTTTCACCGGACAAACACTTCTTTATGGTCCAGACTTAAATGACATCGCTAACGTTACTCATTTCGTCAGGTAGCTCAAGTTTGTAGGCCATGTCACTGATTCTTTCCAGAATTTTGAATGGCCTAACGTAACGCAATTTCATTTTGCCACGCTTTCCAAAGCGCACCGCACCCTCCCAGGGTGAGACCTTCAATCATGACATGTTCGCCTGCAGTGAACTCCCAACGTTTCCTAAGCTTATCAGTTTTCCGGGCGGTCATGCGTTGCCGCCATACGATTCCCGATCTAAAAAATCATCCCAAGAGTTTCGAGTACAAGTCCTGGTCTTGAGATTAGGTTGTCACCCACCTTAGTCCAACAAGGAGATCGGCATTATCGTCCATGCAATGCCTCAAACAAGGAGAGCTTTCTGAATACTAGAATGGTAGCTACTGCAGTAGAACTCAACCAAAGGTAAGTGTCCTTCCAATTTTTACTAAAGTCATTCACACACATGCTCGCAGGATGTCTTCGAGTGTCAGGATGGTTCGTTTACTCTGACCGTTTGTCCTACGGTGATAAGCAATGCTCATGTCTAAACGTGAGCCAAGGGTGTTGTGTATTGCCTGTCATAAATCAGATATAGATTAAAATCAGAGGTAACAGGAGTTGGCACCCCATGCCTAGGAACCGTCCTTCATAGGTAATTATTCACAGGATACGAAGACTTGTCAATTTTTCCTTGATTGCAAGAAAGTGTACTGGTTACGTGAGACAATTAGCGATCACCCAGGTGATATTGTTTCCGTTTTGAGCTTTAGGTAGACCTGTGACAAAATCCATGGCAGTCTGTTCACATTTCCAAATGGGTGTTTCTGGTTGTTAACACAACCCAGGAGGTTTCTGATACTCCACCCTGACTTTCGCATAAGTCAATCATCGTTCACATACATTGCTATATGGACCTTCATGCCCGGTTGCCAGTACCAAATTTATAGATCCTAATATCTCCTATCATAATCCAGACGACTAGAATAACGAGGCCGGTGGGCTTCACTCAACACAAGTCCCCTACGGTTGCCATATAGTGGGATCCATATTCGCCCCATGAAGTAGCGAATATCGTCCGACTTGTCAAAAGTTTCTCCTCCATGCCCTGTATGGTCTCAACTTGAAAATTCTCTTCCTTCAATGCTTCGGTTCGAACAGGGCGGATCTGATCAGGTAGGTTAGAGTCAATGGTGTGTTGCGAGGCTCGTACACGCCTAGGTTTCACAGTCGAAATCATTTAAAGGTTTCGTCCAGCGATGCCATCACATGTTTAGCTCTTTCGAAACAAGGGTATACGGGAGGCTCTTATGATCGGTCTAAGTAGTGCATTTGGTACCATCCAAGTAATGCCTCCAACTTAAATCCAAAGACCATGGCTTCCACCGCAGGTTGTGACTCGTGCAATTCTTCTTGTAAATCCACTACGTAAGCCATCACCTTCTCGTGTTGCATCGGCGTGTAACTGGGACTCTGATTCAAACCATCATGGTATACCACTAGATCACCCGTACCCTCGGGTAAAGACGATGCTCAATGCACTGTAGAGTTGGGTTTCAAAAGCTGAAAAGGCGCCCTCTTGTTCTGTCTCCCATGAATACACAACACCCTGCTGTGCTAAAGAGATTAAAGCTGCGCGATCTTCAAAAATCCCGCGATGAATCTACGATAGTATCTAGCGAGACCAAGAAATTGCTGTATCCCCGAAGGACTCTTTGGTGCCGATCAATTTCTAATTAAATGGATCTTAGCGAGATCCACGTGTATCCCCACTTCGTTGACTACGTGACCAAGAAAGTGTACTTCTCGAATCCTGAAGTCACACTTAGGTAGATTTAGCACAGAGTTGCTCCTCCCCTAGGAGCTCTAAGATGAAATACAAGTGTTGTTCATGGTGTTCCTTTCTTCTGGAAGTGATTCAAAACGTCATAGATAAACACGGTTGACGAATCTGGCGAGATGAGGTTGACACATACTTCTCATGTGATCCCTAAGGCTGCTGGTGTTTTGGATAACTTAAACAACAAGAACAGAAAATCGTAGTGGCTGTACTGTGCCTGTACCGCCGTGTTAGGAATCATCCTCCCCTGGGTCTTCCATCAGGTGACAGTCCGATCTTAAGTCAGTTTCTGAATAGAAGCTTGATCCTTGCAGCGGGTCAAGCAGGTCGTCGATGCGAGATAGAGGGTGACGGTCTATGATGGCCACCTTGTGGTAGTCTGCACATATACGAAAGGACTCATCCTTCATTTCTACAATAGAGCTCGGGTTCCCCAAAACGAGAAGCTAGATCGATAAAACTCCCATCCAGTAGTTCCTGAAGTTGACTTGACAGTTCTTGCAACCCTCCAGGTGCAAGACGATAAGAGGTGTCATAAATCAGGACTGCTTCTGCCTTGATACACATCTGATATTCCTCTTGACAATGTGGGGGAAAACCTGGAAGTTCTTCGGGCTACGCACCGGTAATCAATGATAGGGTAGCAGGGTAGGTGAAACAATTTTGGGCTCCCACCGCCGAAGTGATGCTGACAATAAGTGAATCTCCACCATGAAGAGGTATACATGCGATTTCCTCCTTACAGGAGGTTTCTGCTTGAGGCTTGGACATCCGGTCCATACTTTTGACTACACCAAAGCTTCTAACAGTAGCAGGGGAAAGGTCAATGTCGAACTCGTGACGTGCAAGATTGAGTTGCACCTTAGGTAAATGTGTGAGACTTCAATTGGCTTGCCATCAGCCACTTCTATAACGTGTCTGTCTTCAAGAGGCATCAGGGTTAAACAGAACAGAGATAAAGTGATTAGTTACCGAAAAACATACAAGCTACCATGTTGCTATTATGCCTGACGTCACCTACGCCAATCCTAAATGCCGTTCCACGATCACCACTTCCAGTGTTGTTGTTACTGTTACGAGAATTCCCAATACTGCCATTGTTCCCTGGGTTGTTGACGTCTTGACTTAACAACGGCCAATCCTTGTTAAAGTCACCTCCATTTCCATACTGAAAGTCATGATTTGCGAGTACCATGTTGTCGCCGTGGCCATTGCCTCTACTATAGTTGCTTTGAAAACGGATCCTTGCGATCCTTTTCCCTTAGGGTCCACCTTCTCGTTGTTCTTGTCATGTCCTAGGGTACTGCCCATGGCGCTAGTAATTACACATCCCATATTCCAGTCGGTTTCCAGCGTTTACGCCCCGATTGATTCGTAAGAGTTGGCTCCCAAATGTTGCTTACTAGGGTTAGGGACTCGATTGAAGTCAACCTACTGATGTTCGTTGTCAGAGAGCAGGGTCATCCTAACACTAGGGTTGGTAATGCATCACGTTCATCTTCTTGTCCATCGGTCTTGCGAGTCGATCGAATAGAGCACGGTAAATCGTTAGGGAATCACAGAGGTGTCCATACTTCTGAATTTGAGGCGTTAATTTATTGCGTCAAAGCAAACGAGAAAAGTGAGAAAGTATAGACCAAACATTTAACGTTTCGACACCTGTCTCAAAGACGTTCGCACTAACACCTAACATTTCTATACGGCTCGCTAGATGTTCAGTTACGTGTTTAGGTATCTCTCAATATCTTCGAGACTCGTAAGGGTTCAGAGGAAAGTAAAAGGACCACGGTCAAACAGGAGGCTGTCATTGCTATGACCCCTATGGATCACTGTGTTTCACATTTGGTCGAATAATGGAATAGAACCCCTTTCACACTTGTTAGGCCTCGTTGGGACTCACATGCACCCCACATTATTATTATGTGTGCACCCACAATAATATTGTGATTTGCATGCTCATCTCAGTTCCTCCTAACTCGTGTTAAATGGTTCCTCAACTCAATTGTCAACGGATGTTGTCAAAACGACAAGATCAGAGAAATCTAGGGACTACGACATACTAGCAATGCATCATACTGTAAACAAGCAACTCACGTAATTATGCTATAGTGACAAGTGTGTGTCCGCATGCTACATCATAAACAAGTGTACACTAATCATGTAATGTATACCACAGGTAAAAAGACGAACCTTGCAATCTGGAGCTGAGGGTCATGGTCGTATTCACGTATTTAGAACTATTCGGTTATAGTCTGGTTTTATAAAAACATTTTTAAAACCAAGTTCACTATAACTAGTGGCTCTGATACCAAACTGTCACACCCCCAAAATACCCCAAGTGGAAACCCCCGTGAGGCGTGTGACGTACCAGGATCTAGCCACCAATCACACTGAACTCATACAAGATTTTAAATAAAAACTTTCATTCATTAAGATAAAATGTTACATTATATAAATTATAACTCAACGTTTTCAGCGGAAGCATAAATCATTAGTTAAGTAATTCATGAACAAAGTGTATGAAAACCACTAGTCTCGTCTCGTGATTCTATGTATCTCGACCCATGACCACTCCAGCATCCCAGACAACAAGTTCCAACGACAAGCACCTATAGACCTGCAAGCATGCATAAAAGTGTATCAGACAATGCTGGCGAGTTCACAGTTTTGTTTACCGAGAATCGTGTTACATGTTTTGCTGCCAAAAGTTTAGTTCAGTTCAAGAGCATTTCCCAAAAACAACGTTGATAATAACTCGATACCGTACAAGATGGCTCCAGATTATTTGCCCGTCCCCAATGCCCCTATCAAAGCATTGGTCATGTTATAAGGTAATTAGTTCACGCCCGTCCTCCCCGGTACGGTGTGAGGGTGCCAAACCTAATAGCGCTATCAACTAATAACCCCGTGGCCTCCCCGGCAACCTTTTCAGTAGAAGATGGGACTTAAGGTGATAGGAGTGAGTGTATTATCCAACATTCCGGTTTAACATTCCAGTCAAACCCATAACCCAATATTCCTCCCCGGAATATTTACCAGATGTCCTTCCCTGGGACGCATGCTTGAAAAAGAGCAGTGAACTCACCTTAGATTTGCTCGGTATGTTACGTTACATTACCCGTTCCAAGTTGGTCAACCAAACCCTACCGTGGTTACCAAAGATGATCAGTTTCGTTAACATATATCCAAGTCACGTATTCAATGAGTCACATGTAATATCATTGTCACTTAAGACATAGCAAATGTTTGGATTTCATACACGTTTATAACACAAGTTCATGTTCCCAACAGTAGTTATCAATAACATCGGTTTCATGATAATCAAATCACGTACTTTCACATATTGCGTTCACCTCACAGATCACCACACCACACATAGCAAGTATTCCATCGCATATAAGTCCACATCCCAAGTGGATATCATATAATAACATTCAACAGGCAAATTGGTTTCCCACATGAGTCAAGTCAAGTTCCTCTTGTCTAGTAAATATTGTTAACATGCAACACACGTAGTGGTTTAAACAGAACCATTCATCATCTTATACATCTTACTGTTAAACTATTCTGTCCATTTACATGACGAAGAACCTAGCGACGAAGGACTGTCCTTCGTCGAGCTTTGGTTCGACGAAGATTCTCATGGCGAAGGTCTATCCTTCGTCGAGATGAGGTGTGATGAAGTACCTATTCTTCGTCGAGATGAGGTGTGGCAAAGAACCACAAATGTTCGCCAAGAATCAGTCAACGAAGGATCAAGTTCGTCGACTTGGGTTCTTCGTCGGGGATCTTTCGTTGTACCTTAACAGTTTCATCGATCATCATCGTTCATATTCAATCAAATCGATTATTACTATAAGCATCACAATCAACAGAACAGACCTATGATCATCATGTACACGATGTTCTAAAACCATTTACCGTCTAATCATCGGAACTCGAGATCCATACGACTTCAGTTATCAAAATTACTCATACAATCCAAGCATATATGTTTATATACAGCCAACATACACATCCAAGTTCTAGTAATACGGCCCTTAACAACACTTCTTAGCATACTAAATTAACAGAATTCTTAATGACATTAGATCATAAACCATATCTCATGCTTGTTCACATAAATTACAATCAAAGCACAACCACATGAAATCCGAGAACATCAAATCAGACAAGGATCGAACTATGGATAACACACTAACCGGTCGATGTAGAGTGAGATGATTGTGCTTGAACGAGAAGGTAGGGCTTCGAACGAGAGGGGGAAGGAGGCTGCCGTCAGTTTATAGAGAGGTAGCAAAGCTAGGGTTTTTGATTGTTTTGGGTGATTGCAAAATTATGGAAACCAACCTCCACATCGGTTATATGTATGCGCTAAAGGAAAAGTCGGGCCTAGCCCAGGGCTCCACTTTGCCTAGTATCATAACACAATTGGCACAGGTTTGGGCCGAGAATAAACCATCACAAACAAGGTGTGCGTTTGCGGATGGGTGTACGGTTCCCTAGCTTGTGTGATAAAAATTTATAAAACGAATAAGCCTTTACTCAATCACAAACTATCCACATAATACACTAACATATCACCATCACTTAATTATCATTGAACATAACGATTCACATACCGTACCCGTTAGTCGTAAGTTATACGATAAAGCAGAGCATAAAAGGGCTGTAAAACACGAGTTGTCACAAAAAACATCCAAGTTTGAAACAAAACAAATCTGGTAACCAAAAATTGATTCATGATTTTATCAAAGAAGTGGTTTAACAGGTCAAATCTGGGTGGCAAAGAATCAAAAGACTTCTGTGAGTGGGAAAAATAAAGAAAACATTTTTGAGAAAAATGACAGAAATTATCTAGTTTTACCTAGAAAGATACATATTAAGTTACCTGAGTAAAAACAGGCTTGGGTTGCTTTATTCAAGTAATTGAGTTGTTTGTATGTGCAGGTGTTCCTAAAGATAGACGAATGTCATACTGAGGTGAGGAGCTGCCTGGCACAAGAGGAGGCAGATTCCCTGCAAGTGAAAAACAGGGAGTTTGTTTGTTTTTGTATATAAATAAATCATAAATCAAAAACTCTAAAAATAAAAAATAGGGTTTTATTTTGTTAAAAATTGAAAAATAAAAAAATATGTTTTTAAATTTGTTAAAAATAAAAAAATTTCTAAAATTTGTTGATTGAATATGCCGAAACCCTCACGGCTGAACAAACATGATTAAATTTACAATTGGTTGAAAATGGTTTTAACATTGTCACAACAATCAATGTGTTGTAAATCAAGGGGGTAATTTATACAAAAAGAACATGTCAAACAGAAAATGGATGGCATGATGAAGCTATCTATATCGGTTGTCAAATTTTCTTTAAATGTTTTGGATTTTAGGGGGAGTAAATATTTTCAGAAAATACAAAAACAATTGAAAATTTGAAAAAGCCAAAAACATGATAAAATTTAAATGAGTTTTTGTGTAAAAAGAGGAAATAATAGTACAACAGTAGACAATCACAGTACGCTAAAGAAATGGAAAGTCAAATGTGATAAACGGTCTCGCTAATAATATGCCAGTAGGATTTTACACATTTAGGAGATTGATTTCGAGATATAAACCTATATATATCAATAACTTGCTTATTTCGTGGGGAACATCTCTCGGATATATGGATAACCTCTGAAATCTCGTTTGAGAGGTTGCCTGATTCTGAGATACTAGGTCTTTATACAGTTTGATATTTGGGGTATTATACTTGGTCTTCTGATTTTGTGTCAGCAATGGCGTAGACCTCGTATAATACTTTTCGTGCTTTAAAAAGCTTTCCCTTTGCATAAATATTGAAAATATCGAAAGATATCGAAAGATATAAATCAAGTGCAGTTGTAAAGAAGATCCCTAAGTGGGACACACCTAAAGTTGAACCTTCATCTCTTTGACTGAACGGTAGTTCATACCTGAGCTCTCAAGGTCTCACACTAACCCAGAGTACAGATATCAATATAGTGTATTCACCTATAAGACTGAATCTAGGGAATCTTGATACGGGAATATATTCTGAGGTGGGACATGCGAATAAGTTAAGTTCTTAAAACACTAAATCTCGTATCATGAAATAAATTGAAATTTGTGTGAAAATTTAAGTGGATTAGTATACTGACAATCTAGGTGAAACGTTTAAAACTTAAAGTCTAAAATGGTCAACGGTGCTAGTGATTTGTCATAAACAGATATGATCCTCTAACACGAACTCAAACAAAAATATGTATGTAAATATTTTTACTGCATTTGTTTAAAGAAAAATTACAAAAAAAGATTTTTGGAGAGTTTTAGCATAAACATTGAAAAAGACAAAAAGATTTTGTTTCTACTTTATTTTCAACAACCGATGTCTGAAAGCTGAGTTTCAAAATCTGAGTATGCTGAACATGTCTCGAAAAATAAACAAGTTCATTAATTTGAAACTTGAGGTTTTCAGTTAAAAATTTCAAAAACGGTTTGTGAAATCTCCAAGGTCATTAGGTTGAACTTGGATGATTAACTGAGAATTTGTATGCTTAATTGTCAATTACATGAAGTTAGTTGATAGGGGGAGAAGAGTCAGGAAATCATGGGTAATTACGTACTGTTGCATCTATATTTTGAGCCAGGTTACTAATTCTAAATATTTGTGTTTAAGGGCCAGGTTGTCAATTCTGGGAGAACCTAAATAGTTTTAGCTGTTAAAATTTGGTTTTAGAGCTAGGTCCTTGATCTTGAACTTAAATTGTCAAATATCTTACAATTGTTTTGAAATTGTTAGTTTTCCAGATTACGATACCGATAACTGAGACTAATGGGGAGTCTGAAGACAAGTTCAAAGCAAGGGGAGCTTGTATTCGAAAAGGCAGGTGTCGATCCTGAAAAGCACGGAAGCTTAAAGAAAGGGGAGCCTGAAGAAAGAGTCACCGAAAGGGGAACAGCTGAAGCTGTAAGCAGATCCACGGGGAGTCTGTTAGAGTAAAGGGAGAGTCTGTGGTGCTGAAACCGTCAACACTTCAGGAAGACTTAGAGAGATACAGAAAGCTACGAGATTGACTGCAGCAATATCTAAGGGGGGAGTCTGTGAGTACATAATGTCTATCACTTCTGTCAATCACGTATCGTAGCTAGGACGAATGATCAAGACATGGTTTACATTGAAGATTACATGTTTAGAACTATAGGTTCGTACGAAGGAGCCTTAGCAGGTTCGTACGAAACCACTAAACAAGCTGATGAGCCGCTTCGTACGAAGGGAGATCTAGCTTCGTACGAACCCATATGGCCTATATATAGTTAATGAGTCTTGTTCATTTGTACCTTTTGAGCATTTAAGAGGCGAAGCTCTGCTCGTTTGTTTTCGTGGTTGTAAACTGTTATATCAGTAATAGAAAACAACTTATAATTACTTCTTTGTGTCTGATCCACACACATACTTGGATTCCGCACAAGATACGAGTTCATCGTATTCATCGGTCAAGGAATCGATCCTCAGAGCGAATCCACATTGTGTTACCTTAATAGGTAAACCTAATAATCTAAATTGTAGTCATTGCATTCTTAGAAACATAATGATTTTAAGTAATATTATAGCTAAAATGTGCGATATTGGTCAAACATGTTATTGAAATTCCTTCGTCCTAAAAGAAGGGGCTAAAGTTGACCAAAACGCCCTTCAAAGATAAACTGGACAAACGACCCTTAAGGGTAGTTTGAAAATAAGTTTTATAATTGACTAAATTCTTTGGAGAAGTGTAAAAGTGAAAGGTATTAGCTTTTTTGGTCTAATGCCTCGAAATGGGTCTTTTTTGTAAATTACTAAACCGAAGGGTGCAATTCGGAAAATATGATTTTTACTATAAGAAATCCACCACAAATATTGTTGTGGTGGAAAAAAATAAAAGAAGTCATAGTGTAGAAATGGGAGGTAAGAAAGAAGGAGCGAGATTTAAGCTTAAATGCTTAAATTCCCTTAACTGATCAAAATGAATTATGCGCATAAATCGGGTAATGGCTGCGAAATTCATAAAAGTTGTGAACCCTGGTTAAATATTTGGGGTTAAATATGTAGGCCATGGTTTTACGGTCATTAAGAAACAAGTTTAAAGTAAAACGGATGAAAATTGAAGAAGTTATGAGTGTTTTTGTGAAAAATGGTAGTGCTGGGAGTATGCAACTCCCAGCCACATAACTTTATGTGAAAAAGTGTCTTTAGCCACCCGCGGCGGGCAAAGCCAATGGCACCGCACCCCGCCATAGGCTTTCGCTAACCGCAAAAGCTTAGTCAAAATCTGTCGTGGGCCGCGACAGACTCCAGAACTGGCAAAACTTATTTATTTTATTTGTTTTGGCATACGGACTCACTTAGATATGTTATAAACTTCATATAACTAACACATTTCATGATTTATGAAATATAGGTATATCTTGAAGTACGGATGACGATGAAGCTCAAAAAAGAACCGAACACAATCAAATTTAAGCTTCCGCATTACGGAAGTAAACGACGATATTATGTTGACATGTTTTAAATTTCAAGATGCTTTTATGAAACTCGTAATTTCAAATGTATGTGTATTTGCATATACACAATTATATGTGAAACTTATATGAGATTTCAATAAATAAATAAGGGTCTTACAAGTTGGTATCAGAGCTCAAGGTTACTGATCAAATGTGTTCGGTTCGAGTCTTGGTCGCATGAGCCAGTAAGTTATTATGTATATTAACAGTCTAGCATGTTAAAGTGTTGTAAAAAACACATAAGATTATCGTGTAAACACACGTTACCCCAAGTAAATTGGTAAAAGAACGGTATAGTTAACAAAATTACGTGTGTTAACACGTATCGTAGAAAGCCTTGTATTATAGTACGGGTGCTTATTAATGTCAATGTTACTAATATTTGTAAACGTTTTACTTGAAGGACCCTCGCATCTGAAGATGACGGGAGGCTAAGGATCTACCGATAAGATGAAGAAATGATTTGAAGTATGATAAGTAAGCCATACTCACCAATGACATAAATCAAGTAAAGATCTTGAATAAAGATAGAACGACAAGGAAAGTTTATCAGGACGAGTATTGTCACGGCCGCCATCCCGGTTTTACCCGATCCAGGAGTGGTGGGACAGAAACTCGTGGTATTTATTAATTGAGTTGACAGCGGAAGATTTAACAGGACCTTTTTAAAACTTGAAATGCCCGATTATTTTATTTCATAAGTCGGGATAAACCCCGTAATTTACAATAGAGGAATTTCATCAGGAAATTCTCTGATTCACAAAACATGTTTATTTGTTTAACTGAGCCACTACTTCAAGCTTTGTTAGTGCTCCGTAGCACTTTTCCTTGGTTCACAGTAGTCACCTGAAACATGTTTTTTAAAAATCTTTTATCAGCGGGGAAATACTGGCGAGTCACTCAAATTTGGTAAAATGACACATAGTTATAAATTACAGCAAAAGAGCGATTACAATGGCTTCTATCTTATTTTTATCTGGCGACGTGTCACCTCCTGGTGACGATGGTCATACCACTATTGGGTCCTTTCACCCAAGTAGTGATGATTATCACTGTTAGGATTTATTAGCCTAACCGTGTGAAATTAGTAATGTGCACATTACCCCACTAGCCAGTGATTAAGATAACCACGACTTAATCCCTGTAATTATAACCTAAAAAAATAACTTGGAGTATTGTAAAACATTATTGATAAAAGGAGAATGACTCACTTTGCAGATTTAAACGGGCAGAGTTTTAGCCTACTGATAAGCCTGGTAACCTAATTTAAACAACAATGCACACGAACTAGGTTAGTAACTAATACAACATTTATGATAACTCACGAGATTAAAACCCTCACAACGAATGACAAAGTGCAATACTTAAACATCCATCGAATTCACAACGAATGACAAAGTATAGCCCTAATGTGGGCAGCACTTAAACATCCATTGGATAGTTTCAATTGATCGGACATTGAATCGTAGCAGCGATCGAGTTAATACCCTGTATCGTAGCAGCGTCTCCCTTAATTGAAATTACGATTTGAAGCAGCAAACTTCGTTTTTGAAACTGATTTTTCGAACACAGAAGCAAGTCCCAGGTCCAAGCTACTTATAGCAATTTTTCGTGTTTTACGCGGCCCGCGTAAGACACACTTAAACCTTACGCGGCCTGCGAGGGTTACCTATTCGTAGATTAGGGCTAGCGTGTCATAGCTAGGCCTGCCACGTGGCCTGTTCGCTGGTCCGGAGTCTTGATAAGTTTTCGGGGCCCGCGTAACCTTCCCTTAAGGTTTATGCAGCCCGCGTGAAACCATAAAATTTGTTTTTCTTGATTTTTGTTATGGATTAGGGTTTCAGAGGTCCGGTGTCACACCCCGACCACGTAGAACATACAAAACGTGGCGGAAATGTCGGGGAGTATTGTAACAGAATTAATCGTTTCAAATCCATGGCAATTAAAGTTTCGTTTTATTAATCAATTATGAGAGTTTACCTTGTTTAAACAAGAAACAAAGGGTACATAACATAAGTTAACTAGTTATTGTCTCGTTTTAAGTCGCTAAGGCACGAGTCCATCCTAAATGTAGCATGTATCAACAATCATTGCAAAACAGTACCTGAAACATGTGTAAAAACGAGGTCAGCAAAGAAATGCTGGCGAATACATTGGTTTTGTAGGAGTGTCGAAATCATGGCTAGTTTAGACGTTGCAATACTTTATTAAAAAAAAAAAAACCTTGTTTAGAAAAGAGTATAATATTGCAACTTAATTAACCAACTCAAATCAAGCGGGTTGTAATTTGTAAAACCTCGTAGCCATGACTCTTAACCCAAAAACATTTGTTTTAGTAAATTATTTGAAAAACAATGATAAGTTCAGATGATATGTATAAATAAGAGAAATATTGCATGATTAAATGAATAACCATGTAAAAATGAGCTTGTATAAGATATGTTGTTTGTAAAACAATGTCTTGTGAAAAGTATGTTATTTGTATAAAATGTTTATATGTATCAAACTAAAATGATTCAAATAACGCTGCGATATATGTAATACCATACAAACACTTATATATAGGAAGTACCAGCGGCGTATCCACCATGCTTGTATCATATTACACACGCATCGTTACTTAATCACTTATTCAAACTAAACCATCAAGATGTAAAATGTTCATGTCTAATGTAAATCATGTAATATGTATTCAATGTGATTTGTATAAATAAATGTAAGATTAAACAAATAACCTTATAGTAGCATATTAAAAGTATACTTTGGATTTGTAAGTAACATATTAAACTATGTTTTAGTTTCATATATAACATATCAAAATATGCTTTAGATGTGATAAATAACATATTCAACTATGTTTTGGTTTCATATATAACATATCAAAATATGCTTTAGATGTGATAAATAACATATTAAACTATGTTTTGGTTTCATAAATATATGTTGGTTTTGTACAATACCACACATGAGAGTATATTCAACTATACTTTAATAGTGTGATTTAGGAATTCATTCAGACCTGGTGCATCAAGATACACCTTTGAGACTATAGAAATACCACAAAGGCAATCCCTGTTTGGATGGAGCAACAAATTGGTTTCAGACATTCCATGACAACAGGAATGGGGTGTCAAATCCTATAGCGCTATATCATACTAACAATCGGTCTGGTGAACATAAAATAAGTACAATTCAACAATTTATTTTATGTTCTTTGAGAAAATCAATGTTTAAATCATAGATAGTTATTCAGTTTGTCAAATGATAAGTAATAACCTGTATAATCAATTATACTTTTGGAAAACATGAAAGTAACAGATAGGTACACATGCTTCACCCCAAAACAGTTTAGAAAACAGTAAAAGAGGGGAATAATCTACTCGCCTGAGAATGCTTGGAGGTCTTGAACAACAACCAAACAAAGCTAGAGAGAGCACGGAATCAGTCGGCAATCTAAAACTATATAAATAAACCGGACCTAAATCGGAAGATCTGATAGAATGAGGGTTCGTAAACCAAACGAGTATAGAGACTCGTGTCATATGGTTTAACGAAGCCTACATACTAAATGAAACCTTAATCTAAGTGCTTTCGACCCATTACGACCCGTTTAGGTAGCTTATGCTACTTTAACGCGTCGTTCGCGTGAAACGCGTTCGGACCGTCTAACTAGTCCTATGACAAGTGTTATATGCCTAAACATGTTACATAATCAGTTATGTGACAAAAGTTTAGGTTACATATGCTTAATTACCAATTATACATGAAAAGGGTATTCTGGTAATTTACCTAAGGCATATAAACTACCTATCATACAACTACTTAAACGATGTGACCATAGGGTATAACCTCGGAAGGTTATTCCCTACCTACTATGGTCACCTAATGTATTTGGTCGGATCCTAATGATCGACCAAATGGGTCGAGTTCGAAGGTATAAGCGATTTATTAGATCGCTTACCCTACGACCCTAGACAACGTGGTAATCAGTAGGCATAGTCCCAAGGGACTATAACCAACGTGATTACACTCACGTTGCGAAGTTCAAACGAACTTCGCATTGACCATAACTGGTCAATGTAGAAAGTCAAACAAAGTTTGACTTTCAGACTCGAAAGACTCGAAAAGCAATAAAAGAACGAAAGAATACTTACGAAGGGTCCCCGAATGCTAATCCCGATCCAAGAACTCAGGTATGAAACAATGGTTTCAACTTAGAGCTCTCAAATCAGAATTCTTGTAAGAAATGAGGTTGGGGTGGATGGGTATTTATTGGAATACCCGAACCGTTAGGATCGTTTCATGGAAAACGTGCCTTAATCACAACCGTACAAGTGTCGGAACCTTATGGTGTCTAAAATTGATCCTTATCCGCTGACTAAGCAATTGGGAATGTGTGGTTGAGGATAGAACAGCTGCAACTTGGTGTTAAAAACATTGAATCTGATCTGATAGGCAGTCGTGTAGCGCGACGGGTAGGCCCTTAGGGCCCGCGCTACGCTAGCACCCCCCCTGAATCAGAAAAGTTTCAGAATTGGCAGAAATGGTCCCTGCACGTGTTTAAGGCCTTTTTCGATGCGTTTGAACCCCGTTAACCTCATTTCAAGGCTCTAAAATGAAGTTAAAGTATAGGGAACTCAAAACATGCTCAAAAATATGCCGGATGATGGTTCGTTTGGTCGTACGAAGGCGATGTTCGCTTAATTACGACGGAATGCGCATAAGCGCGAAAAACGATCCAAATGACGAAACGAATGGATTTTTCTTATGCCGAACACTAAAATAGAATATTATAGTGCTTACATAAATTTTTGGATGTCCGGATGTATTCAGAACGTAAGTTATGCGTAAAAATGCAAACTTGTGCACTTTTTGACACTTTTAGTCCCTGAATGACACAAAAGTTTATTTTAGCATACCAAACACCTCAAAGCCTATTTCTAAGCTATGTAAAGGATATTTATGGTATGTTTAACTTATGGTTATGTTCCGGAATGTCTGTTACAGTTTAAATTGGCATACTTTCGCAGTTTGTCAAGTTTAGTCCCTGTAAGCGAATTAGCTTGTTTTTGTCATACCAAAGCCTTCAAAACTTATTTCTAAGTTATGTAAAGGTTATTTAAGGTATGTTAAGCCTATGTCACTATTCCGGAGTGTTTGTTGCATTAAATTGGTTATATTTACGCATCGGTGCGCGTATAACCTTCCAGAAAGCGATTTAGAGTTTGAATTTGAACAAGAATTGATATGTGCAAATGATACACATATTTTTACAAATCCCAAGTATGAAATATAATATTTCATTGGTTTGGTATTTGTTTGATGGCCGTGGAGGCACAGGTGTTACATCCGGGTTTTCACTTACGGGTTGTTTTGGGACATTTTTGAAGGTCCTTACATCCTCCGCACCTTATTTAGAATCTCGTCCTCGAGATTTATTGAAATAAGTGGGGATACTTTCTCTTCATTTCCGATTCCTGCTCCCAGGTGTATTCGGGTCCTCTTTTTGACTCCCACTTGACCTTGACCAGTACCAATCTTTTGTGCTTGAGAAACTTGATCTTTCTGTCTTCTATTTGAAGTGGTTTCTCCACAAAATTCAATTTCTCATTTACCTCTATGTCTTGGAGAGGTACTACCAAGGATTCGTCAGATAAACACTTCTTGAGGTTGGATACATGAAATACGTCATGTACTCCAGCTAGCTCTCCTGGTAGTTGTAAGCGATAGGCGACTGGCCCTATTCGCTGTATTACTGGGAATGGTCCTACGTATCTTGGACTTAGTTTTCCTTTCTTACCGAATCGAACTACTCCTTTCCAAGGAGAAACTTTCAAGAGTACCCTGTTTCCAACTTGAAACTCTAGTGGCTTGCGTCGATTATCGGCATAACTCTTCTGGCGATCTCGAGCTGTTTTCAGTCTTTCCTTGATTTGAGTGATCTTGTCGGTGGTCTCTTGCACAATTTCAGGACCTGATAATTGACTTTCTCCTATTTCCGCCCAACAAACTGGAGTTCTGCATTTTCGCCCATACAGTGCTTCGAATGGGGCAGTTTCAATGCTTGCATGATAACTATTATTATAGGAGAATTCGATTAAAGGTAGGTGGTCATACCAGTTTCTACCAAAATCTATCACACATGCCCTAAGCATGTCCTCCAGGGTTTGGATCGTTCTTTCACTTTGTCCGTCTGTTTGAGGATGGTATGCAGTGCTTAAATTTAGTCGGGTTCCCATTGTTCCTGGAAAACTTATCCAGAAATGGGAAGTGAAATTTACTATCCCTGTCCGATACAATGGAGAGTGGAACTCCATGTAAGGATACTACTTCATCTACATACAACTTTGCTAACCTTTCCATGCTAAAGGTTTCTTTCATGGGTAGAAAATGAGCTGATTTGGTTAATCGATCCACAATTACCCAAATCGCGTCATTACCCTTTCTGGTTTTGGGTAACTTAGTAACAAAGTCCATGGTTATAAGTTCCCATTTCCATACAGGCATTTCTAATTGTTGTAGTAGACCTGAGGGTTTCTGGTGTTCTGCCTTAACTTGTGAACAAGTAAGACACTTAGAAACGTATCTAGCCATGTCCTTTTTCATTCCTATCCATCAGAAATTATTCCTTAAATCTTGGTACATCTTATTGTTACCAGGATTCATGGTATACCTAGATTTATGGGCTTCTTCAAAAATCTTATTTTTTAACTCTCCTTGCTTAGGTACCCAAATCCTTTTCTTATGGAATCTCCAAATTCCATCTCTTCCTTGCTCTAATTCTTTTACTCGTCCCTTCATTCCTTCAGCATCATCCTTGATTGCTGTTTCTTGAATATTTTTCAGTTGTTCCATTAAATCTAACTGTAGATTTAATCTAAGAGCACGAACTCGCTTTTGCTTTTCATGATACTTACAACTTAAGGCATCTACAACTACGTTTGCTTTTCCTTCGTGATATTGAATATCACAGTCGTAGTCACTTAGAATCTCCATCCATCTTCTTTGCCTCATGTTTAATTCTTTTTGCCCAAATATGTATCTTAAGCTCTTATGATCTGTATAGACAGTAAACTTACTTCCATACAAATAATGTCTCCAAATCTTAAGGGCAAAAATTATGGCTCCTAACTCTAAGTCATGAGTCGTATAGTTTCCTCGTGCTTTTTCAATTGTCTCGAGGCATACGCAATTACTTTCTTGCGTTGCATTAGTACACATCCTAATCCTAGCTTAGAAGCATCGCAGTAAACTTCAAAATCCTCTGTCCCTTCAGGTAAGGCAAGAATTAGGGTGTTCGTTAATCTTTGCTTTAAAATCTTAAAAGCTTCTTCTTGCCTAGGTCCCCATTCAAACTTAACTGCTTTACAGGTTAGCTTAGTTAATGGCACAACTATTTTGGAAAAATCCTTAATGAAGCGTATATAGTAACCAGCTAACCCTAGAAAACTTCTAATTTCCATAGCTGTTTGTGGGACTTTCCATTTGGTGATCGCTTCTATTTTAGCAGGATCTACTTGAATACCTTCGTGATTCACCATTTGTCCTAAAAATTGTACTTCATGTAGCCAAAATTCACACTTTGAGAATTTGGCGTAGAGCTTCTCTTTTCTTAACAAAGTTAAGAGCGCATGCAGGTGCTGACAGTGTTCATCCTGGCTTTTGGAATAAATAAGTATATGGTCGATGAAGACAATTACAAATTTATCCAAGTATGGTTTACAGATCCTATTCATCATGTCCATAAATGCTGCAGGAGCATTTGTTAGTCCGAAGGGCATGACTGTAAACTCGTAATGACCATACCTAGTTCTGAAAGCAGTTTTAGGTATGTCTTCTTCTTGCACTTTCAACTGATGGTATCCGGAGCGTAAATCTATTTTAGAAAAGTATCTAGCTCCTTGAAGTTGATCGAAAAGATCATCAATCCTAGGTAATGGATATCGATTCTTAATTGTGACCTTATTTAATTCCCTATAATCGATACACATTCGCATCGAACCATCCTTCTTCTTTACGAACAACACCGGTGCTCCCCAAGGGGATGAACTAGGTTGTATAAATCCTTTACTTAGCAATTCATCTAACTGCTTTTTCAATTCTAGCATTTCGGTGGGTGCTAACCGATAAGGTGTCTTGGCTATCGGTGTAGTTCCAGGAATTAGATGAATTCTAAATTCTACTTCCCTATTGGGTGGTAATCCCGGTAGTTCTTTTGGGAATATATCCGGGTATTCTGATACTACTGGAATTTCTTTAAGTTCCTTACCTTTCGTGTTAATGATTACCGAAATCATATACACCACTTCTTGTTTTCTTGAATAATTGGCCAACTTCATTACTGAAATGAATTTCAGTGGTTTTCGAGGCTTATCTCCTGTAATCACCACTAATTCTCCCGTGGGTGTATGAATTTCTATAGAATTTTTGTCACAGAGAATTCGAGCATGGTTGGCTACTAACCAACCCATTCCTAACACAATGTCGAATCTGGCTAAATTCATAGGTAACAGGTTTGCAGAAAATTTATGGCCTAAGAGTTCTATCTTTCCTTCTCGCAAAACTTTATCTATGTTAATAGAATTCCCATTGGCTGTTTCGACTGTAAAAATCTGCCTAAGGTTGGTTAAGGGTAAGTTAAGAGCTTGGCAGAATGAAGTATTTATAAAACTTTGGTTTGCACCAGAGTCAAATAATACTTTTGCATAAACGTCGTGAACTAGGAACGTACCAGCTATCACATCAGGGATTAGCTCTGTTTCCCGAGTAGTCAACTGGAAGGCTCTTGCGTTTTCTTGGTAGTTCCTTCGGCAGATTTGACTTTGTTATCAGCTGGTTTGACCAATTTCGAGCAGTGTGGCCTAAAATGTGCAGCTTCTCCACAGTTGTAGCAGATGGTTGATTTCTTCCTCCTGCAATCTTCTTCTTGATGCCCTGGAATTTTGTAGAAATTGCAATACCCTTTGCATCTACCAAGATGCTTTCTTTTACATGTATTGCAAAATGAAACAGTGGAAGATCGCCCAGTTCCATTTTTCTTGAAATTACTACTGTTACCCATACGGAATCCTTGGGTAATCTTTTGGACCACTTCCTTCTTCCGGTTTTCTTCTCTTGTGCGTACCAGCCCGTCAGTTAGGGTGTTAGCTAATTCCACAGCATCGTCAATAGTGCGAGGTCTCGCAGCTTTAACGATATCACGGATTTCGCCAATTAAACCCCAAATATAGCGAGAAATAAGTACCAGTTCTGGTGAAGCCAGGGTTGGTACAACTCTAGCATACTCGAAGAATGTCGAAGTATACCCTCGACAGTCTACATCCACCATCCGGTGGTTCAAGAATTTATTCGCCATTTGTTCCTTTTCATACTCAGGACAGAATTTTCTCTCCACTAGTCGCTTAAATTAGTCCCAACTTATGGCATAGGCTACATTGCTTCCCTTGGCTTGAAGTACCGTATTCCACCATTCTAGCGCCCCTTCTTTAAAAAGATGTGACACGTACATGACCTTGTCTTCCTCGGCACATTTACTTATTTTAATCACCGCCTCGGTTTTCTCAAACCAACGCAGTGCAGCAGTCGCCCCTTCGTTGCCTGCAAATTCAACTGGTTTACAGGCAAGAAACTCCTTGTAAGTGCAACCAGGCATTGCAACTTTCATTTTCTTAAGGAATGGGGCTTGCATCCCATCGTTTTCGTTATTAGTATGGTTGCCGCCTCCGTTTACACTATTACTAAAATTGTCGCCGTGTGTACGTTTGCTAGGAATAATTTGTTGAGGTTCAACTGGATTTCGGGCAGCAGCAAGGATTGCTGGAATAGCATTGGCTATTCCCTGAGCAACGATGTTCTCGATATCTTGCCTATTCAGAAATTGATCTTCATGGTTTTGTTCAGATTGGTTAACTTCGTTAACGGGTTCATTACCAGCGTGTTCCATCTGGTAATTAATATATATATAAATGATTAGCAAAAAATAATTAACAAACAAACATATCAAAATAATTGCACATAATCACGTCAACACGTATAGCCAAAATTGTCGATTTTTTTCGACTTCCATTTTTATATATTATAATATGCTTCCGTACACACCTGTTATCTTACAAAAGTTTTATTTTTTTAAAATATTTTACAGGATTATATTTTTTTACTACTATTATTATTATTATTTTGTTATTATACAACCACAACCACACCATCGGCTGGCATCTCAGAAGCGACATTCCCTCTCGTCGTACTTCCATGAGATCTGTTCTCCCACCTCCCGGATTCAATTCCCTGCATCCACCAGCTCCTCGCCAAAATGGCGGAGTTCAGCCAAGTTCTCATTGCTCATCGGTGGGTTTGGTGCAGGCTCTGGGTCAAACTGAGGGAAAAAGGTATAAGGGTTATTTAAGAGATTCTGGAACTGCCAATCATTGGTCCACCATTCTTCCATTTCTCCTAAAGGTCGGGTGTTGACAAGGGGATCTGGGATGGCCGGTTCCAAATTCATTGGGAGTTGGGTTTCAGTAGGATAAGTAGAGAGGTTTTCATTGACAGGCTTAATGATATCACAGTCTGCCAGTTTGCGGTCCAATTCTTCCCACAATGGCATTTCCTCGGCTCGCTTGGAGCTTTCCCCGATTTCTATTCCTTTTCCTTTATCCATGGGATCTTCCGTCTTGGAAACTTTCTTAGTTGCTGGTTTCTTCCTGCGTACACGCCTCCAGCCCACAATTCTTCTTCTCTTCTTAGGTTTTGGTTTCTCCGGAGGTTGAGCTTGGAATTCCATAGGTTCATCAGTGTCGGCACAATAACCGGTAAAGTCTCTGGAGACTTCCACATTCACGGAATAGAGATTGAGATTCTGAAGAGCTTCAAACAACGCATTCATGTTGTTTAGCAAATATGAAGAAACACAAAAATTGTAAGTTAAATTTTCACAGGCTAATATTTAGTACAACCATTCAAGTATCATTTTTCACACAGAAGAATGGAAAACATTACGACTTATATATATATTTATTACAAATTACAGCTGAAATTTAAAATATACTAAGGGTTGTGCATTTTAGTCTATCTTGGAATATTATGTCCAACATGCCTTTATTTTATCTTCTCTTACTAAGTTGTTTATCTAATGGTCAAAGTTTCTTTAAAGTTTCTGGCTTATGGATGATATGGGTGCTAGTACTGGGTCAGGGTGTTGGCAGTTTAACTTAATTAAAAGTTAACATTTGCTGATGTAGTGGCTAACATATAGAGATTTGCCCATTGTTCATCTACTTCATTTTCCCCTGGTGGATTATTGCCTATTTCCTGAGTTTCCTTATTACTCATCACTCCTTTTGGTTGTGACTTCTTTCTTTTCTCTTGACTTTTTCTAATAATCCAACTTCTTTTCTTAATGGTAAGTGGTTTCTCAAACTGTTCCTTACGAACAAATATTTCTTCCTCAGTATCTGCTGAGTATCTTGAGGAATTTGATTGAAATGAAGTTCCCTTATCTTTTGGTGAACTATCTAATTGACAATAGATGTCCGAAAGTTTTTGCTTACCCATACTGTAAACAAATAGTCAAATAACACAAAACACATAATCACAGGATGGCAATCAGAAAAATTAAGTATTTCTAAATACTTAATTTGCTTAAGTCAGTGGCTCTGATACCACCTTTTTCTGTAACGGCCCCCGTCCCGGTTTTACCCGGTCCAGGAGTCACGGGACAGAAACCTGTGGTATTTATTAATTGAGTTGACAGCGGAAGATTTAACAGGACCTTTTTAAAACTTGAAATGCCCGATTATTTTATTTCATAAGTCGGGATAAACCCCGTAATTTACAATAGAGGAATTTCACCAGGAAATTCCCTGATTCACAAAACATGTTTATTTGTTTAACTGAGCCACTACTTCAAGCTTTGTTAGTACTCCGTAGCACTTTTCCTTGGTTCACAGTAGTCACCTGAAACATGTTTTTTAAAAATCTTTTATCAGCGGGGAAATACTGGCGAGTCACTCAAATTTGGTAAAATGACACATAGTTATAAATTACAGCATAAGAGCGACTACAATGGCTTCTATCTTATTTTTATCTGGCGTCGTGTCACCTCCTGGTGACGATGGTCATACCACTATTGGGTCCTTTCACCCAAGTAGTGATGATTATCACTGTTAGGATTTATTAGCCTAACCGTGAGAAATTAGTAATGTGCACAATACCCCACAAGCCAGTGATTAAGATAACCACGACTTAATCCCTCTAATTATAACCTAAAAAAAATAACTTGGAGTATTGTAAAACATTATTGATAAAAGGAGAATGACTCACTTTGCAGATTTAAACGGGCAGAGTTTTAGCCTACTGATAAGCCTGATAACCTAATTTAAACAACAATGCACACGAACTAGGTTAGTAACTAATACATCATTTACGATAACTCACAAGATTAAAACCCTCACAACGAATGACAAAGTGCAATACTTAAACATCCATCGAATTCACGACGAATGACAAAGTATAGCCCTAATGTGGGCAGCACTTAAACATCCATTGGATAGTTTCAATCGATCGGACATTGAATCGTAGCAGCGATCGAATTAATACCCTGTACAGTAGCAGCGTCTCCCTTAATTGAAATTACGATTTGAAGCAGCAAACTTCGTTTTTGAAACTGATTTTTCGAACACAGAAGCAAGTCCCAGGTCCAGGCTACTTATAGCAAATTTTCATGTTTTACGCGGCCCGCGTAAGACACACTTAAACCTTACGCGGCCCGCGAGGGTCACCTATTCGTAGATTAGGGCTAGCGTGTCATACCTAGGCCTGCCACGTGGCCTGTTCGCTGCTCCAGAGTTTTGGTGAGTTATCGCGGCCCGCGTAACCTTCCCTTAAGGTTTACGCGGCCCGAGTGTCACACCCCCAAAATCCACATGCGGAGTACCACCGCTTGGAGGCGCGACTGACCAGGATCCAGCCACCAATTATACTGAGCATTGATCAATGGTAAAAATATTCACCAGCCACGTTGGTGAATAAACATCACAGTTTAAAGTCTTGAAGGTTTCAATTTGAATATTAGTTTAAGTAAGCAGCGGAAGCACAAACCAAACAATTTTCAAAACAAGGTTCATAGTTTAAAGATTATTTAAAAACCCAACACACGGGTTAAGACGACCACTACACATCCCCAAGCTGCAAGCTCCTGAGTCACTGGTTACCTGCAAAGCATGCAGTAAGGTGTCAACAAAAATGTTGGCGAGTTCACGGGATGTCCACTTTTAGCTTTTCAAAAGAAAATGTAAGTTGTTTAGGTAAAGCATTTATAATCACGTCATGGGGAGCTACCCCATATGAAAGCTACTAAACTTGAATTACCGAAACTGTTGACGAGAAGATTTGATGCCCCAGGTCAATGTCTATCGTCATTGACCAAGATGCAAGGTCTACTAGTTCACGCCCGATCTCCCCCGGTCACGGTGTGAGGTTGTCAAACCTAATAGCGCTATCAACTAATAACCCGTTCGCCCCCGGCGATTAATCGGTACTATAAGCAGGGACTTTACATGATAGAGATTTGTTTAGTGTTGCTAGTTGTGATTTATAAATAATACCCAAACGTATCTCCCCCGGATGTAGCAGTACAAGAGTACCATTTGCATATTCCCCCGAAAATTATTAGTTTGAAAACATTCTTTAGTTTGTTCGTGTCCCTCCCGGGGACGCATGCTTTTAGTGTGTGAACTCACCTTGGGTTGCTCGGTAGTTTAGTTTACTCGGTTAAGTGTGCTGGTCACCAAGTCCTAATATGGTTATCGGTATAAGTCAGGCTCGGACACAAGTAATCACGTATATGGCACACGTATCTAACACATAGCACACAAATCATACAAGGGTATTGGGTCTGCCTTAATACTTGGGCAGTCAATCAGTAACATTCAATCCAGATAAACAGTAACAGGGAAAACATGTAGCCCAAACGTTTAGATGCGGACCAATAACGAAAACAAGTACCCTGCTCGAGACAAGGTGGTCTCGAGTCGAGACCGAGAGGTCTCGAGTCGCAACCGAATGGTCTCGGTTTGTAGTGGGGTGGTTTCGAGTCACACAAGCTTGAGTCGCAACCTCAAATGTCTTGGATTTAGTCTCGAGTCAAGATCATGGGTTCTCGAGTCGAGACCTAAATGGTCTCGAGTCCTGGGAGTCTGCTTTGAGTACTTGGACATGATCTCGAGTCGTGACCGCTGTGGTCTCGAGTTGTCATGAGTTGGTTTCGAGTCGAGACTGGTGGTCTCGACTTGCACACCTGATGACCGAGACCTTCTAGAACTATCCGATTGTACTATCCAATAGAATTTCATATGCATGATCTAGTGTACTATCCAATAGAAATTCCCTAAACATGTTTCTTTGTCTAACATTTGATAAAAATGGATCAAACACACAATATTTCAAATATTCATGTCATATTCAACAAGTTCATCATTTTAGGGTTTTCATCATTACAACATGATTATTCAAACAACCCTATCCTAGCATATACTCAAATCCGCATCATCGATTCCTGAATCTAACATACATTCCTCGGATTACAAACATACACATACACACCCTTATTGTCCTAATCAATCTTGTATGTTATCTATCAATCTCTTATCAAAGCATAAGCATACATCCTCATTCTACAATACATATCATGCTACTTGGTCAACAAGGATCATGTAAACATTTGTTCTAAACATTAAACACCCTACACTAACAATCATTCATCATTCAATATCTTAGCACTTTATTATCATGCAAGAGTTCACATATTTCATCCATCATTTCAATCATTCCAAGCAAATAGCACTTTTGTACATGTAAACACATAGTGAACATCTAAAGTACTAACCGGTTGTGGAAAGGCACCGAGTTAAGGAAGAAAGTGAGAAAATGAAGTGTCCGAGTAATGATGATGAGCTTGACCGATCCTCCTTGTTGTTGCCGATTTAATCCGATAGGGAAAGAGGAGGAGGTGAGCTTGATTTGTTAGGGTTTTCTAGAGAGAGAGGGAGTGAGGATGAAGTGAGAGAGTGGAAAGGAGAGTGTGTGAGGGTTCTTGGCTTATATTTAGAGGGTGGTGCACCTTGAGTGGGTTTCCGAGTAGGCTAAGGGAGGTGCGGCCCAAGCGGCCCAACTGTTCACTATTTACTCGAGACCGGGTGGTCTCGAGTCGTGGTTTCGGTTCACGAGTATCCTTATATACACATATATATTACATACACGTTATTGACACATAGCACAAGAAGAATCACAACTTTCATTTAATAACACATATATATACGCACTAAGTAATTACAAGGTGTTTGCTCGGAAAAACCTAGAGTGTCACATTATCCCCAAGTTTTAAGAACTTTCGTCCCGAAAGTTAAGGCAGCCACTGACAAGCTAGTGTAAATGAGAACGTTTCAACGGGGTGTCACATCATCCCCCCGTTAGTTTGGAATTTCGTCCCGAAATTCGGTAGTAGCTTCAGTGCTGGGAGTTTCATTTGGGAACAACTGGGGATACTTGCGCTTCATCTGGTCTTCCCGCTCCCAGGTGAACTCTGGGCCACGGCGCGAGTTCCAACGAACTCGTACGAGGGGTATCTGGCTACGTTTGAGTGTTTTGATCTCTCGATCCGTGATCTCAATCGGTTCCTCAGTAAAGTGTAGCCGTTCGTCAATAGTAAGTTCCTTGAAAGGAATGATGAGTGTTTCATCTGACAGACACTTCTTCAGATTAGACACGTGGAAGACGTTGTGCACAGCACTCAGTTCTTCAGGCAGATTCAATCTGTAAGCGACCTTACCGATCTTTTCGGTAATTTCAAAGGGTCCGACATATCTCGGATTTAGCTTGCCCCGTTTTCCAAAATGAACCACACCCTTCCAGGGTGAGACTTTAAGTAGAGCCCGTTCACCAACCTGGAACTCTAGCGGTTTCCTATCCTTGTCAGCGTAGCTCTTCTGACGGTCACGAGCTGCCGCCATGCGTTGCCTAATCTGGGCAATCTTTTCTGTGGTGTCAACTACATGTTCTGGGCCTGTGATCTGGCTGTGACCAACCTCCGCCCAGCAGAGAGGCGACCGGCATTTACGACCGTATAGTGCCTCAAAGGGTGCCGCCTGAATGCTGGTGTGGTAGCTGTTGTTGTAGGAGAATTCCACTAACGGTAGGTGCTTCTCCCAATTTTTGCCAAAATCGATCACACACGCCCTAAGCATGTCTTCGAGGGTTTGGATGGTGCGTTCAGATTGCCCATCCGTTTGCGGATGATAAGCGGTACTCATGTCTAAACGTGAGCCAAAAGATTTGTGCATAGCTTGCCACAACTCTGAAGTAAAACGTGCATCTCGATCGGAAATAATAGAGGTTGGCACTCCATGCTTCGAAACCACTTCCTTTAAGTATACCTCTGCTAAGGTGGAGAACTTGTCTGTCTCTTTAATAGCCAAGAAGTGGGCAGATTTAGTCAATCGATCTACTATCACCCAGATGGTGTCATTTCCGCGTTGAGACCTAGGCAAGCCGGTAACAAAATCCATGGAAATTTGCTCCCATTTCCACTGTGGGATCTCCGGTTGTTGGAGTAGGCCCGATGGTTTCTGATACTCCGCCTTGACCCTTGCACAAGTCAAACATTTTCTGACATAGGTTGCTATGTGGGCTTTCATGCCAGGCCACCAATAGGTAGTCCTTAAGTCGTGGTACATCTTATCTGAACCTGGATGAACTGAGTAACGAGACTTATGGCCTTCATCCATCACAAGCTCGCGCAAATTCCCATAAAGTGGGACCCATATACGCCCGTTTACGTAGTAAGCACCATCTTCTTTTTGTTCTAAACGTTGTTTCGATCCTCGTAGGGACTCAGCCCTGATGTTCTCGGCTTTCAATGCTTCAGCTTGAGCATTTCGGATCTGATTGGGGAGGTTCGAGTGGATGGTGAGCTGTAAGGCACGAACACGCTTGGGTTTGGTCTCTTTTCTGCTGAGGGCATCGGCTACCACATTAGCCTTGCCTGGGTGATATTTAATTGCACACTCATAGTCATTTAGGAGTTCGACCCATCGGTGTTGCCGCATATTCAACTCCTTTTGTTCCATTATGTGCTGGAGACTCTTGTGGTTAGTGTAAATCGTGCACTTGGTACCGTACAAGTAGTGTCTCCAGATCTTGAGCGCGAAGACCGCAGCTCCAAATTCTAAGTCATGTGTCGTGTAGTTCCGTTCGTGGATCTTGAGTTGTCGCGAGGCGTAGGCAATGACCTTCTCGCGTTGCATCAGTACGCAACCAAGTCCTTGAATAGAAGCATCGCAGTAAACAACGAAGTCGTCGGTACCTTCAGGTAAGGAAAGAATAGGAGCACTGCAGAGGTTCTTCTTTAGTTCCTGAAAGGCAGTTTCCTGAGCAGCACCCCATTTGTAAGCAACACCTTTCTGAGTGAGGGTCGTGAGTGGTTGAGCTATCTTAGAAAATCCCTTGATAAATCTTTGATAGTACCCTGCCAATCCCAAGAATTGGCGAACTTCGGTCGGAGTCTTAGGTATAGGCCAATTCTTAATGGATTCGATCTTAGCGGGGTCCACATGAATCCCATCCTGATTGACTATGTGCCCAAGGAAATGGACTTCTCTAAGCCAGAAATCACACTTCGAGAATTTGGCATACAATTGCTCATTGCGAAGGAGTTCGAGAATAAGACGCAGGTGTTGTTCATGCTCCTCTTGACTCTTCGAGTAGATTAAGATGTCATCGATAAACACAATTACGAACTTGTCGAGGTAGGGTTTGCACACTCGGTTCATGAGATCCATGAAGATCGCAGGTGCGTTGGTCATTCCGAAAGGCATAACAAGGAATTCGTAGTGACCATAGCGGGTTCTGAAAGCAGTCTTAGAGATGTCCTCATCGCGGACTCTCAGCTGGTGATAGCCCGATCGTAGATCGATCTTGGAATAGTAGCTCGACCCTTGCAGCTGGTCGAACAGATCGTCGATATGGGGAAGTGGGTAACGATTCTTGATGGTAACCTTGTTCAGTTCGCGGTAATCAATGCACATTCGGAATGTGCCATCCTTCTTTTTGACAAAGAGTACTGGGGCTCCACAGGGTGATGAGCTAGGATGGATAAAACCTTTGTCCAGAAGTTCTTGTAGTTGAGTAGAAAGTTCCTTGAGTTCTGCGGGGGCTAGACGATAAGGTGCACGAGCTATAGGCGCTGCTCCGGGGGTTAGCTCGATTTGAAATTCGACCTGACGGTGAGGAGGGAGTCCAGGTAGTTCTTCGGGAAATACCTCCGGATAGTCGCCTACAACAGGAAAATCTTCAATTCTGCTTTCCTTTTTCTGTGTGTCGGCAACAAGTACTAAGATAGCGGTGTGCCCCTTTCGTAGACACTTCTGGGCCTTTAAGAATGAAATGATGCCTGTGACTTCTCCGCTCTTGTCGCCTTGGACTATAAGAGTTTTGCCAGGGGGACGGGGAATACGAATAGCTTTCTCTTGACAGAGGATTTCAGCTCGATGTTTGGATAACCAATCCATACCAATGATGACATCGAAGCTTCCAAGAATGATGGGGAAGAGATCGATACGGAAGGTCTGACCAGACAATTCTAAGTTGCAGTTTCGAATAACGTGTGAGGCCTCGAGGTTTCTACCATTAGCTATTTCAACGATGTGCTTAGAGCTTAGCGGCGTAAGAGTGGACTTAAGTTTCTTGCTAATACGTAGGGATACATAACTAGCATCTGCTCCAGAATCAAACAATACGGAAACATAACGATCATTATGTAGGAACTTACCCGCTACAACGTTGGGGTCATTCCTTGCTTCTCCAGCTCCAATCACAAAAGCCCTTCCTCTTGCACCATTCCCAGCATTGTTGGCGTTGTTGTTGTTATTTCCCGCACCCTGATTGGGGTTGTTCTGGTTTAACTGGGGACAATTCTTCTTAATGTGCCCCTCGGCTCCGCACTGGAAACAACCCTTGATGTTCCCATGATGCTGCTGCTGCTGTGGTTGATTCTGCCTTGCAGGATGAGGGCTCCTACAATCCTTGGCCTCATGTCCCATCTTGTTGCACCGCTGGCACTTGTTCTTCGCACAGGGCCCATTGTGATGTCGATTGCACTTGTTACATTTGGGGAGATGGCCCTGATAGCCGCCCTGCTGCTGAGGGCCCTTGTTGTTTTCAGTTTTCCTTTGCTGAGCCGGGGCCTGAGTAGAGTTAGCATCCTTACCCTAGTTTCCATCCCACTTTCGTTTGTTGTCATTAGAAGTTCCAGCAGTAGCACTGATCCTTTTGGGCAGCTTGCCCTCCTCCACAGCCTGATTGGTGAGTTTGTGAGCAAGACGGACCACAGGCTGTATGGTATTGAGGTTGGCTGAGGTTACATGGCTCCAGATTTCTGGGACCAAGCCTTTGATGTACAATTCGATCCTTCGATACATAGGTCGGGACATGTTTGGGCAAAGTGCAGCATAGTCGTTGGACTGCTTGGTGTAGGTCTCAATCTCTGACCCAACCATCTTGAGCTCATAGTACTCGTTCTCGAGTTTGTGGATGTCATCCCTGTGACAGTATTCCTCTTTGATCCTGTCCTTGAAATCTTCCCACGCAGTAGCATTAGCAGTTTCCAGACCAAGCATCTGAATCTATGCTTTCCACCATGAAAGCGCGTTTCCTTCAAGCGTACCAGTCGCGAACTTTACCCAGTTAGCAGGGGGACACTCACAGACAGCAAAGACAGCTTCGGCCTTTTCAATCCAGTGTAGAAGGCCTATGGCACCCTCAGTGCAGTTGAAAGGGAGAGGCTTGCCATCCATGAAGGTTTTGAAAGTACAAACACGTGGCTGTGCAGGCGCAGGCTGACCTGTTGTGAGAAGTGAAGCGAATAGGTTTAGAGGTGATAAAGACGATGTGGGGGTAGGATCTAAACCTCCTAAAGTAACGAGTTTACCTCCAGGGTGAGCTGCGAAAGCTGCAGCCACCGTGTTGAGCAAGTTAGTGAATTGAGCCTGAGTCATGTTAACGCTTCCTCTTCCGCGTCCACTCATTGTCTTCATAACCAGAAAACACAGTATGAGAGTGATGTCGTAACGTAGCGAGAATGAGATAGAAGAGGGATGTGTATCTATCTAATTAGGCACACTAATATGTATAGTAGAGCAGCCAACATAAGATAAACAAGCAAGTAAACACAAGTCCGGGCTACGAGGTCTAATATGCTGAGTCTTGCCCTTGGAGTGTAGTGTCATCACGAGTCACGGGTTATAGTCTGGTTTTTCTCAAAAAGACTTTCTTCTTTTTAAAACCAAGTTCACTATAACCAATGGCTCTGATACCAATCTGTCACACCCCCAAAATCCACATGCGGAGTACCACCGCTTGGAGGCGCGACTGACCAGGATCCAGCCACCAATTATACTGAGCATTGATCAATGGTAAAAATATTCACCAGCCACGTTGGTGAATAAACATCACAGTTTAAAGTCTTGAAGGTTTCAATTTGAATATTAGTTTAAGTAAGCAGCGGAAGCACAAACCAAACAGTTTTCAAAACAAGGTTCATAGTTTAAAGATTATTTAAAAACCCAACACATGGGTTAAGACGACTACTACACATCCCCAAGCTGCAAGCTCCTGAGTCACTGGTTACCTGCAAAGCATGCAGTAAGGTGTCAACAAAAATGTTGGCGAGTTCACGGGATGTCCAGTTTTAGCTTTTCAAAAGAAAATGTAAGTTGTTTAGGTAAAGCATTTATAATCATGTCATGGGGAGCTACCCCATATGAAAGCTACTAAACTTGAATTACCGAAACTGTTGACGAGAAGATTTGGTGCCCCAGGTCAATGTCTATCGTCATTGACCAAGATGCAAGGTCTACTAGTTCACGCCCGATCTCCCCCGGTCACGGTGTGAGGTTGTCAAACCTAATAGCGCTATCAACTAATAACCCGTTCGCCCCCGGCGATTAATCGGTACTATAAGCAGGGACTTTACATGATAGAGATTTGTTTAGTGTTGCTAGTTGTGATTTATAAATAATACCCAAACGTATCTCCCCCGGATGTAGCAGTACAAGAGTACCATTTGCATATTCCCCCGGAAATTATTAGTTTGAAAACATTCTTTAGTTTGTTCGTGTCCCTCCCGGGGACGCATGCTTTTAGTGTGTGAACTCACCTTGGATTGCTCGGCAGTTTAGTTTACTCGGTTAAGTGTGCTGGTCACCAAGTCCTAATATGGTTATCGGTATAAGTCAGGCTCGGACACAAGTAATCACGTATATGGCACACGTATCTAACACATAGCACACAAATCATACAAGGGTATTGGGTCTGCCTTAATACTTGGGCAGTCAATCAGTAACATTCAATCCAGATAAATAGTAACAGGGAAAACATGTAGCCCAAACGTTTAGATGCGGCCCAATAACGAAAACAAGTACCCTGCTCGAGACAAGGTGGTCTCGAGTCGAGACCGAGAGGTCTCGAGTCGCAACCGAATGGTCTCGGTTTGTAGTGGGGTGGTTTCGAGTCACACAAGCTTGAGTCGCAACCTCAAATGTCTCGAATTTAGTCTCGAGTCGAGATCATGGGTTCTCGAGTCAAGACCTAAATGGTCTCGAGTCCTGGGAGTCTGCTTTGAGTACTTGGACATGATCTCGAGTCGTGACTGCTGTGGTCTCGAGTTGTCATGAGTTGGTTTCGAGTCGAGACTGGTGGTCTCGACTTGCACACCTGATGACCGAGACCTTCTAGAACTATCCGATTGTACTATCCAATAGAATTTCATATGCATGATCTAGTGTACTATCCAATGGAAATTCCCTAAACATGTTTCTTTGTCTAACATTTGATAAAAATGGATCAAACACACAATATTTCAAATATTCATGTCATATTCAACAAGTTCATCATTTTAGGGTTTTCATCATTACAACATGATTATTCAAACAACCCTATCCTAGCATATACTCAAATCCGCATCATCGATTCCTGAATCTAACATACATTCCTCGGATTACAAACATACACATACACACCCTTATTGTCCTAATCAATCTTGTATGTTATCTATCAATCTCTTATCAAAGCATAAGCATACATCCTCATTCTACAATACATATCATGCTACTTGGTCAACAAGGATCATGTAAACATTTGTTCTAAACATTAAACACCCTACACTAACAATCATTCATCATTCAATATCTTAGCACTTTATTATCATGCAAGAGTTCACATATTTCATCCATCATTTCAATCATTCCAAGCAAATAGCACTTTTATACATATAAACACATAGTGAACATCTAAAGTACTAACCGGTTATGGAAAGGCACCGAGTTAAGGAAGAAAGTGAGAAAATGAAGTGTCCGAGTAATGATGATGAGCTTGACCGATCCTCCTTGTTGTTGCCGATTTAATCCGAGAGGGAGAGAGGAGGAGGTGAGCTTGATTTGTTAGGGTTTTCTAGAGAGAGAGGGAGTGAGGATGAAGTGAGAGAGTGTAAAGGAGAGTGTGTGAGGGTTCTTGGCTTATATTTAGAGGGTGGTGCACCTTGAGTGGGTTTCCGAGTAGGCTAAGGGAGGTGCGGCCCAAGCGGCCCAACTGTTCACTATTTACTCGAGACCGGGTGGTCTCGAGTCGTGGTTTCGGTTCACGAGTATCTTTATATACACATATATATTACATACACGTTATCGACACATAGCACAAGAAGAATCACAACTTTCATTTAATAACACATATATATACGCACTAAGTAATTACAAGGTGTTTGCTCGGAAAAACCTAGAGTGTCACATTATCCCCAAGTTTTAAGAACTTTCGTCCCGAAAGTTAAGGCAGCCACTGACAAGCTAGTGTAAATGAGAACGTTTCAACGGGGTGTCACACCGAGTGAAACCATAAAATTTGTTTTTCTTGATTTTTTTTATGGATTAGGGTTTTATAGGTCCGGGTTTTCACTTACGGGTTGTTTTGGGACATTTTTGAAGGTCCTTACAAGTATCTACATGGTACACGTCTTAAATTTATAGTACAAACAGTAATATGCAACAAATACATAGTGAATGACAGTTGCATACAGAATATGTTTGAGTACATATGTCTATCACTTCCGTCAATTGCGTATCATTGCTGAACAAATGAGACAAGACAAGTTTACGTAGTGAGAAAACATGAAATACATAATCAAGCCAGACCCGCACGGAAATGCACTGTCCACATCCGCATGAACCTAGATTGCGTGGAATTAGGGTTTTAAGCTGATGCGCATCGATGATTAGATAGTCCATCCGCGCATGTTCCTAGTCCGTCCGTACTTGAAGACTGGTCCGCATGAAATTTGTTCATCCGCAGTTCTTGATCCGCACGTATAGTTCATGTTGATCCGTAGTTGTTTGGTGCAGACCTGTAGTCCCTATATATATATATATATATATATGCATGTCTTGTTCATTTGTCATTTACAATCTTTGAGAGACAGAGAGGCGAAGCTCTGCTCATGTGTTTTCATGGTTATGTACTGATCATCAATCAATAGAAAACAACTTTAATTAGCTTGTTCTTGTCTGATCCACTCTTGTACTTGGATTCCACACAAGATACGAGATCTATGTAGTCAACGGTGAATCAGAATCGATCCTAACACGTACTCACAAGTGGTATCAGAGCGGGAGATTGATTACAAGGATTGGTGATACAAGATTCAAGCAATATTCAAGTAAATCAGAGCTGATTTCATCTGAATTTCATCATATTCTACTGATTATTCTTCTATTCATCTTCTACTCATTCTTTTCCACTTTAAAACTCAGATTCTTGACATTTCCACGGTTAAAATTGACGGATTTTGCAACATGTTGTGCGAAATGATGTTTTAAACAATCCTTCAAAGTTTCACATCAAAAATGTTTTAAACATGAACATGCTGATGTCACGCAAGGATCTGGAATTGGCTTTGTAGGCTCTCACGGATCTAGTTATTCACGAATCAAGGAGTTTACTTTGTTTAAAATTGTAAAAGTTCTTACGCACGGATCTAGAAAGTAGATTCGCATGAACCTAGTCTAAAAATCAAAATTGTTGTTGCGCATTCGCACGGACCGGGAACTAGTCCATTCGCGTGAATCAAGATACCCCATCCACGTGGATGAAGCTTGCAAGTGTGTTTGGTTTTTCAAAGTTTTTTGATACGTTTGTTAATCTTTGCAGGTGATTTTCAAGGATTTCAATCATGGAAGAGGAGTTTTATAATGAGTTTACAATGCTTTTACATCTGACAACATCCGAAACAATATCCACACTGAAGAACATCTCTAAGGCTATTTCGGAAAGTATGAAACATGATAGTTTGTACGGAAGTAATACAAAACCACCGAAACTTACAAATATAGAAGATTATAATTGGTAGAAGGACAGATTTATTAACTGGGTGAAAGCATATGCTGACGAGTATTGGTTCATGTTAGAATTCGAATATAAAAGTCCTTTAAATGATAAACAAGAAGAAATTCCACTTGAAAACTTAGAAAAGGAAGATAGAAAGACATTCTTTGATGAACAAAGAATGATTGCCTTGATACAATAGTTAATTAGGGATGATATTTTTTTGTTGCTACAACATAATGAATCGTCAAAATCCATTTTGGAAGTACTGAGAGTAAAAGCTGAAGGTGGAAACGAAATCAAGAAGAACAAAATATCTTTGCTGAAGAAAGAATTCGATCTATTCAACTGTCTGAAGGGTGAGAATGTCCGACAAATGATCGAAAGATTCTGTCATCTGAAAATTAAACTTGAAAGATTCGGCATTACAAAGAACAGAGAAGAAATCACCTTGGACACGTTGATAGAGAAGCTTGAGGGACATGCAGTGGATCTGTAAAAACAAAATAAAATAAGCAGCTCGAACTATCAGCAAAATGTTAATCTCTATTACAAAGGAAGCATGTTGATGAACAATCAATCGTCGAAGATTGGTACAGGTTATAGTGTTGAAAGCTCAAAAGATTAACCAAAAGGATGTTCTTCAAGTGATGATCCTAGATATCATTCCTCTTTAGCATCAAATAATGCAAATCCCGATGTGATTCAATGTAACATCACTCTGAATCTGAAAAATTCTCTAAGAATGAAAGCTAATGCAGCCAAGCAACATATAAGTTTCTTAGCATCAATTCTTGAATCGTATGAAAGTCTGGTGGCGAGTAGAATGGAACCCCGGAAATGACCAAGGAAGACTACGACTAGATCGATCCAGAAGAGATGGAGCTTATCGACATAAGTTGGTGCATGGCTAGTGTCATCAGGAGGGCACAGAGATTCATGGAAATTACCGGGAGGCAATGTCTTGAAGGTCCGAACACAAAACTGGGATTTGATAAATCCAAGGTTACGTGCTTCAGATGCAAGCAGAAATGACACTTTAAGAGAGAGTGCTCAAACCGGGAGGTGAACAAAAATGTCAATCCATTCCATGACGATTACTACCAAAAGGAAATTTACCATCGAACCAATGAGCAGCCGCCAAAGTTGAATCAAAACAGATTGGTGAAGGTTCGTCAAAAGAGTGAAAACAAGCTTTGGTGGTGACTCAGGAGGACAAAGAGTTTAGTTGGAATAAATACATTCCAAAGAGAAGTTGGCGTTGTTTGCTGAAGTGAAACCTGTTCAAGTCAGAGAGAAAACTATGAGAGAAAGAACGATAGCATGTATCAAATTAGATGAAATGCAAGCAGCTTTTGAAGAAGCTAACAGAGTAGGTAGATGGGATAAGAAGAGAGAGTGTTACACAGATCCTCAAGGAAATCCAGTAGTGGATTCAAGGAATGTGGATTTTTAAAGCTCTACTTGAAGTCATTCCTACTACTAGAGAACTTTACACCAAGAAATTTGAGGATAGAAACTATATCCCGAACATGGAGAAGCTAATCAAAGAAGTGATGGTTGCAAGTTTGAGGAAGAAAGAGGAAGAAAAGATTGAGAAAAATGTTCAGAAGTTGGTTGTGGAATTGAAGAAGACGGCAGAAGAAGCCATTAATGAGAGTCAGGAGAAGATTGATGAGAAGCTGAAGAAGACGGCATAAGTGGTCAGTGATGAAAGTGAATAGAAGAGTGATGAAGATCAGAAGAAGACGACAGAAGAAGCTGAGGTGCCAGATCAAAGTAAGGTAAAAAGTCAAACTGAATCTTCTGAGTCGTCAAACATGGATACATCGATGGGTAATAATGATAAAACCAATGAAAAATTTGATAATAAAAATGATGAATAGTACAGGAAATGCGTGGAAACATGCAGTGCCTGTATTGAAAAGGATGAAAACTTAAGATCTAGAAATGTTGAATTTACTAAAATTGAAAGAGTTTTCAAAGAAAATGCAAAGAAATGTTTGAAAATGAAAATGTTTTGAAACAAAAAGATGAAGAGCTGACACGAAAATGTAAGGTTCTTGAAAAAGAAAATGAGATTTTGAAACAAAAGTGTTCAGCAAGCAACAAAGAATGTTTACAAAAAGAAATATAAAATAAAACAACAGGATGTAAATCAATATATTGATGAAGTTGCTGAGCTTAAACGTTAAATGGCTGGATTAGAATTAGAAAATAACAAATTACATAGTTATCATGCTTCTTCATATATTCTTGAACGTATTTTCAACATTAAACCGGATGATAATGATTCTGAGAAAAATAAATAGGGAATTGGTTCAGAATATCATTAGGTTTCACCACCGTTTGAGAAAAAGTTTACATTCTATGATGACAAAAACGTGGCAAAAGCTTTCGACATGGTTGATTAATTGCCACATAACATTGATGTGACTTACTCTAAATCTGATGAGGTTGATGATTCAGAGGTGGTGGGTAAGGTCTTTGAAAGAAGAAAAAGATTCTATAAAAAATGATAAGTCCGAATCACAGGATGAAGATGAGGAAAGATTTTATAAGAATTATCTTAAGAATTCAAAATCTGAGACAAAGGCGAATGATGATCCGATAATTTTGGCATACTATATGGTTGGATCGAACAAATTATTCTCAGATATTGAAGTTTTGATTCAAAATGTCATTGCGGAAAAGATCGACAAAGTTTTTAAATTAGTAGAAATCGAAAAATCTGAAATTGCAAAATTTGCCGAAAAAGCGAGCAATAAAACTTTTTATAACAAACCTAGTTACAAAAAGAAAAACATAGAGGCTGGGTTCGGTTATAAAAAAAAATCAAAAGAAATGGGCTGAAAAGTCAAATCTTCAGAAAAAGATGAATTTTGTTCACGGAAGAAGTTCTGAAGAAGAGAAAGAAATCCGATTTAGTCGACAGACTAATGAGGAATTCTATGCTCAGAAGAAACAACAACAACATGCCAAAGATGTTTCAAAGAAAACATGTTTTAAATGTCAACAAATTGGACATGTTGGTCGAAAATGTCCAAATTTGAAGCTTGTTGATGTTGAGAAAAAGAAATCTGCGGTTGAGGAACAGAAGTCAACCAAGTTTGAATCAAAACAAACTTGGAAGCCAAAGTCACGCAAAGTTGAGCCAAAACAGATTTGGAAACCAAAGGTTGATTTATCAAAGCCACAACAAACTTGGAAACCAAAAACATCCAAGTTTAAATCAAAACAAATCTGGAAACCAAAAATTGATTTGTCAAAACGAAACATTCAAAAGGATTCAATGTTTTATCAAAGAAATGTTTCAACATTACAAATTTGGGTGGTCAAGAAACAGATTTCTGTGAATAATAAAAGGAAAATTGATTCAACCAAGAAGGTTGAAAATAAGAATGATAATGTTTTTGTCAAAAATGATAAAGATTTTCCGAAGTTGAATAATTCATGTTATGTCACAATACCCAAGGCCAAACAGGCCTGGGTTTCATTATTCAAGTGATTGAGTTGGTTGAATGTGCAGGTGTTCCGGAAGCTAGTTGAATGTCAAGATAAGCAGCGGAGCAGCCTGGCACGGGAGGCAAATTCCTGTGGATGAAAATAGGAAGTTTGGTTTGTTAATAATAATAAATTAAACATAAACCAATAACAAAATAAAAATAGAAAAACATAAAATAAAATTGTTTGTTTTTTAATTTATTACAAAATCAAAAATTTTAAAAAATATGTTGGGTGAATACGCCGAAACCCTCATGGCTGAACAAACAAACGTTGGTAAAACAAGTTCTTTCACGTGGTTAAACAATGTCAAAATTCGTTTTGTGTGGTAAATCATGGGGGTAAGGTTTGCTAAACAGAGCATGTGATGCAGAAAATGAATGGCGAGATGAAGCTACCTGTATTGGGTTGTCAAATTTTCGTTAAATGTTTTGGATTTTAGGGGGAGTAAAAATTTTGAAAATACAAAAACATTTGAAAATTGAAAAAGGCAAAAACATGAAAAAATCAAAAGAGTTTTGTGTAAAAAGAGGAAATGATAGTACATCAGTAAGACAATCACGACATGCTAAAGAAATGGAAAGTCAAAATGTGATAAACGGTCTCACTGATGATATGCCAGTAGATTTTTACACATTTAGTAAATTGATTTCGAGATATAAACCTAAATTTAATTACTTCTTATCTCGTGGAGAACATCTCTCGGATATATGGACTTAGTACTTCGAAATTTCGTTTGAGAGATTGTCTGATTCTGAGCTATTAGGTCTTTATACTTATTGATATCTGGGGTATTGTAATTGGTCTTCTGATTTTGCATCACCAATGGCCTAGACCTTGTATAATGCTTTTGCAATTAAAGCTTTCCCTCTGTATAAAAATCGAGAAAATATCAAAAGATATATATCAAGTGCAGTTGTAAAGAAGATTCCTAAGTGGAACACACCTTAAGTGTTGGATCGTCGTGTGACCCTAATGAGTCAATCTGAGTAGTTCATCATAAAAAACAAAGGCGGAATCAATGTAAATGATGTCAACATAGCTTGATACTTTCTAATCTTTATCTATTGCTGATTTCCTGAGCTTTTACAGATCTGATTACAATTCGGCAGCACCTCGGCTCACAATCAATGACCTAATTTTCCTCCAAATGAACATAGCATACACCTATATATAGAGTTCTGATTCCGCTTGAACTTGACATGTGAGTTTCAAGCGGAATTAGTAATTTCACTTGAAGATGACACTGTCCATTTCAAGCGGAATTAACATGTTAATTTTGCTTGAACTGAACATTGTTACTTTCAAGCGGAATTACCCACTTTCACTTGAACAAACCCTAATTTCAACCCTGTTGTGTGCTAGTTTATCGTATCTAGACATAAGACTCGATTAAGACGAAGTTAACAGACACTAGTGCACCAACAGACTCCCCCTTGGATGTTGACGAAGTCTTCGGCGTCGAGTCTTTAGTCTTTGTCTCTTTCCAATTTGTCTAACAATCATTGCTTCCTTCAAATTTTCTTTTCTTCAATCAACAGCTAGCATAAATCACAGAATCTGAATCTTTAATAACCTTCAAGCTCCCCCTTGAATGTAGATCCAGGAACTGCATCTGACTTTAAGTCTTCAGACTCCCCCTATTAGTAGGCTGGGATTTTGCTTAGCTGCTTTCTCAAATTCATACCTGTTACCTGCACAATCTCTACCTAAATATAAGATATATGACAATAATAGTTTCAATCCAAACTTACTATTCACATTCAATTTGATGATTTTGTCAGAATTAGAAATCCACTTAAGTATTCAGGTCCAAATTAATGACCCTGATTACTTAATTAGTCTACCAAGTCCAACTTAATGACCTTGGTTGATCTGAGATAAATCACACTGACATTTTGTACAAATAAGTTCAAACAATTTTCTGAAATTTACAAGTTTCAACTTAATGAACTTGTTTTGGCTTTTCAATTTCTCAAGTTTTAACATGATTAGCTCCAAACTCATCCTCCAGCCCATAAACTTCCTGCATCTGCTTCAATTCGAATTTTAAGATCAACTCTCCTCTTTGGTTTGTCAGAAAATAAAGTAGAAATGAAAAATCTTTTTGGATTTTTAATAAAGCTTCTAAACTAGAAATGAAATACAGAACTAAAATGCAGTAAATGTAAACTATTTACAAACATATTTTTGGTGAGCGTGTTAGGGAATCATATCAGCTGTCCGACAAGTCACACGTATCGTTAAGCTTTAATTTACATACTTAGAATTAAACAATTCACTTAGATTGTCGATATACTGATCCACTTTAAATTCTCACACAATTTTCAATCTGTCCAGGATACGATTTAGGTAAATTAAGAACTTAAACTCATTCATGCGTCCCACCTCTTGAATATACTCCCGTATCCAAATCCCAATATTCAGTCTTACAGATGAGTATACCACAGATGATATCTGTACGGGGTTAAATTGCGAAACCGTGAGAGCTCAGGTCAGAACTTCCGTTCAGCAGAGAGATGATGATTCGACTTTAGTGGGTCCCCTTTAGAGGATCTTTTTTACAACAGCCATGATTAGCATTTTTCAATGTTTTATCATTTTTTAGCTGAGGGGGGGGGGTGCTATATTTCAAGCAAGCAGTAAAGTATTATACGGGGACTGGGCCATTGCTTCCACAAAATCAGAAGTCCCGGGATAATACCCCAGATATCACTGAGTATAAAGACCTAGTATCTCAGAAAGAGGGATCCTTCAAACAAGATTTCAGGGGTTACCTATATATCCAAGTAGTGTTCCCCACGAAATAAGCAAGTAAGGATTTTAGGTTTATATCCCGAACAAACCTACTAAATGTGTAAAAACCTATCGGCACATCATCAGCGAGACTGTTTAATCACTTTTAGACTTTACATATCTTTAGCATATTGTAATTGTCAAGCCGGTGTACTATCATTTTCCCGTTTTACACAAGCTCTTTTTCGGTTTTCTATTGTTTTTGGATTTTGAAAATATCTCATATTTTTGGATTTTTGACATTTTTTATTATTTTTGTATTTTCTGAAAATATTACCCTATACTCTCCCCCTAAATACCAAAACAAGTAAAAATTCGACAAACCATTGCAGATTGTTTCTCATCGTCCTCTACAACAGTACCTTCATCAACGCCAATTATTCCATCCGACACCGATAAGAGCATCATACCATTCAGTTTTAAAAGATATTTAAAACGTGTTTTATCAAAAGCTTTGGTATGTAAATCAGCTTTCTGATTGTCAGTGTGGATTTTCTCAATTCGTATCAACTTCTTCTCGAAGCAATCTCGGATGAAGTGATGACGAATTTCTATGTGTTTAGTTTTAGCGTGATGAACTGGACTTTTAGTAATGTTTATCGCCGCCTCATTATCAACAAAGATAGGGGTGTTAAGAAATTGCAAACCGTAGTCGCGCATCTGTTGCTGGATCCACAAGATCTGAGAGCAGCAACTGCTAGCAGATACATAATCCGCTTCACATGTGGATAGAGCCACATAGGTTTGCTTCTTGCATTGCCAGGTGACCAAGCGTGGTCCGAAAAATTGACAACCCGCTGTTGTTGACTTTGCGTTAACTTTGCAGCATCCGAAATCGGAATCGGAATACCCTTTAAGCGTGAAATCGCCTTCTCTTGGATACCACAACCCCAATGATGGAGTTCCTTTCAGGTAGCGTAATATCCTTTTCAGAATCATCATGTGCGAAGCTCTCGGGTTAGATTGAAATCTTGCTGCGAGGCAGGTTGGATACATGATATCGGGTCTCGAAGCTGTCAAGTACATCAGCGATCCGATCATGGAATGATACAACGTTTCATCTACCTTTTCTCCGGTGAGATCAGGGTTTATCCCATGGTTCGTCGCTAATGGGTTGGAAGCTGGAGTAGAACCTGACATCCCAAATTTCTCTAAGATATCATGAACATACTTCGTTTGTTGTATGAAAATTCCCTTAGGCAGTTGATCAACCTGTAGACCCAAAAAGAATTTCATCTCACCCATCGATGACATTTCGAATTTCTGCTTCATAACTTGTTCAAAATCTTTGCACAGATTCTCATTTGTAGACCCAAATATGATGTCGTCCACGTATATTTGAACAATCAGAAGATGTCCGTCGACCTCTTTAGTAAAGAGAGTGGCATTCACTTTTCCACGAATGAAGCTGTTGGCTAGCAGGTGTTGAGACAATGTCTCGTACCAAGCTCTTGGGGCCTGGTGTAAACCATACAGCGCTTTGTCTAGCAAGTAGACCTTGTCTTTGTAGATTGGGTCGGTGAAGCACGATGGGTGTCCGACATATACCTCCTCTTTTACCTTCCCGTAGAGAAACGCCGATTTTACATCTAACTGATAAACTTTGAAATTTTTCCAAGATGCAAATGCCAGGAAGATTCTGATTGCTTCTAGTCGAGCCACTGGAGCATACACTTCGGTGAAATCTATACCCTCCTGCTGACTAAAGTCCTGGACTACGAGTCGAGCTTTGTTACGAACAACAACCCCACGATCAACCCTCTTGCACTTGAACACCCACTTGGTGTTTATCTTCCTCTGACCATCAGGCAAGTCTACCAATTTCCACACTCCTAACTTCTCGAATTGACTCAACTCTTCTTGCATAGCATTGACCCAAGAATCTTCAGTTAGCGCCTCTTTGTATGTTCGCGGTTCGATCTGCGAAATAAAACAACTTAGTGAAAACTCAGTTTGTAAAGGTGCTACTGTAGAATAAAAACAAGTAAGGCCTTGGTCAATTTGACGTCTAGTGCGAACGCCTGATTTTAATTCTCCAATAATCAGCTATTCTGGATGGTACGAAAGAGTTCTTGGCATCACCTCGAACATCTACCTCGCCTTCCAAGTTTGTACATTCTGATTTGCACCTTGTTCACTGACTGGAACTGTTTGACTTGAAATCTGGATTTGCTCCCCCTCAGAATCTGAATCACCGCGATAAAAAACCGGCATATTATCAGATTCTTGATTATCATTGACTGCCGTCTGATTTTCAGGAGCTAATTCTTGTTCTGAAGATTGTTGAACATCATCATGTTCTCCAGCATTACTTGGACCGGCTTCATCATCATTTGAAGTTTGCCGTCGACCTGTAGTATACTCCGCTGGAAACCTTTCTTGCGATTCTTCATACTCTCTTAGAATATCCAACTCGTCAAAGAAATCTTGTTCTTCTTCTTCTATGTCAAACGAATCCCACAGAGTATCGTAATTAAAACGCCATGAATCGCCTGGGTTCTGCGGTGGCATTGTGTGACCTTGGCATTCAACATTGTGTGCTTCAATGATCCGCTTCAAGCTTGGAACAAAGACTCGTTTTAATGGACTTGAGTAAGCCACAAATATTCCTTCAATGCTCTTTGCACCAAACTTTCCAAAAGGCTCTAGAACAGTGCAGGGAGACCCAAACGGTTCTAAATACTTCAGGTTTGGTTTGCGGTTATTGATCAGCTCAAAACATGTCTTGTTGAATTTCTTTACAGTGAGAACCCGGTTGAGTGTATAGCAAGCAGCTGACACTGCTTCTGCCCAAAAATTTACTAGTAGTTTAGAATCAGCAAGCATTGTCCTGGCCGTTTCAATTAGCGTCCTGTTCTTTCGTTCAGCTACCCCATTCTGTTGTGGAGTGTAAGGAGCACTAAATTCTTGCAATATACCTCTCTCATCACAATACTCTTCCATCTTGTTGTTCTTAAACTCAGTATCGTTGTCACTCTTGATTCTTCTGATTCGAGTTTGGTACAAGTTTTCAATTTTCCTGAACAACGCTAACAAACTTTCAAACGTCTCATCTTTCGACTTCAAGAATGATACCCATGAAAACCTTGAGTAGTCATCTGTTACTACTAGACAATAGAGATCCCCTGTAATACTTTTGACGTTTACTGGACCAAACAGATCCATATGGAGTCTCTCTAATGGTCTTGAGACTGAGTTGACTTTCTTTTGAGGATGTGATTTCTTCTTTTGCTTGCCTTTGATGCAGCTAATGCACTCCCCTTCCAGGTGAAAACCTTTTACATGAACACCAGTAACTAAGTCATTATGCACCAGGTGATTCATTTTTCGTAAGTGAATATGGCCCATCTTTCGATGCCATAACTTTGACTCTTTTTCTATTGCTCTTGACATAAAACAATGTGCTTGACCCATGGTAGTAGTTGCTACACTCATGTCCAATACATACAGATCATTCATTCTGGGCGCTCTTATAATAACCCATTCTTCAGGAACAACAAATCCTGGTTTCAAGATCAAACATTCTTTGTCTGTAAAGTGCGTTGTATACATGCGATCACAAATCTGAGAGATGCTTAGAAGATTGTTTTCAAGCTCTGCGATGTAGTTTACTCTTTCAAACATGACGATTCCATTTGATAAAGTTCCTTCACCAACTATTCGACCACCTTGATTTCCCTCAAATCCTACATAACCTCCATTAAACCCATGAACATCATACAGTAGGGTTTTCTTCCCCGTCATGTGCCGAGAAGCTCCACTATCCATAATCCAACGTGAAACGGATCTTGGAAGCTCCTGCACATATCACAAACAATTAGTGAGATTTTGATGCCACCCAAAGCTCTTTTGACTCAGGTAACTTGACATTAATGTGAGATTTTGCAATATAAAGTGGCGGAAAATTCTTATCGTTCATCTTTAAGCTCTCCTCAGACCCAATCTCAACCTTTTTGTATAAAAAGAAATCATTTTGAGAAGGTTGACCAGATGATTGGTCTTTCTTTGGTACATTCTTCTTTTCAGAAATAGTAGCCTCTTGTGGTTCAATTTTCTCATAGTAATCCAAAGGAACATCCATCTTTACCGGAGTGGTAGAAGACGATTGTTTTTCTGACTCTGAAACCTTTGGTTTTGGAGAACTTTTTGGCTTCCATGTTTGTTGAGATGAAGCAACCCGTTTGTAAAAAAATGTTATTTTTAGTTTCCAACTTCTTAACAGGTTCAGTTTTGATCTTGGTGTTGTCATTTTTCAAAACCTTTTTCTCAATAACCAATGGAGCTTTTCCCTTCACATCATCTTTCTTTCTTGAATTCATCACAACTTCAGTCTTAGGCTTCAAGTTGGTACACTTTCGTGCAATATGTCCAACTTGATTGCATTTGAAGCATGTTCGGGTGTCAACTACCCTACTTGTGCCTTCAGACTGAGGCTGCGATGCTTTCTTCTCAAAGAACTCTTTGTTTGATTTTGAAAAAATCTCAGATTCTTCATCAGAAAGTGAACTTGAACTTTTCACAAACACCTTTTTTCTCAGCAAACTTCTTGTTTTGAACATTCTTTTTCTGATAATTCTTACCACCCTGATAACCACCTGACCATCTGTTTCGATTGTTGTTATAAAAACGCGGTGGGACAACTGGTTTCTTCTAGTAAGCTTTATCTTTTTCAAAATTCATTTGCGACTTCGTCTGTTTTAGACCTTCAATCTCAAATAGATTAATTTCAACCAATTTGAACACATTTGTCAATTTAGCAACATTAACATTCTCCAGTGGAAACTCAGAATCCAAAATACAACTTATCCGGTCCCGACATCTTGTACATGACAATAGTAGGTTCTTCATTTAAGTTGTTTTTGGATTTTGGTTTCGGAATGTAATTGTTCAGAAAACACTCTTCATCCTCAACTGAATCACTATCAGACTTCAAAACACTTTCAGCCATGCCTTGCACAATCTCAGTTTGAACACTATCATCAGATAAAGAAAATGTAACATCAATTAACTCTGGAAGTTTTATTTCATTTGCTTCATCTTCATCATTAACCAACCCAGATGTTTTCTTTGAAAAATTGTTTAACACTGGCGGTGGAACCTGATGATACCCAACCCCAGTTCCATCCAAGTAAACATCTTCGCCTGCTTTGTTTTTTCCAATGGGTTTAGGAACAATGTGTTGTAAAACAAAGCTTGCGGAGTTGTAACTGGTTAATTTCAGATTGATACGCTCATTCTCAATCTTAGCTTCTTCAAACTGAAGCTTCAATTTAGCAATCTCATCCAGTTGTTGGTTGATTTGCTCTTCTTTGTATCTAAGAACTACAGTTAAATGCTCATTTTCTTTATTGGTTTTACCATTTCTTTCATCAGAATCTTTTACCGTTCGTTTTAGTTTGTCAAAATTTTCTGAAAGTTGACGATTTTCGTGAATTAGCTTTTCATTCTCTTTCCTAATTCTTTCTACTTCAATTTTATCATTTTCAACTTTCTCAGTTAAATTTTTAGCTCGATCATTTGAAGCTTTTATCATTTTATCACAGCCTAGAATCTGATCTTCAACCTTTCTGACTCTTGTTGTCAGTTCTTCAACCTTTGTATCACTAAGGTAAGTGAGAGTACTACAAAACTTGCAGTTTTTCATGCAACTTTTGTAGTCACTATCACCTTTGACTTTCTTACCTGACTCTCTTGCTGAAATGTTTGGACTGACCTTGCTTTTAGATTCAGTGTCAGACTTAGAGTCTACCTCAAGTTCCTTTGCAGCAAGCACTTTGTCAGCCATCTTCTCCAAGTTTTTAGCGGTGAATTCTTGTGAAATATCAATAATCCCATCATCAATCTTCTTAGACTGCGACTCATTCTCTTTCTCTTTTTCTTTTTGTTTCTCTTCTCCACCTCCCCACCATTTTCTCTGTAAGGCTTCTTCTTCTTTAGCAAATTCCTCAATGAAAGCTTCAAGACTAAGAGTTTTCGTATCAATAGCAATGTTTCCTTGAGGATCAAGGTAACATTCTCTATCAGCATCCCATCTCTTTGCTCTCTTGGCTTCATTGAACACCTTAGATAATCTGATCATCTTGTATTCTGCTCTACTCTTTCTACTAAGGTATTTTTCTTCTTCATTTATGGTGTCTATGTAAGGAATAATCTTTTCTGCTACGAAAGCGTATCCTACTGCATCTTCCTCTGGTAGCAGTTCACTCCAATCAAAACCTTCGTCATCATGAATAACAGCAAGAGCTCTTGATTTTTCTTTGGGGGCATCCTCAAGCTGCTTCATTCTGGGCGGTTCTGATTTATTCCGATGATAGATCGCTGTTTTGTAGTAATCCTCGCGGAATGGATTTGCAGTATCATCAGCAGGAGCGTTACGACATTCACGTTTAAAATGTCCTTTTTGTTTACACCTGAAGCACGTGACTTTTGATTTGTCAAAGCCAAGTTTTGTGGACGGCCCACCGATAGAATGTCTCCCAGTAATCTCCATGAACCGTTGCGCTCTCCGGAATGCACTGGCCATACACCACCTGATATCGATCAGTTCCATCTCTTCAGGATCTATTTGATCATAGTCCTCCTTAGTCAGGTTGGTGTTTCCAATCTTGCTCGCCGCGAGGCTCTCGTACGATTCTAACACTGACGCTAAGAACACCATCTGTTGTTTTGCTGACTCTTTACTGAAATTTTGAGCGTTCTTCAGATCCACAGCAATGTTACATTGGAACAGATTCTTTGATGCAGACTGGCTTGGAGTTATTGAAGAAGATCCACTATGAAAACCACTGTGAGGAGTTTCTAGATTCACATTATTTGAACTCTCTGCAGAAAATGCTGTTCTTGGAGAACCAGTCTTTGGTAGATTTCCTCTGTAGTACAACTCCACATTCTGCTGATAAGATGAGTTGTTGACTTTGCTAGATTTCTTGATCTCCAACTCGTGACTCTCCAGTCTTTCGATAAGCAGATCCACTGTCAACTCTTCAGACTTGATTGTATTCTTCTTCAGCATTAATGCAAAGTACTGCCAATCTTGTTCATTCGGAAGCGCGTCGAACAGTTTGTCAACCAACTCTTCTTGAGTGTATACAATTTTGTGTCTTACCAGCTCCAATTTCAAATGCCCGAATCTCTCAATCATCTTGGAAACAGACTCGTTCTTTAAACAACCAAATAAATCAAACTCTTTTCTTAACAGTTTCTTTTTGTTTTTGACTATCTCAGCACTACCTACACATTTTACCCTCAGTTTCTCCCAAAGATCTGTCGAATTAACATATTCTATCAACAAAATTATGTCATCTCTCACAGACTGATGAATCAATGTGATGCACTTTTGTTCAGCAACATAACTTTCAATTTCATCAGTATCTGTCAAACTTTCACCAAACCGTCCTCCTCTAACGTAACCATTCTTTAAACTTTTCCAGCTTGGATATGCAAAAGCTTGAAGCCACTCATCAAACCTTGTAGCCCACCTATTGTAATCTTCAATCGCCATCAACTTAGGAGGTTTATTGTATGTCCCATAAGCACTTTCAACACTTAATGCATCAGAAAGAGTCTTTCTCGCATTCGGAGCTTTCTCATTTGTGTTGTTAGATGTGTTGGTTGAAATATCATCTCCACCGTTTCCAGCAAAAGCAAAAACATCACAGAATGGATTCAAGAACTCATCCATCTTCAAGTACCTGAAATGATCAACAAATACTTAGAAAATTTTTGATTTTGAAAAAAACAGTTTCAAACGGAATTATCTCAAACGAAATCAGCTTTCAAGCGAGATTGCTTTTCAAGCGGAATAAGACTTTTCAAGCGGAATAGCTAATTTCATTTGAAACTCTCAAACGAAATTAGGTTTTGAAGCGAAATAACTATTTTCGCTTGAACTTTCAAGCGGAATCTGATTTCAAGCGGAATCAGACAATAACTTTCAAACGGAATCACCTATTCCGTTTGAAATCAACAGAAGTTTCAAGCGGAATTAACAAAAGAAGCTAATTTCGTTTGAAATTATACGTGCAAGTTCAAGCAGAATTAGGGTGATGTCAGCATGTTCGAACAGTTTTTCAAGTGGAATTACAAGTTTTTATCAGATTTAAGTCGAATTAAGGTCCAATGCTTTCACGGATTAGTTAAAACTATGTTTCACTTGATATATGTGAGTTTTAAGCCATTTCAACCGTTAAATTTCGTTCAAATCAGAAAAGAAAGAGTAGAAGTGTGAGAATCCGATGAAATCAAGCTGAATTGGTATGAACTCCTCGTCCTGAGCTCTGATACCACTTGTTGGATCGTCGTGTGACCCTAATGAGTCAATCTGAGTAGTTCATCATAAAAAATAAAGGCGGAATCAATGTAAATGATGTCAACACAGCTTGATACTTTCTAATCTTTATCTATTGCTGTTTTCCTAAGCTTTTACAGATCTGATTACAATTCGGCAGCACCTCGGCTCACAATCAATGACCTAATTTTCCTCCAAATGAACATAGCATACACCTATATATAGAGTTCTGATTCCGCTTGAACTTGACATGTGAGTTTCAAGCGGAATTAGTAATTTCACTTGAAGATGACACTGTCCATTTCAAGTGGAATTAACATGTTAATTTCACTTGAACTGAACACTGTCACTTTCAAGCGGAATTACCCACTTTCACTTGAACAACCCCTAATTTCAACCCTGTTGTGTGCTAGTTTATCGTATCTAGACATAGGACTCGATTAAGACGAAGTTAACAGACACTAGTGCACCAACATTAAGTAGAGCCTTCATCTCTTTGACTAAACGGAAGTTCTAACCCAATCTCTCAAGGCCTCGCACTAACCCAGAAACATATATTAATTAGGTATATTCACCTGTAAGACTGAATCAAGGGAATCTTGATACGGGAGTATATTCTGAGGTGGGACACGCGTCTATGTTAAGTTCTTAAGACATTAATTTCGTATCTTGAATCAATTGAAGTTTGTGTAAAATTTAAGTGGATCAGTATACTAACAATCTAAGTGAATCGTTTAGAACTTAAAGTTTATTAAGATCAACGGTGCTAGTGATGTGTCATCAACTGATATGATCCTCTGACGTAAACTCAAACAAAAATATATTTGTGAATATTTCTTTATTGCATTTCATTTTAAAAAATCACAAAAAAAATTTGAGTGTGTTTTAGCATAAACTTTATAAAATACAAAAAGATTTTGCTTCTACTTTACGTTTCGACAATCGATGTTGGAAAGCTGAGTTTCAAAATTTAAGTAAGCTGAACATGTCTCAGAAAATAAACAAGTTCATTAAATTGAAACTTGAGGTTTTTTAAATAAAATTAAAAAATAGTTTGTGAGTCTCCAAAGTCATTAATTTGGACTTGGTATATAATCAGATATTTCAAGGTCATTGAGTTGAACTTGATTATCTGAGAGGGTTTAGGAAGTTGGATTCTTTGAATGTCAAATATATAGTTATTTGATAGGGGGAGAGAGCCAGGTAATTGGTTCCTGGGTATACAGATTTTAAATTGTCAAATAATCCTGCATTAGAGCCAGGTTACCAATCCTGGGTGTTCTAAAAAGCTTTAACTGTCAAAATATTTGTGTTAAGATCTAGGTTCCTGATCTTGGACATCTCAAATAAGTTTAAGTGTCAAATGAATTTTGTGAGAGCAAGGTTCTCGATCCTAAAATGGCTAGATATTCTTACATGTATTTTGAAATGATAATGTGACCCAGGTTTAGATCTAGAAGCTTAAAGCAAGGGGGAGCTTGGAGAGAGAGTCCACCGAAAGGGGGAGCTGATAAGTGAGGACGCAAATCCAAGGAGAGTCTGTTAAAGCAAAGAGGAGTCTGTGGTACTGATTCGGTCAAAGCTTGCTAAAGACTCAGAGGGAATGAAGAAGCTATGAGACTGACTACAGAAATATCCAAGGGGGAGTCTGTGAGTACATATGTCTTTCGCTTCCATCAATCACGTATCGTAGCTGAACAAATGAGACAAGACAAGGTTACGTAGTGAGAAAACATGAAATACATAATCAAGCCAGATTCGCATGGATGTGCGCTGTCCACATCCGCACGAACCTAGACTGCATGGAATTACGTTTTTAAGCTGATGCGCATCCGTGATTAGATAGTCCATCCGTGCATGTACCTAGTCCGTCCGCACTTGAAGACTGGTCCACATGAAATTTGTTCATCCATAGTTCTTGATCTGAACCTATAGTTCATGTTGATCCGTAGTTGTTAGGTGTGGACCTGTAGTCCCTATATATATGTCTCTTGTTCATTTATCATTAACAATCTTTGAGAGACAGAGAGGCGAATCTCTGCTCGTGTGTTTTCACTGTTATATACTGATCATAAATCAATAGAAAACAACTTTAATTAGCTTGTTCTTATCTGATCCACTCTCGTACTTGGATTCCGCACAAGATACAAGATCTATGCAGTCAACGGTGTATCGGAACATGGCTGCCAATGCTACCGCGGACACCCGAATGCCGATTTTCTATAGGGGATAGATCGCAAAGTTATTCAAGAGTTTCATTCGACAAACCCCATCGTCGTTCAATAGAGATGTTGGTACTGCCAAGGTTGATCTCGCAATATGCCATAGCATGGGCTCATCATCGATTGCCCCGACGGTACCATGCGCTTTAAGGACTCCAAGGGAAGGGTCGTGCTTGGAATCCTAATGACCCGGGCATGATATTGGCAATCGAAGACATATCGAACCATCCTCATCCCGGACAAGTCCCGGGATCCTCATCCCGAGGAGGAACTGATTTTCCTGCCTTTACAAATTTATATAACATTATGCAGGAAACCCTCCAAGTCTCGAAGAATGCTTACAACTTAGGCCAAAGCTCGAGCACCCGGATCGGCAGCATGGAACGCAACATCCACTCCATGCAAAACGATATCACCTACAACCGGGATCACATGGTGATTTGAGGCGATGATGAGGAGGAGGAGGACGAGGGGCATAGGATGGACTCCGACTAGGCGGCGTTGGTGGTTGGCGACATGGTTATCACGCAAGTTAAATCTCTCATCTTGTGAACAATCTTAACATTTCCACGGGCTGCATCCCGTTAAGACAATTTACTTTCTCTTAGACTATTTTATTTTCTGCTTTTTGTTTTTATGTTTGTGATGATGTTGTGGTGGTTGAACTTTGTTTTTATTTTCTGTATGTACAATGGGAGGCTTGGATACACTAGGCATAATGGTCACTAAACCTGGATTTTTAACTGAAACAGACGAGCAGCACGGGGCTGTGTCCACCCAACACGCCCCCGTGCCCAAGCGACTGATGTCAAAAAAAATTTCTCAAAACAGTGATGTGACAACCCGTAATTTCAAGAGTCTTTCGTTGTACTGTTTTATTAGGTGTGGTGCTTTGATGTAATTTTCGCTATTAGAAGTGTTTGATTTAAATGTGAATGGTTATGAGTTTATGCGTTATATGAATGATTTAAAATGTGTATGAATACGTTAAGGCTAGTCGCACATGGTTCCCGAATGGCACACTTTCACACTTGGCTGCACTTTCTTTTGTGTTGTGGACTAGCCCACGGCCCAAAGAAACCCGAAACTAGATTCGGCCCACACTTAGAGAATACACACATGATTTATGTGTAAATCTCAATCAATTAACACCACACAAATCATAATAGCAACCCTAATATCCTTTGTTCTTCCCTTGAGTCGACAACAGCCATCATCATCATCTTCGAAGCACTTCAGTCTCTTATTCTAGGCACTCTACCTCTCGGTTAGTATAATATCATCCTTATTGGCATGTATTCATTGTTGTTTTCAATTATTAGACGAACTTACTCTTGGGTGTTTCTCTAATGTGATATGAATGGGTTATAGGAATGATGTAGGGTTTTCCTTGCAAACCAAAATATAAGTTTGATTCAATATGGAATGATATGGCATGAGACCTGTGTTGTTCGATGTTAAGGGGCTCGATGGAGGGCTGATGGTTCTTGCATATTATTAGGGTTTAATGGGTAGGAAATTGTTATATGTTCAAATGAGTTGCATGATTAATTGATGTTTTGTGTTCAAATTAAGTCGAACAGGAACAAGCAGTTTAATGTAGTGTGGTTACAAACGAATCATGGAATAACGATCCGTGCTTGTGTGAATCAATGAAACCCGCATGATATGCCACCAACGATTAATGATTTTGTTATGTGAAGAAACGGTCATAAGGATTGTGTTGAAAAGTTAGGTTAATGATTGTTCTTGAAAATTACCGATTGCATGATTTTAGGAAATTGTGTTGAATGTGGAAAACATAGATTAGTGTAACTACTGCGCTGTAAATAAGGGATGAATAAATGCTGAATGCTTTGATCGCACAAATCTATAGTCGCACAAGGGAAGTGGGATCGCACAAGTGCACCCAATCACACAACACCGCTGGGCCACACCTAAACTTGGGCCTGATCGTACAAACAGCTGGGCTTCACAAGCTGTTTGGGCCGCGGATCAGGATCCAATCGCACAAGTGCGGCTGATCGCACAAGTACGGCTGATCGCACAAGTGCGGCTGGTCGCACAAGATGAGGCCGATCGCAGAAGCCCTTTGGGCCTTATGTTACGCAGGCCTGTTTCACCAAAAGGGCCGCGTAGGGTTGGGGTGAATTATATGCTATCTGTTTGTTTAAATACGTATGGAATGTGAATCGTGTGTACTTGGTGTAAAATGCTAGACTAATTTGCATACAAACTGATAATGTGAAAACGTTATAGGCTTTGATTGATTAACTTGAACGTGTAATTTGTCTTACCGAGCAAATCTAAGGTGAGTTCATTGCTCTTTTTCAAGCATGCGTCCCAGGGAGGGACATCTGGTAAATATTCTGGGGAGGAACATTGGGTAAATGGGTTTAACTGGAATGTTAAACTTGGGATGTTGGTTAATACACTCATATCTATCACTTAAGTCCCATCATATACCGAAATAGTTGTCGGGGAGGCGACGGGATTATTAGTTGATAGCGCTATTAGGTTTCGCACCCTCACACCATACCGGGGAGGACGGGCATGAATTAATTACCTTAACCACTCGACCAATGTTTGATAGAGCATTGGGGAAGGGCAAACAATCTGGATCCATCTTGCGGTACTCGAGTTATTAACAACATTGTATCTTGAAATGCTTTAATCTTTTACTGGGAAACTAAACGTTTTAACAAACTTTGAACTCGCCAGCGTGATGATGATACAGTTGTCTGCATGCTTGCAGGACGTTAGGTGCATGGACTTGGAACTTGCTATCTGGGAGCGCTGGAGGGGTCATGGGTCAAGTCTCTTAGTTACACATAACATGTTTATTGGTTTAGTACACTGCTTTGAAACAATTAAATAACAGTTCACTTTCTGCTTCCGCTAAACGTAATGGTTTTATGTGATGTTTTGGAAATACTTTAAGTAATAAATGGGAACTTTTACTTACTATCCTGTTATAGCTCAATGTGATTGGTGGCTGGATCCTGGTACGTCACACCTTCCGTGGGGGTTTCTGTATGTGGTATTTTGGGGGTGTGACAGTTTGGTATCAGAGCCACTGGTTGTAGTGAACTAGGTTTTAAAACGTTTTTATAAAACCAGACTATAACCGAACAGTTTTGAAATCGACCATGACACTCAGCTCCAGATGGCAAGGCTCGTCTCTTGTTTACTTACTACATTGCATAACTAGTATACCCATATGTATGACATGACATGTGATTGCACTCTTAGCACTATAGCATGAATTACTGTGTTGTTGTCAGTGACAGTTAGTGATTGTGTGACTCTTTCCCTAGACTTTTGTGATTCGCGTTCTGTGATGTCTCTTGTCTTGTTACTCGAATTTGAGGAACCTATTAACATAAGTTAAGAGGAGCCGAGACTAACATGCAAATTGCATTATCATTATGGGTGCACACATAATGATAATGTGGGGTGCATGTGAGTCCCAGTGAGGCTTAACGAGTGTGAAGGGGGTTCTGTTCCGTTGTTTGACGTGATGATGGAACTCAATAATCTGTAGAAGTCATATCGATGTTTGACTCCTACTCCGTCCCGACCCTTAATCTTTTCCCTTTTCTTGTATAGAATCATGAGTGGACGTGGTGGACGTAACGATGGACGTGGTGGTGGTCGTGGCAATATTATTATGTCCGAGGCGGAACTAACCGACTTGATCAACACTCGCGTGGCTGAAGCCCTAGCAGCTCAGCAAGCTGGTACGATGCGTACCAAATGCTCTTTATTCATGTGTCGTGTACTCGACTCTCACTCGTGCGTTGTATTTTCTCTTATCTTTAGGTCAACATGCGAATCAGAATCAGAATAACCCACCTGCTGGCACTTTTAAGACATTTATGGATTGTAAGCCACCGACTTTTAGTGGAACTGAAGGAGCAGTGGGGTTACTTCATTGGTTTGAGAAGGTCGAGTCTGTTTTCGCTATGTGTAACTATCCCGTGGGGACTGAGTGATGTATGCTACAGGCACATTGGAGGATGGTGCCTTAACTTGGTGGAATGCTCAGGTACAGATGCTGGGCATCGAAATAGCTAATGCAACTACATGGGATTATTTCAAGGAGTTAATGCGAGAGGAGTACTATCCCCGTGACGAGATTCAGAAACTAGAGAATGAGTACTACAATTTAAAGATGGTGGGGTCCGAGACCGAGGCTTACACGAAACGATCTCACGAACTGGCAAACATGTGTCCTAACTTATCACGACCACCACATCGAAGGATTGAACTATACATCAACGGTCTAGCACCGCAAGTCAAGGGTTTGGTCACTGCTGCAAACCTTAACAACCTGCCTCGAATCATTCGTTTAGCACACAAGATTACAGACCAAGAGGTCGAGCGTGGTTCGCTACTGTGACACCTAGGTCACTGCGACCATCAAACAAATACCAAGCCAATAAAATATTGTATTTCATACTTGGGATCTGTATAATTATGTGTGTCTTTTGCACATATCAATTCTTGTTCGATTACAAGCTCTAAATCGCTTTCTGGAAGGTTATACGCGCACTGATGCGTAAATATAACCAGTTTAATAAAACGAACACTCCGGAATAGTGAAATAGGCTTAACATACCTTAAATAACCTTTACATAACTTAGAAATATTTTTTGAAGGCTTTGGAATGGTAAAATCAAGTTTAACCGTCTACAGGGACTAAACTTGACAAACTGCGAAAGTATGACGATTCGTACTGGAACAGACATTCCGGAACATGACCATAAGTAAAAAATACCATAAATATCCTTTACATAGTTTAGAAATAGGCTTTGAGGGGTTCGGTGTGCTAAAATAAACTTTTGGGTCATTCAAGGACTAAAAGCGTCAAAAAGTGCATAAGTTTGCACTTTCACGCATAACTTACGATCTGAATACATCCGGACATCCAAAAATTTATGTAAGCACTAAAATATTTTATTTTAGTGTTTGGCATAAGAAAAATCCATTCGTCACGCAATTTGGATCGTTTTTCGCGCTTATGCGCATGTCGTCGTAATTAAGCGAACATCACGATCGTACGACCAAACGAACCGACATCCGGGATATTTTTGAGCATGTTTCATGTCCACAATGTTTAGGCATTATTTTAGGGCCTTAAAGTTGACTTAACGAGTCTTAAACATGTCGGAAATGGCCTTAATACACAACGGGGACTGAAATGGAAACTTTGGAAACTGATTGCTGATCAGAAGGACCTAGGCGTGACACCTAGCCCCTAGGTGTCACGCGAGGCCCCTTCAGAACATAAAAAGTTGTTTAATCAATTGTTAACAGCTTCTAGACACTCCAAAGGCCAATGCCACATGTTAATCCCTGATGTTGGGGGGTCAATGTGATGCACATGAGGTTACCAACAAGTGTAGGGACAAGATCAAAGCACGTTATTCGATAAACGATCCTAACGATTCCAAGAATCCTATAAATACCCAACCCTTTCATTTGAAAAAACCCACACCTTTGAAATCTGAACTTGCTCTCTAAGTTGTTGTATTTAACACTTCATACCTGAGAGTGTTCGAATTCAAACCTTCCGTTCTTGGACCCTTTGTAAGTGTTCCTTCGTTCTTTTATTCTTTTAGCGTTAAAGTCAAACTTTGTTTGACTTTCTGCATTGACCAGTTTATGGTCAATGCGAAGTTCGTTTGAACTTTATAACGTGAGCGTGATCACGATGGTTATAGTCCCTAGTGACTATACCTACTGATTACCACGTTATCTAGGCTCAGTGACGAGTCGTAGTTTCGGCCAAAATGCGTATTATTGCGTATTTTGTAACCAAACTACTTATAGGTATCAAAACCATTTGTTTTGATACAAAACTTGTTTTCTAACTTAGTTAAGAATGTTTTAACATGCTTAGCTCGTCACTTTTAGTTTAGTGCTTATATAGGGTCGTAAGGTAAGCGATCTAAACAATCGCTTATACTTTCGAACCCGACCCGTTTGGTCGATCATTAGGATCCGACCAAACACATTAGGTGACCATAGTATATAGGGAATAACCTTCCGAGGTTATACCTTATGGTCGCTTCGTTTAAGTAGTTGTATGATAGGTAGTTTATATGCCTTAGGTAAATTACCAAACTGGCCTTTTTACGCCAAAATTCATATTAAGCATATGTAACATAACTTTTGATATCTAAACTGATTTGGCAACAATATTAGACATGTTAAGGCATATTTACTTGTCATAGGACTAGTTAGGCAGTCTAAACGCATTTTACGCGAACAACGCGTTAAAGTAGCACAAGCTACCTAAACGGGTCGTAAGCACTTAGGTTAGGTTTCATTTTAGTATGTAGGCTTTGTTAAACCATATTACATGAGTTCCCATACTCATTTGGTTTACGAGCCCTCATTCTATCCAATCCTCCGATATAGGTCCGGTTATTAATGTAGTTACCTATATTAGGTGCCGTTTGATATTCGTGCCCTTCTAGCTTTGCTTGGTGGATATCTAAAGTCTATTGAGCAATCTCAAGTGAGGACATAGAACCCCCCCCCCCCCTCTTTTAAATGTTTTCAAGGTTTTTATGTGAGTACATAGACCCCTCTTTTACTGTTTTCCAAACTGTTTTGGGGTGGAACACATGTGCCTACTTGTTACTTTCATGCTTTCCATGTTTTCACATCATATACTTGCTATGTTCATTAGTACATTTATAGTACATGATTTACATTACATTTCATGCTATACATGCCCATTGTGTGCATACTTAGTACATTGTTTTACATTACATTTCATGCTATGTATGCCCATTGTGTGCATACTTAGTACATTGTTTTACATTACATTTCATGCTACGTATACCCATTGTGTGCATACTTAGTACATTGTTTTACATTACATTTCATGCTACGTATGCCCATTATGTGCATACTTAGTACATTGTTTTACATTACATTTCATGCTATGTATGCCCATTCTGTGCATACTTAGTACATTGTTTTACATTACATTTCATGCTATGTATGCCCATTGTGTGCAAACTTAGTACATTGTTTTATATTACATTTCATGCTATGTATGCCCATTGTGTGCATACTTAGTACATCGTTTTACATTACATTTCATGCTATGTATGCCCATTGTGTGCATACTTAGTACATTGTTTTACATTACAATTTGTTGCATATGCTCATCTAGCATATGAACACATTATATTACATTTTGAACCGTTGTAACCATTTGACTATGTGAACCGTCGTAACCATTTGATTATATGAACCGTTTGTAACTGTTGAACCGTGTGAACCATTTGTATCTGTTGACATGATTTACATTTGACAATAGACTTTGGACTATACATAAACATTTCTACAATTGTTAAACATTACATCTTGATGGTTTGGTTTGAGTAAGTGATTTAAGTAACGAGGCGTGTGTAATATGATATAAGCATGGTGGATACGCCGCTGGTACTTCCTATATATAAGTGTTTGTATGGTATTACATATCGTAGCGTTATTTGAATCATTTCAATTTGAGACATATAACATTTTATACAAATAACATACTTTTCACAAGACATTGATTTACAAACACCTTATCTCATACAAACTCATTTTACATGGTTATTCTTTTAACCATATATTATTCTCTTAATTATACATATCCTCTGAACTTAATATTTTTCAAACGTTTTACAAAACAAATCAATTTACAAGGTTCATGACTAAACATTATTAAACATTTTCTTAAACTTACAAGTCATGAATCCTATTTTCACAAAACCTATGTATCTCACAGGCATTTTTATGCTGACGTACCTATTTTCACATGTGTTTTCAGGAGTTGATGCATAGGACTTATCGAGACATACTTAGGCGGACATGTGCCTTAGTGATTTAAAACGAGACAAGAACTAGTTAATTTTTGTTATGTACGCTTTGTTTCTTGTTTTAAACGATGTAAACTCTCTTGTTCGATTAATAAAACGAAACTTTAATTGCCATGGATTTGAAACAATTTATTCTGTTACAACATTCCCCGACGTTTCCGCCACGTTTCGTTGTTCCACGTGGTCGGGGTGTGACAGCTACCACCCTGTGTTTCTGCAACTACCCCTACTGCTACAGCTACCACACCTGCTAGTGATAAGAAGCGTAAATGGAACGATGCTGACAAAGCGACCAGCGCAAGCCAATCGCAGAAAAAGCCCGAAAACAGCAACAGTCGTAGTTTCTGTGACAACCCGAGTTTTCAAGGTCTCTACTCGACTTATTACTTGCTTACAAAGTGTGGTTGTATATTTTTTTATAGTGTGCATTATAAGTGGATATATGTTATATGATTGGTATTAGTGATAAGCCTTCTATATTTAATAAATAAACAAAATGAGATCTGTTAGGCCCAACACCCCCACGAAATCAGTCTTGGACGAAAACACCTTAGTGTTTTCGTCAAGAAGCTTGTCGGCGAAAAGCATATGGGCTTCGGCCCAGTAGTTGTTGTTTTGGAGTTTTGTTATTTAATCCCACGCATGCTGTAACTAGAGCAAACCCTATTTCGCATACCAATTGTGTGACGGCAACAGCCCTCAAGACCCCTTCCTCTTTGTGCCAAGCTTTATACACCGTGGGGATTAGTCTTAGCAGCCTTGTTTTTCGGTTAGTTATGCACATTCGTGTTAACTTTTACGTGACTGTTTCAGTATGAGATTTCACTAGCAAGTGATATGTATATGTTAATGATAATGTTTGTGTTTTATGTTATTGGTTGTGCATTGGAATGATTTATGTCACCCAAAAATTGCCTGTTGATTGATATGTGCTTATTTGGCCGATGAATGTTGATGATGTAATCACTGATGTTATAACATGATGTGACTGTTAGAATGATTATTGTTATTCGAGTTATGTGTATGTAGGATAATGATTATGTCTTAGGGTTTTGCTAGAACTAATGATTGTTGTATCACATGGTCTTGGTGTATGGCTGCCGTCAACCATGTGGCATCACTCAAATTGATGCACTCCATGTTTGACTAACACCACAAATCATACACATCTGATTGGGCCGCACCATTTTATGTATTACATGTGATGATTGATTTATCTTGTGATTTTATTCAAAAGGATTTAATAAAGAATGGGTTATGTATACACATCTGATTGGGCCGCACCATTTTATGGTAATGGCAAATTGTGAATCATATAATAACTGTGCATGTGCAATGTAATAATGATGTGTGGATAAATCTGATCGAGTTCATGATTGTTGCAGCCAATATAATTGATAGACAATCATTAGGGATGTTGTGTTTTGTAACTGTTGATGATGATTACCAAATGAAAACCCCACCCCAATGAAAACATCTTAGGGGATTTCGACCCAAAAAGTGATTTCGGCCCAACTGTTAGGCCTGTTTAGTGGTTAACCATGTTAAGTTGTTAACCTTGTTAAGTACGTATATATCTCTGTTAGACATGTAACATTGCTAGTGTGTGAATCCTGTTAAGTGTGTTAACTTGGTGAAATATGTTAACTGCCTGTTAATCCTGTCAAGCATGAATTGTACGGTTTTGACTAACTGCATATATGAAATGTGATAACTGCTTAAACACACACTTCGTCACATAAATGACATACGAACTTAAACTGATCATATACACGTGCGTACTATAGGTCGTGATTGATTAATTGTGAACGTGTAACCCTTTGAGCATACCGAGCAAACCAAGGTGAGTTCACACTCTTACCAAGGCATGGGATTCCCGGGGTTGGGAATGGGTTTGGATGATTACTTATGCTTAAATTGTTATCAGAATTACATACCATAAGCCTCGGGAGAGGAAGGTTATTGGTAGGTACTACTAGACTAGTGATACATATACTTCTCTTCGCACACACGCCGGGAATGGCTGCGATAATAGAACTAATCTTCGCACACATGCCTGGAATGGCTGTGAACCATACTTTAAACTTCGCACACACGCCGGGAATGGCTGCAATAATAGAACTAATCTTTGCACACATGCCTGGAATGGCTGCGAACCATACTCTAAACTTCGCACACATGCCGGGTGGGCTGCGATACAAATATACCTAGTCTAGAAAACTTGGGAAACACACCACAATCTTCGCACACATGACTAGGAGACTGCGATTCAAGTACATACGATATATGGATTACTAAACGAACATATGGTTTACAATACAATTATTATAACTGAACAACCAACTGTGAACTCGCTCAACTTTGTTGTTGACTCGTTGTTACATGCCTTGCAGGTCATTAGGTACTCATGGAGCTTGCACGGGGAGGCACAGTCGTTGTGGGACATGGATCGTGGATGCCATGTTAAACGTTTATGACATTTCAAACTTATCACTTATGTTGGGTTTTACATTTATGCTTCCGTTAAACATTGATACTATACTTTTGTTTTGAACACCTTTCATATTGTTTGGTTGAATTGCATTTACTGATTACATTTTACAATATGATTGGTGGCTTGATCCTGGTCATGTCACGCCTCAAAGCGGTGGTACTCCGCGTGTGGATTTTGGGGGTGTGACAGATTGGTATCAGAGCCATTGGTTATAGAGAACTCGGGTTTAATAAGGGGAAAATGTTTTTATTAAAACCAGACTATAACCTGTACAGTGCTCAACGATCCACAACGATGCCTCGCTCCATCTGCAAGACTCAACATTCTAGGTAATATGGTATATATTTTATTGCCTACTTGCTAGAATTACATAGAACTTTGCTCATGGTATGCTTAGATACACATAACCCCTACTGCTTGAGAATACTTGTGTGCTCACTCTCTTCTGTCATCGCACTATTCACGAACCTCTCTTACTTATGTTACCTTTGCTATGAAGATCATGGCTGGACGTATTAACTTGACACAAGCCCAGTTGACGGCTCTCGTTAACGAACAAGTTACTGTAGCACTCGCAGCTGCCCAGGCACGATGTATAACCTGCCATCACAACTTACTCTAGGATCTTTAGATCCTACTCTCGTAAACCAACACTCGTGCTTAAGTATGTTTACTCTTACGCACACGACAGGTCAACACGCTCAGCCACCTGTATGCACATTCAAGACTTTTATGGACTGTCGTCCTACTACTTTCAGTGGCACGGAAGGAGCAGTTGGACTCCTCCATTGGTTTGAAAAGCTCGAGTCCGTTTTTGAGATGTGTGAATGCCCTGAGGCTCGCAGGGTGAAATACGCCACTGGTACTCTAGAAGGCATTGCGCTGACTTGGTGAAATGCGCAAGTTCAGATGTTAGGGTTGGCGGCTGCTAATGCCACCCCATGGAATGATTTCAAGGAACTGGTCAAACGTGAATACTGTAGTCGTGATGACATCCACAAGCTGGAAGTGGAGTTCTTTAACCTGAAGATGACGGGGTCAGAAATAGAAGCGTACACGAAACGATCCAATGAACTGGCAGTGTTGTGTCCAACTATGGTGGATCATCCCATCAAGCGCATTGAGCTGTACCTCAAAGGCTTAGTACCAGAGATTCCAAAGTCATGTGACTTCTACTAACCTTGCTTCTATTCAAGATGTTACTCGTCTTGCTCATCGTCTCACAGACCAGGCAGTGGAACAGAACAAGCTGCCTAATCGCATTGGTGCTACTACTACTACTTCTGCTACTCCTAGTGACAATAAGCGAAAATGGGATGGAACCTTCAGCAAGGGTTCAACTTTAGTTCAGTCCCAGGCACAGCAGCGAATGATTGATGACTATCAAAGCCCTGGTCAGCAATCTTCTGGTAGTCAAGGGTTGTAACCTCGTCTTAGCTGGTCAGACCTTCTCCATCAACCTCATTCCTATAGTTCTGGGTAATTTCGACATCATCATTGGGATGGATTGGTTATCCCAACAGCAAGTAGAGATCCTATGCAAAGAGAAGATTGTTTGTATTCCCCGTTCCGGCAAGGAACCTCTCGAAATTCAAGGCGACAAGTGTGGTGCTGTGGTGGGCATCATCTCCTTCCTGAAGGCCCAGAAGTGTTTACGAAAGGGTCACACCCGCCATCTTAGCACTTGTTACAGATACATCGACGAAAGAGAAGAAGTTAGGGGATATTCCAGTTGTACGCGACTTTCCTCAAGTATTTCTTGAAGAGTTACCTGGGCTACCGCCTCATCGCCAGGTCAAATTTCAGATCGAGCTAGCTCCAGGAGCAGCACCCATAGCTCGAGCACCTTATCGCTTAGCTCCAACTGAACTGGAAGAACTGTCTAAGCAATTGCAAGAACTCTTGGAAAAGGGTTTCATACGTCCTAGCTCTTCGCCCTGGGGAGCTCCAGTATTATTTGTGAAGAAGAAAGACGGTACCTTCTGTATGTGCATAGATTACCGCGAACTGAACAAGGTGACCGTGAAGAACCGCTATCCTCTTCCACGCATCGACGACTTATTCGACCAGTTGCAAGGGTCGAGCTATTACTCGAAGATTGACCTGAGGTCAGGCTATCATCAATTGAGAGTCCGGGACGAGGACGTCTCCAAAACAACATTTAGAACTCGCTACGGCCACTACGAGTTTCTAGTCATGCCATTCGGGCTAACGAACGCACCTGCGGTTTTCATGGATCTTATGAATAGGGTGTGCAAGCCCTATTTGGATAAGTTCGTTATCATATTTATCGACGACATTTTGATTTACTCCAAGAGTCAGGAGGAACACGAGCATCATTTACGACTTATTTTGGAACTCCTTCGAGCAGAACAACTGTACGCCAAGTTTTCGAAATGCGACTTCTGGCTTCGTGAAGTCCACTTTCTAGGCCACGTGATAAACAAGGATGGGATTCATGTTGATCCATCCAAGGTAGATTCGATTAAGAACTGGCCTGCACCGCGTACACCAACCGAAATTCGCCAATTCTTGGGTTTGGCAGGTTACTACAGAAGGTTCATCAAGGACTTCTCAAAGATTGCACAGCCGCTTACACTACTGACACAGAAAGGTGTTGCTTATCATTGGGGTAATACACAGGAAACAGCATTTCAACACTTAAAGGATAGACTTTGTAGCGCACCTATTCTCTCATTGCCTGAAGGCACAAACGATTTTCTAGTCTACTGCGACGCATCTATTCAGGGTCTTGGATGTGTGTTGATGCAACGAGATAAAGTCATTGCTTATGCTTCGCGTCAACTTAAGATTCATGAACGGAATTACACTACACATGATTTAGAGCTGGGAGCTGTTGTTTTTGCGCTCAAAATATGGCGACATTACCTGTACGGTACCAAGTGCACCATCTACACCGATCACAGGAGTCTCGAGCATATTTTCAAGCAGAAAGAGTTGAACATACGACAACGTCGATGGGTCGAATTACTGAACGGTTACGAATGTGCTATAAAGTACTATCCGGGCAAAGCCAATGTGGTGGCCGACGCCCTCAGTCGAAAGGATACTACACCTAGGCGTGTACGAGCGTTGCAATTCACTATTCAGTCTAGCCTTCCTTCTCAGATACGAGATACTCAGGTAGAAGCATTGAAACCAGAAAACGTCAGGGCTGAAGCTCTACGCGGCTCAAGGAAACGTTAGAACAAAAGGCAGACGGCGCCTACTATGTAACAGGACGCATTTGGGTCCCACTCTATGGTAACTTACGCGAGCTTGTAATGGATGAAGCTCATAAGTCTCACTACTCAGTACATCCTGGTTCGGATAAGATGTACCACGATTTGAAAACCACATATTGGTGGCCTAGCATGAAAGCTCACATAGCAACTTACGTTAGCAAGTGTTTGACTTGTGCAAGAGTCAAAGCGGAATATCAGAAACCTTCAGGCCCACTCCAACAACCTGAGATACCACAATGGAAATGGGAGCAAATTTCCATGGATTTTGTTACTGGCCTGCCTAGATCTCAACGTGGGAATGATACTATTTGGGTGATCGTGGATCGACTCGCTAAGTCTGCACATGTCCTGGCTATTAAGGAAACAGACAAGTTCTCTACCTTAGCAGACATCTACTTAAAAGAAGTGGTTTCAAGGCACGGGGTGCCAACCTCTATTATCTCTGATCGTGACGCACGTTTTACTTCAGAACTGTGGCAAGCAATGCACAAATTTTTTTTGGCTCTCGTTTAGACATGAGCACAGCTTATCACCCTCAGACGGATGGGTAGTCTGAGCGCACTATTCAAACTTTAGAAGACATGCTTCGTGCGTGTGTAATCGATTTCGGCAACGGCTGGGAAAAACATCTCCCGTTAGTGGAGTTCTCGTACAACAACAGCTACCACACCAGCATTAAAGTTGCTCCATTTGAGGCATTGTACGGACGTAAATGCCGGTCACCTCTTTGTTGGGCAGAGGTGGGTGATAGTCAGATCACGGGCCCAGAACTTGTAGTTGATACTACTGAAAAGATCGCTCAGATACGACAACGCATGGCGGCAGCTCGTGACCGTCAGAAAGCATACGCCGATAAAGACAGGAAACCACTCGAGTTCCAGGTTGGGGATCGAGTGCTACTCAAAGTTTCACCCTGGAAGGGTGTGGTTCGTTTTGGCAAACGAGGCAAGCTCAATCCGCGATATGTCGGACCATTCGAAATCATTGAGAAAATAGGCAAAGTGGCCTACAGACTGAACTTACCAGCTGAACTCAGTGCAGTTCACAACGTATTTCACGTGTCGAATCTGAAGAAGTGTCTGTCAGATGAGACCCTCATAGTTTCTTTGAAGGAGCTCACCATCGACGATCAGTTGCAATTCGTCGAGGAACCAGTTGAAATCACGGACCGGGATGTTAAGGTCCTCAAGAACACCAGAATACCTCTTGTTCGAGTTCGTTGGAACTCCCGTCGTGGCCCAGAGTTCACCTGGGAACGAGGAGATCAAATGAAACTCAAGTATCCCCAGTTATTCGGGAATAGTACAACCACTACTGAGGCTGAAGCTACTACAGAATTTCGGGACGAAATTCCAAATCAACGGGGGGGTGATGTGACACCCCAGGAAAACCAGTAAATTACACAACACAAGTAGCTTCCTTAGTAACCACGTGCTAAATTTCGGGACGAAATTTCTTTCAAGTTGGGGATAATGTGACAACCCGGGTTTTCAAGGTCTCTACTCGACTTATTACTTGCTTACAAAGTGTGGTTGTATATTTTTTTTATAGTGTGCATTATAAGTGGATATATGTTATATGATTGGTATTAGTGATAAGCCTTCTATATTTAATAAATAAACAAAATGAGATCTGTTAGGCCCAACACCCCCACGAAATCAGTCTTGGACGAAAACACCTTAGTGTTTTCGTCAAGAAGCTTGTCGGCGAAAAGCATATAGGCTTCGGCCCAGTAATTGTTGTTTTGGAGTTTTGTTATTTAATCCCACGCATGCTGTAACTAGAGCAAAACCTATTTCCCATACCAATTGTCTGACGGCAATAGCCCTCAAGACCCCCTCCTCTTTGTGCCAAGCTTTATACACCGTGGGGATTAGTCTTAGCAGCCTTGTTTTTCGGTTAGTTATGCACATTCATGTTAACTTTTACGTGACTGTTTCAGTATGAGATTTCACTAGCAAGTGATATGTATATGTTAATGATAATGTTTGTGTTTTATGTTATTGGTTGTGCCTTGGAATGTTTTATGTCACCCAAAAATTGCCTGTTGATTGATATGTGCTTATTTGGCCGATGAATGTTGATGATGTAATCACTGATGTTATAACATGATGTGACTGTTAGAATGATTATTGTTATTCGAGTTGTGTGTATGTAGGATAATGATTATGTCTTAGGGTTTTGCTAGAACTAATGATTGTTGTATCACATGGTCTTGGTGTATGGCTGCCGTCAACCATGTGGCATCACTCAAATTGATGCACTCCATGTTTGACTAACACCACAAATCATACACATCTGATTGGGCCGCACCATTTTATGTATTACATGGGATGATTGATTTATCTTGTGATTTTATTCAAAAGGATTTAATAAAGAATGGGTTATGTATACATATCTGATTGGGCCGCACCATTTTATGGTAATGGCAAATTGTGAATCATATAATAACTGTGCATGTGCAATGTAATAATGATGTGTGGATAAATCTGATCGAGTTCATGATTGTTGTAGCCAATATAATTGATAGACAATCATTAGGGATGTTGTGTTTTGTAACTGTTGATGATGATTACCAAATGAAAACCCCACCCTAACGAAAACATCTTAGGGGATTTCGACCCAAAAAGTGATTTCGGCCCAACTGTTAGGCCTGTTTAGTGGTTAAACATGTTAAGTTGTTAACCTTGTTAAGTACGTATATATCTCTGTTAGACATGTAACATTGCTAGTGTGTGAATCCTTTTAAGTGTGTTAACTTGGTGAAATATGTTAACTGCCTGTTAATCCTGTCAAGCATGAATTGTACGGTTTTGACTAACTGCATATATGAAATGTGATAACTGCTTAAACACACACTTCGTCACATAAATGACATACGAACTTAAACTGATCATATACACGTGCGTACTATAGGTCGTGATTGATTAATTGTGAACGTGTAACCCTTTGAGCATACCGAGCAAACCAAGGTGAGTTCACACTCTTACCAAGGCATGGGATTCCCGGGGTTGGGAATGGGTTTGGATGATTACTTATGCTTAAATTGTTATCGGAATTACATACCATAAGCCTCGGGAGAGGAAGGTTATTGGTAGGTACTACTAGACTAGTGATACATATACTTCTCTTCGCACACACGCCGGGAATGGCTGCGATAATAGAACTAATCTTCGCACACATGCCTGGAATGGCTGCGAACCATACTCTAAACTTCGCACACACGCCGGGAATGGCTGTGATAATAGAACTAATCTTCGCATACATGCCTGGAATGGCTGCGAACCATACTCTAAACTTCGCACACATGCCGGGTGGGCTGCGATACAAATAAACCTAGTCTAGAAAACTTGGGAAACACACCACAATCTTCGCACACATGTCTAGGAGACTGCGATTCAAGTACATACGATATATGGATTACTAAACGAACATATGGTTTACAATACAATTATTATAACCGAACAACCAACTGTGAACTCGCTCAACTTTGTTGTTGACTCGTTGTTACATGCCTTGCAAGTCGTTAGGTACTCATGGAGCTTGCACGGGGAGGCACAGTCATTGTGGGACATGGATCGTGGATGCCATGTTAAACGTTTATGACATTTCAAACTTATCACTTATGTTGGGTTTTACATTTATGCTTCCGTTAAACGTTGATACTATACTTTTGTTTTGAACACCTTTCATATTGTTTGGTTGAATTGCATTTACTGATTACATTGTTCAATATGATTGGTGGCTTGATCCTGGTCATGTCACGCCTCCAAGCAGTGGTACTCCGCGTGTGGATTTTGGGGGTGTGACAGTTTCAGTCAGTCCTCCTCTGTTAATCAAGGTCAGGGCAGCAATCCGAACCCAGGTTCCTACATGGGAAAACAGCCAAAGTGCAACAAGTGTAACTATCATCATCATGGACCGTGTGTCCGAGCTTGCCATAGGTGTGATAAGGTGGGCCGCTTGGTAAAGGACTGCAAAGCTCCGTTCCCAAAGCAACAGCAACAGCAGAATCAGCAGTAGCAACAACAGCCGCAACATCAGCAAAGGCAGCAGCCCCATCAGAACCAAGGCAATAGGAAAGGATGTTTCCAGTGTGGGGATGAAGGTCACATTAAGCGGGATTATCCTCAGTTGAATCAGAACGCCAATGACAACAACAACTGTCAGAACAACAATAACAATGCAGGGAACAACCATAATGGCAACATTGGGGGCAATGGTGCTCACGAAAGAGTATTTACGATTGGCGCTGGTGATGCTCGGAACGATGGCAATGTCGTGACTGGTACGTTTTCTGTGAACGATCTCTTTGCTTCTGTGTTATTTGATTCCGGTGCCGATTGGAGTTATGTGTCTTTGGAGTTCAGTCGACGATTAGGGTTAACTCCAACACCACTAGAAACCAAGCATGTAGTAGAACAGGCTGATGGCAAGTCAATTGAAGCCACACGCGTTCTTATGGGATGCAAACTTGATCTTGAGGGTCAAGTATTTGACATTGACCTTCTTCCTGTTACTCTCAGTAGTTTCGACGTAGTGGTGGGTATGGACTGGTTGTCCAAGCACCATGCTGACATACTTTGTAAGGAGAAGATCGTATGTATACCTCTCCCTGGTGGAGAATCTTTGTCTGTCCAAGGTCATCGAAGTGGTACACTGGTTAGCATCATTTCGGCTATGAAATCCTAGAAGTGTTTATGAAAGAGCTATCTTGTTGTTTTAGCGCACATCACCGACATCCAACCTGAGGAAAGGAGGATTGAAAATTTACCAGTTGTTCGCGATTTTCCCGACGTGTTTCCTGAAGAGCTTCCAGGTTTACCTCCACATCGTTAAGTGGAATTTCAGATTGATCTTACGCCAGGAGCAGCCCCGATCGCTCATGCTCCATATCATCTTGCACCAGGGGAGTTGCAAGAACTGTCTAATCAGCTCCAAGAACTGTTAGATAGGGGCTTTATTCGATCCAGTTCTTCGCCTTGGGGAGCCCAGTCCTACTCGTAAAGAAGAAAGACGGATCCTTTCGTATGTGTATTGACTTTCGGGAACTCAACAAGGTGACTGTCAAGAACCTTTATTCCTTACCACGTATTGATGATCTATTCGACCAGTTGCAAGGGTCAAGTTTCTATTCGAAGATCGACTTAAGATCGGGCTATCATCAGATGAGAGTCCGAGAGGAGGACGTTTCTAAAACAGCCTTTCGTACGCGGTGTGGCCATTATGAGTTTCTGGTTATGCCGTTCGGGTTGACTAATGCACCAGCGGTCTTCATGGACCTCATGAATCGTGTGTGCAAACCGTATCTTGACGATTTTGTCATCATTTTTATCGAAGACATCCTGATTTATTCTAAGAGCAAGGAGGACCATGCGTGGCACTTGCGTCTTATCCTGGAGCTCCTGAGGAAGGAGCAACTCTACGCGAAATTCTCTAAGTGTGACTTCTGGATTCAAGAAGTACACTTCCTTGGCCACATTGTTTAAGAAGCAGGGATAGACGTGGATCCTGCTAAGATTGATGCTATCAAAAATTGGGCGGCACCAAAGAACCCTTCGGAGGTGCGACAATTTCTTGGTCTCGCTGGGTACTATCGCAGATTTATCAAAGACTTCTCAAAGATCGCTCAACCCCTCACTGCATTAACACAGAAAGGCGTTGTATATTCCTGGGGAACGAAGCAGGAGGATGCTTTCCAACTTTTAAAACAAAAGCTCTGCAGTGCACCAATTCTGTCCCTACCCGAAGGTACCAAAGATTTCGTGGTGTACTGTGATGCTTTTATCCAGGGTCTTGGTTGCGTGCTAATGCAACGCGAGAAGGTGATAGCCTACGCATCTTGACAATTGAAGATTCATGAGAAGAATTACACGACTCATGACTTGGAGTTGGCGGCCGTGGTCTTTGCGTTAAAAATCTGGAGGCATTACTTGTACGGTACTAAATGCACAATTTATACCAACCACAAGAGCCTTCAGCACATCTTTGATCAAAAGGAGTTGAACATGCGACAGCGTCGCTGGGTGGAACTCTTAAACGACTACGATTGTGCAATCAAGTATCATCCAGGTAAAGCTAACATGGTAGCTGATACCCTTTGTCGAAAGGAAACGAAACCCAAGCGTGTCCGCGCTCTGCAGCTTACCACTCATTCTAATCTACCTAACCAGATCCGTTCTGGCCAAGCTGAAGCGTTGAAAGACGAGAACCTCAAAGCTGAAGAGATGCGAGGCTTGGAGAAGAAACTTGTTGAAATATCTGACGGTATTCGCTATTTCATGGACCGAATATGGGTCCCTTCGTATGGAAACCTTAGAAACCTTGTGATGGACAAAGCACATAAGTCTCGCTACTCTGTTCACCCAGGTTCTGATAAGATGTATCAGGATCTAAAAGTCTTATATTGGTGGCCGAAGATGAAAGTCCACGTCGCGACGTATGTGAGTAAATGTTTGACTTGCATGAAAGTCTAGGTGGAATATCAGAAACCCTGTGGGTTGCTTCAGCAACCAGAAATACCCATGTTGAAATGGGAACAAATCGCCATGGATTTTGTCACTGGGCTACCTAGGACCCAAAGCGGGAACGATACCATTTGGGTGATCGTCGACCGTCTCATGAAATCAGCGCACTTCCTTGCCATCAAGGAAACTGGTAAGTTCTCTCAACTTGCTGGAAAATATTTGAAAGAGGTGGTTTCTAGGAACGGGGTGCCAAACCTCTATTATCTCTTATCATGATACGTGTTTTGATATCCGATTTATGGCAGTCATTGCACAAATCGTTCGGCTCCCGTCTCGACATGAGTACTGCTTATCACCCTCATACGGATGGTCAAAGCGAATGAACCATCCAAACACTTGAAGACATGCTGCGAGCATGTGTGATCGATTTTGGTAAAGGTTGGGTGAAACACTTGCCTTTGAAAGAATTCTCTTACAATAACAGTTACCATTCCAGCATCCAGGCAGCTCCGTTCGAAGCATTGTACGGACATAAATGCCATTCTTCTCTCTGCTGGGCTGAGGTGGGTGACAGCCAGATCACAGGTCCAGAGCTTGTGCTTGAAACCTCTAAAAAGATCGTTCAGATCCGAAATCGTATGGTGGCAGCGCGTGATAGCCAGAAAAGCTACGCTGATAAGCGTAGAAAACCTTTGGAGTTCGCTGTAGGTGATCGTGTCATGTTGAAAGTCTCACCCTGGAAGGGTGTGGTGCATTTTGGGAAGCGCGGCAAACTTAATCCGCGTTACGTAGGGTCATTCAAAATTCTGGAACGAATTGGTAAAGTGGCCTACAAGCTCGAGTTACCTGCCGAGCTGGGTAACGTTCATGATGTCTTCCATGTCTCGCAACTAAAGAAGTGTTTGTCCGATGAAACACTTGTGGTGCTATTTTCAAAAATTGAAAAACGACGACAAATTGCAGTTTGTCGAAGAACCCATCGAAATTATGGATCGAGAAGTTAAGGTTCGTAAGCACAGTCGAATCCCAATTGTCAGGGTTCGTTGGAACTCAAGACGTGGACCGGAGTTCACGTGGGAACGTGAAGATCAGATGAAACTCAAGTATCCTCAACTGTTCAAAGTTGCTAAATCAAATCCTAATGTCACTGGTGAATTTCGGGACGAAATTCCCTTTCAAGTTGGGGATGATGTGGCACCCGAAGACAATCCACAGTCATCCTGAGCTATCACTTCACTCCTTATCCAAATTTCGGGACGAAATTTCTTTCAAGTTGGGGATGATGTGACAACCCGTAATTTCGAGAGTCTTTTGTTGTACTATTTTATTAGATGTGGTGCTTTGATGTAATTTACGCTAGTAGAAGTGTTTGATTTAAATGTGAATGGTTATGAGTTTATGCGTTATATGAATGATTGAAAATGTGTATGAATACATTAAGGCTAGTTGCACATGGTTCCCGAATGGCACACTCTCACACTTGGCCGCACTTTCTTTTATGTTGTGGACAAGCCCACGGTGCAAAGAAACCCGAAACTAGATTCGGCCCACACTTAGAGAATACACACATGATTTGTGTGTAAATCTCAATCATTAACACCACACAAATCATAATAGCAACCCTAATATCCTTTCTTCTTCCCTTGAGTCGACGGCAGCCATCATCATCATCTTTGAAGCACTTCAGTCTCTTATTCTAGGTACTCTACCTCTCGGTTAGTATAATATCATCCTTATTGGCATGTATTCCTTGTTGTTTTCAATTATTAGACGAACTTGCTCTTGGGTGTTTCTCTAATGTGATATGAATGGGTTATAGGAATGATGTAGGGTTTTCCTTGCAAACCAAAATATAAGTTTGATTCAATATGGAATGATATGGCATGAGACCTGTGTTGTTCGATGTTAAGGGGCTCGATAGAGGGCTGGTGGTTCTTGAATATTATTAGGGTTTAATGGGTAGGAAATTGTTATATGTTCAAATGAGTTGCATGATTAGTTGATGTTTTGTGTTCAAATTAAGTCGAACAGGAACAGGCAGTTTAATGTAGTGTGGTTACAAACGAATCAGGGAATAACGATCTGTGCTTGTGTGAATCATTGAAACCCGCATGATATGCCACCAACGATTAATGCTTTTGTTATGTGAAGAAACGATCATAAGGATTGTATTGAAAAGTTAGGTTAATGATTGTTCTTGAAAATTAAGGATTGCGTGATTTTAGGTAATTGTATTGAATGTGGAAAACATAGATTAGTGTAACTATTGTGCTGTAAATGAGGGATGAATAAATGTCGAATGCTTGGATCGCACAAATCTATAGTCGCACAAGGGAAGTAGGATCGCACAAGTGCACCCAATCGCACAACACAGCTGGGCCACACCTAAACTTGGGCCTGATCGCACAAATAGCTGGGCTTCACAAGCTGTTTGGGCCACGGATCAGGATCCAATCGCACAAGTGCGGCTGATCGCACAAGTGTGGCTGGTTGCACAAGATGAGGCCGATCGCACAAGCCCTTGGGCCTTATGTTATGCGGGCCTGTTTCACCAAAAGGGCCGCGTAGGGTTGGGTTGAATTATATGCTATCTGTTTGTTTAAATACGAATGGAATGTGAATCGTGTGTACTTGGTGTAAAATGCTAGACTAATTTGCATAGAAACTGATTGAACATGTGAAAACGTTATAGGCTTTGATTGATTAACTTGAACGTGTAATTTTTCTTACCGAGCAAAATATAAGGTGAGTTCATTGCTCTTTTTCAAGCATGCGTCCCAGGGAGGGACATCTGGTAAATATTCCAGGGAGGAACATTGGGTAAATGGGTTTAACTGGAATGTTAAACTTGGGATGTTGGTTAATACACTCATATCTATCACTTAAGTCCCATCATATACCGAAATAGTTGCTGGGGAGGCGACGGGGTTATTAGTTGATAGAGCTATTAGGTTTAGCACCCTCACACCGTACCGGGGAGGACGGGCGTGAACTAATTACCTTAACCACTAGACCAATGTTTGATAGAGTGTTGGGATTGAACCCTACCAGAGGAACAGATAATGTAAAGTCAAAACCTGGTCACAATAGTGGATTCACAATAAGCAGACGTTTACTCTAAGCTCTCCCCTTGACAGTGGTTATCTATCTGCTGATACACTCTAAGTACTGCTCTGAAGAATAACTGATGAACCGAACACTGATGAAACAGCCAAAGACTGCTAAAAGGCAAACACTTAGCTCTATCTACTGCTGTCTCTTAAGTACTGCTGAAGACCCAAACGCTGATCACCTTTTGAAGAAAGCACTGATGTTTCATACAGTCAGTGCTTAGGCTACAACAGTGGAACGCGAACAGTGTTAGACTTGTTTTATATTTTATCAGTTGTTAGACATCAGTAGTTTGTATAGAGCAGTGTTTATAGTTTGCTAGGCTGTTAGATGTCACTATCATGGTGATGTCAGCTGAGGTACATCAGTAGTTTGGTTTGCCTATAAATATGACAGTATTCTATACTGTTATATTCGATTCATTTTGAGAGAGCTCTTCTCTTAAATCCAATCCTTTCATCTTGTGCAACCAACTCTGGAGTATCAGGCTGAGGGGGAGTTTAGTATGTAAGCATGTCTGTAATCTTTTGCTTTGATTTGTAAATCATTCGACTCTATGTGAAGCAAATGTTTTATCAAACTATTTCCTCCTTTGATTGTGTTTACAAAGTTTGTTTTCATTTCCGCTGCACTTTACATTGTTTCATATTCTTTAATTGTCCAAATCATACAAACAAACACAATCACAAGAGCCTCAGATCCTAACAATTGGTATCAGAGCCCGAACAGTCAAATTCGATCTAACAATCAATTTGACATAACAGTTCGGCTCAAAATTCATTGATACTAAGGTTGGTTGTATTTAGTTGAAAAACAGAGTATCGAGTAAATCATGTTCAAAGTGGTTAATCAAAAACTTTGTAAATCAACCAAGATGTCATATGACACACAAATTTCACACAACAAGTGAGTTCATGCACAAGACACTCATGATTTCTAGATCTGAAAGCAATATCTGTTAAACCATGAGATTATTTTTATTTTCTAAACAGATTTCAATTGTTGATGTGAAATCTGTGATGTTTTCATTAAATACTAAAGTATGAATCTCAGATTAACAAAATCTATGTTCATAAAACATTGATGTTTTGCTAACATAAAAAGAGGGAAATTAAAACTTTAGTTATTTAGATCTTATGTGTTGAAAAACAGGTTGATTTCCTAAAAAGGACAAAATCAACTATGTTTAAATACATTAAGAAAACAGGGGTCAACATAGTCCGTATCATATGTAGTGTGAGATTGGCTGAAAAACTTGTGAAAACATGACCAAGTCTCTCAAAACATTACTGCAAAATGATTTTGGACTAAAATTCACAAAAACTCGAAAGTGTGTTTATCTCAAAACTTTTGAAGTCAAAAGGAAAGAGTATAAACATAAAACACTTATGAGTCAAAGTTTAGGGTAATAATGGTCATTAAGCAACTATGTGCATTCATCTGTTCAGGAAAAGGTTTTGATTCCAGTAAATGAACTCCAAAGAGGACTAGACAAATGTTCAAAAATTTATCCATGTGTCCTCATGTTTGCAATCAACTGACAAAGAAAATGGTACCAAACAGTGGTCAAAATGTATCCAAAAAAGTTTCCTACCACTGTTGTCAAACCACTGACCATTCTTAATAACTTGTGAATGATGTGATTATATATTCTATTGAAATTATACCAGATCCTTTTTGATACTATTCTCAGAAAATCCTTTAACAATTTTTTTTTGTTGCGTTCAAAGGATTTTCTCGAATAACCAGGATATATTATTCATATTTTTTTTGAATAATATATTTGGAACTTTTGCTTGTTTTTGTTGGCAATAGTTTCTGCTCTTGTCAGGATGTAATACCTTATTTTTGGTGGTATTATTGTCCTCATAAATAGGTCAAAAGGAAATGGTACATTTGTCAAGATCATGTCATACTCAGGTTTGTTCCTAATCTTTTATCAAAGGTTGATTGCAAACTGTGCTTGAATCACTAGGGTACTCATGTTTTAATCGAATATTAAACGAAAATGAGTTGCCTTAGCAAAAAGTTTTCATCATCTGGGGTACTAAATCACTGTCTTTCAAAATTAACATGTGACAAAACCTTGGATGAAAATTTCTCAAAACTGTTGCTGGAATACTTGTCCTTCAGATTTATACCATTTACACTAACCACTGTTTTGTTCCATCGTCTGATCTCTAAACACTGTCCACTGCTGAAAGTTAACCACTGATCCCTCATCTTCTTGACAAGGACTGATGTTCAAAATCAGTATTTTATCCACTGATATGCTATCCACTGATAGTAAAAATCTTCCACTGCCCACAATTTTTACCGTTGTAACCACTGATGCTTGATACGTCAGTGGCCCTTAAAACAACTGTTCTCCATACTTCATCCATTTCATCAGTGTTTGACACGTGGTCAGTTTTTAGCCCTCAGATCGAAATAACCGCTGCCACTTCAGCGATCATTTTTTTTCCTAAATAAAACCCTGCCCTAAACCCCAAACAGGGTTTTACACTGTCGAATTGAATTCCAAAATTCTCTTCTCATAACAGTTTCCAACCCTTCTTCTCAAAAACTTCAAAATCATTCTTCGTTCTTCTCTGCAAAAATGACAAAATCAAAATCAAAAACAAAATCACCATCACCTTCCAAAGAGGTCGCTCAAACGGCCGAAGAACCCATCGAAATACCGTACAAACAATCTCACAACTATTTGGGTTTACTCACAAAACTCAAAGACAACCACACCTTCGACTCCATCATTGATACAATATCTGCATCAAAGTACAAAACTTTGTTGACAGTAAATGCTCCCATCTATCTGCAAACCCAGAGAGAGTTTTGGAAAAAGGCGACGCTTGAAAAACAAGACGATAAAGTCATAGCCATTAACTCCTCGATACAGGGTACAGCGATACAAATCACTCCGCAATCATTATCAGAAATCTTCAAACTCGATGATCAGAAAGGTAAAGCTTCCTTTGACAAAAACGAGTTAAAAGCTGATTTTCTGAAAAGGGGCTATGCAGCAGTCAAAGGTAGATACCCTACAAAAGGGTTATTTCCCATCTGCACCCAGATTTTTATTTCACACACTCTTGATGTGTGCATCAAATAAAACAACATCTTTTAACGAAATACCATTGAAAATTCAATGCCTGGGTTACGCTATTTTGAATAATAAAGACTACAACTACTCCCAGGAAATTTTCAATGACATTGTGAAAAACGTTGAAAGTAAAGCATTTTTGCTGTTTCCAAGATTTTTGAGTTATTATTTTGAACAAAAATTTGAAAAGTAAAAGGAAAAATTGCTCAAACAAGGTGTTTATTGTCAAATAAAAAGCTTAACAAAAGAAACATTTTCAAGAATGATGGCACCTATAAAAACCAAAGCAGAGGTGCCTGAGCAGAATTTAGCAGTTACAACTGCTCCTCAGACATCTGCTGCTGAGCCCACTGCTCCAGGTGATCATAGCAGCACAACCACTGCTTTGAAACCCACACCTGACATCACCAAAAAGACCAAAAGAAAAACATCCAGAAAACCCACTAAACCCAAAACAAAGGCAACTCTGGAAGATGAGATCCCAGAGGAAATGCCTGTGACAACACAAAAGTCACCACAAACCACTGCTGCTACTTCCTCACAGCAGCTGGAAGAAAGATATCAACCCATGCCTGAAACTCCTCCTGCATCCTCACAAAAGGATCAGGTTGTAATCATAGGGACACCAAATTATGAAGCTGTGAATCCACTCGGATCTATCTTCCTCAGTCCTGATCCCAAGGACATGTCTCTTTCAACACCTATACCCTCACCAATCATAATGCCACAATCCATGCTACCTTTGTTGCATGCAGCTGCTATAGCTCAGACACAAACCAGTTCCTCTCTATCACCTGTCACTGAGAGTATACCCCCACAGGTGACTGGGTCTGATGCTACTACTCCTGCTATCCCAGCAACAATTGAGGAGGTTACACCCCCTGAGTTACAAGTAACTCTCGGTGGTAGTTCAAGTGGAGCAGCAACTACAACTGGTGGATCAACAGATCCTCAGTTGGACAGTTGTTTCATAAGTAAGACTCCCTTGAAGGCAATTTCTTCCATAGCAACTTCGGTAACCACCAGTGAGTTGGATCTAACCACTGGTACCATCAAAGGTTTATCGAGTGCTGAAGAAAGAAGTCCCCAGTACCAAGAACAAGGGGCATCAATGGGTGATTTTTGGGACTCTATTCCTAAGTCACACATTGATATAACCACTGCTGGTGGGGATTCAGATGATCCTACTAAAGTAGGTGATGATTCAAAATATCTAGAATTGACGGGCAGAGTTGAAAAACTAGAAGAATCAGTTTCTGAAATAAAAGAGATGGTGCAAGAGATCTTAAAAGCTCAGAAAGCACAAGCCACTGCTGTTCCTGCTCAAGCACCCGCACAATATGCATTTGCTGAACATGAGCTTTGGAACATTTTTAAACCCATGCTTGAAAAACAGCAACAGATGGCTGATCAAAAGCATGCTATTCATGTACAAATGCTTACCAACATGGTGGAATCAAGATTTAAAGATACCCAAGCTGACATTAAAGCTATCAAGGCTCATCTCAATAGCACTTCTGGAAAGGTTCCCTCCACTATTCTTTTCATGGATAACCCCCTTGCAGATAATGTCAAAAAGGGGGAGAAAATCAAGTTGAAGAAAAAGGGAATAGAGGATGGTGTTTTCATTGAACCTGAAAAAGAAAAACAAACAGCTGATACAACAGTTGTTACAAAAACTGCTGTTAGTAGCCAAACAGCTGCCACTTCATCAACACACACACCTCCAACACACACCACTATATCACACACCACCACAACCACTGTTCCACTACCATCATCATCTACAATAATATCACCATCACTGCCTCCTGCAATAAAGCAGAAGACAACAGATGTTACAACATCTGTTGTAATGACAGCAGCGGTTGAAGCACCAGTTGTTTCAACAGTTGTTTGTCAGCCACTGTCCATCATTCAAACCACTGTCTCACCAACAGCCCCTCCTCAACCAAAAAGGAGAAAGGTTTCCATTCCTTATGATTCACTACCACCATCACCATCATCAAAAACTACCACACCATCCCCTGCTCAAAAGCAGAAGACATCTGCTGACATATCAGCAGTTGTAATGACAACAGATGTTGAGACACCAGTTGTTTCAACAGCTGTTAGTCAGTCATCCACCACTGCTCTCATCTCTCCTACTTCATAGCCAAAGCTCTTCAACAGAAAAAGAAAGCCAATCCCTGCCGATGAGGGTATACATGATCCTAATGCTGCACAATATCCACTGGAACTTGAAGCCATCAAAAATGAGATGAGGCAATTCTATACAGAAAAAGATCCTTCAAAAAGGAGATTCTCCTCACTCATAGGCTACATGCCACCAGATGATATGGATGATTACCTCAAAATCAAGGCAAGGCAAGCAAGACTAAGAGCTAAAGTTGAGAGTGAAAAAGAACGGTTAAGCGAAGATGGCATTGCTAAAAGACTGGAGTTCTACTTCACAAAAGTAAAGCAGATAGAAGAGTTTGCACAAGACCTAAACAAAGAAAAGGCTGATCAAAAGAAAGAGTTAAGAAAACAATATCTAGCCTACATTATGAAAGAGAAATTCTATCCTGCTGAAGAACAACAGTTCAAAGAATGGCCAGTAGTAGCTCTTAAGCGTGAGGCAGAAAGGATTGAGAAGATTAAGAATGATCCTACGAAGAAGAGGAATGCTCCTAACTGGAGAAAATATGAAAAGCTCATTGCTGACTTAACTGCTGAATATAAGAGAAAGAAAAAGGAGCTGGTGGATGCAAAAATGGATACTGCTGAAGCCATATCAAAATGGTCAAAACAGCAGACTGATGAAGCATATGAAAGGCTAAAGAAAAGAAAGATAACTGTGTTAAGCACCTCAAAGAAGCATGAACAAAGAATGAAGCTTGAACAGCAGATAGAAAACCTCAAAACACTGTTCCGGTCTACCTTTGTGAGAAACCAAGAAGAAAAGGAACAGTTGACTAGTGATGAGGTGAAAGAAAAAGAAGCTGAGTACTTCACAGAAGCCATCAAGAAAATGGGTCTAAAAGAAGAGAGCTCAGAAAAGCTTCAAAACCTTCTTAAGAAGGTAACATTCAAACCTGCATTACCAAACACTTCAACAGACATGACAGACATTGAAAGGCAGGAGCTGATTGAAAAAAAAACTGCAGAAGATATAGCTGCAGCAAATGATGTCATTGAAATGGCCTTTAAAAGAATGTCTGAAAGTCTGCAAGTTTTTACAAGGCCAACATCTCTCAACTCATCTGCAAATAACCCTCTCCCGAAAAATCCATTGGGTTCGAAAGTACTAAAGTGGATGTCTGACCAAAAGACCCACGTATTGACTATAGTCAGATCCAATGGAGATGTGAAGTACATATCAAGGAAAGAAGCACTAGGCCTTAGTGTTCAAGATTTGCAGGATCTCCTTGAACTTACATTGTGCCGGGATGAAGATGATATAAGTTCCAAAGAGTTTGAAGAAGAATTTAAAAGACAAGCAAGGGAACTTTTGATGAGTAATAAAGATCCAGAATAATGACAGGTTTTGACATTATCTGTTCCAGGGGGAGATTGTTGGGATTGAACCCTACCAGAGGAACAGATAATGTAAAGTCAAAACCTGGTCACAACAGTGGATTCACAATAAGCAGACGTTTACTCTAAGCTCTCCCCTTGACAGTGGTTATCTATCTGCTGATACACTCTAAGTACTGCTCTGAAGAACAACTGATGAACCGAACACTGATGAAACAGCTAAAGACTGCTAAAAGGCAAACACTGAGCTCTATCTACTGCTGTCTCTTAAGTACTGCTGAAGACCCAAACGCTGATCACCTTTTGAAGAAAGCACTGATGTTTCATACAGTCAGTGCTTGGGCTACAACAGTGGAACGTGAACAGTGTTAGACTTGTTTTATATTTTATCAGTTGTTAGACATCAGTAGTTTGTATAGACCAGTGTTTATAGTTTGTTAGGCTGTTAGATGTCACTATCATGGTGATGTCAGCTGAGGTACATCAGTAGTTTGGTTTGCCTATAAATATGACAGTATTCTGTACTGTTATATTCGATTCGTTTTGAGAGAGCTCTTCTCTTAAATCCAATCCTTTCATCTTGTGCAACCAACTCTGGAGTATCAGGCTGAGGGGGAGTTTAGTATGTAAGCATGTCTGTAATCTTTTGCTTTGATTTGTAAATCATTCGACTCTATGTGAAGCAAATGTTTTATCAAACTATTTCCTCCTTTGATTGTGTTTACAAAGTTTGTTTTCATTTCCGCTGCACTTTACATTGTTTCATATTCTTTAATTGTCCAAATCATACAAACAAACACAATCACAAGAGCCTCAGATCCTAACATAGAGCATTGGGGAAGGGCAAACAATCTGGAGCCATCTTGCGGTACTCGAGTTATTAACAACATTGTATCTTGAAATGCTTTAATCTTTTACTGGGAAACTCAATGTTTTAACAAACTTTGAACTCGCCAGCGTTATACTGATACACTTGTCTGCATGCTTGCAGGACATTAGGTGCATGGACTTGGAACTTGCTATCTGGGAGCACTGGAGGGGTCATGGGTCAAGTCTCTTAGTTACACATGACATGTTTATTGGTTTAGTACACTGGTTTGAAACAATTGAATAACAGTTCACTTTATGCTTCCGCTAAACGTAATGGTTTTATGTGATGTTTTGGAAATACTTTAAGTAATAAATGGAAACTTTTACTTACTATCTTGTTATAGCTCAATGTGATTGGTGGCTGGATCCTGGTACGTCACACCTTCCATGGGGGTTTTCGCATGTGGTATTTCGGGGGTGTGACAAGTGACACGGGTCGTGCTCACCCGACACGACCCCGTGCTCACTCCACTATAAGTTTTCTAAAAAACTCAGTTACTGGCACTCTGAGCACGGGCCGTGTTGATCCAACACGACCCCGTGCCCAGTGCCCAGTAACTGTGAATTTTGTTATTTTCCGTGCTTTTACATATTCAACCTAAATAAATCCTTTTTGTGACACATTGGGGACAATGTGTAATTTAAGTATGGGGGGAAGATAAAACCTTGAATCAATTGTCCTAAAACAAGCCTTACACAAAACTTGTTTGGAACCGCTAAACACCCCAAACTTTTTCAAAAACTTTATTTTCTTTCTTTGACTTATCTTAGATTAGTTGGGTAAATAAGTTCTAAAAATGATGTTTTTATTAACTTACATCTATAAACGCCATGATAAAAAGAACCGATTAAAGAAAATTATAAAAATGGGCCTAACAAATCTTTATAAAAATTGACTTGTTTATATATAAGTTTTTACACTACAACCTTTTTCCCACAAAAAATGAGTTTTGAGCCTTTAATGAGCACAAATATACATCTATAATAATAGCTCAAATTTTCGTTTCTTGTGTGATTAAGCCCATTTGGTTCTTACAACTCAAGAACTTGCCAAAGCAATACATCCCAAGTCCTTATCGACGCTAATCCAAGTAAATGACAGAGGCATTAGGACTAAACCCGTTTTCATCCAAAAACCTTTATTTTTCCTTAGCTTTTCCCTCAAATACTCCCCCTAGACAAACCATTTTGAGCCTTAAAACCTTTCGTTTCTTAAACCCGTAAACAAATTTTGCATAAACAACCACCCATCACCCCAAAAATCCAACCTTTTTAACTTATTTATCTTTTATTTTCAGTAAATTGTGGCTCTTTTGAAAAATTAACAAAATAAGTGAGTTAAAAAAATAACTATATAGCTACTTAGAATAAAATAAGCAAAAACAATATTGCTTATAAAATTGTAGTTTAAGCTAAGTCACAACAAATAAAATTTTTGTCAAAAGAAAAGCCGACATTTTACTATTTTTAGCCACTTTCAAATAAAACTCACCTACCCGAGCCCTAGCCTACCCTTTAAAAGTCCTCTCAATACCTACAAGGATTAAAATGTCAAAAAGGAGGAGGTTTGATTACTTGTCAAGCCTATAGAAGGAGTAATTTCCAAATTGTGTACGAGCGTTCTCAATTATACATTTTCGGCCGAGTGTTGAGTGATTACTTGTGAGGTGTGTAAAACGCATATATAACCAAAAAGAATTTTATAAAGGCGTATTATGCCCAAAATAAATATTTTTTCTTAAATTGTGTTGTAAATAAATCATGACCAAAAAGAATGTAAATGAAATAAAAAACAAAATAAGTTAGAACTTGGATTCCCGACACTCTAAAGATATGTCCAAACTTCTCTTCTACCCATTCCCTTTGGGCGTGTGAAGCTAATAAAGAGTTTTGCTTGAGGATAAACAAAGATTCAAGTGTGGAGGTATTTGATGTGTTCAAAATACAACATATAAATTACATCAAATAAGGCATAAAATCAACCCTTTTCTAGTACTAATGTTGGAAAAAGATTGTGTTTTTGTTCCTTTTTAATAAACAGGGTTAAAAGAGCTTAAAAGAACAAAAGACAGCAAAAAGACAGCAGAAACCAACATAAAATGCTATAAAGAAGGATTGACCAACTTGCGAAGCCCCCATCCACATCCAAACCCAAGAAATAACAAAGACAACAGCTCTGGCACGGGGTCGTGCTCACCTAGCATGAGCCGTGCCCGGTGGGAATTCACTGCAGTAGAAAGAGATAACAACAAAAGACAAATTTCAAGCTCAACACGGGGCCGTGCTAAATCAACACGGGTCGTGGTCAACTCTTCGATTTCTAGAAGCTGATGAAGTACAGCAAGTACATTGGCCACGGGCCGTGCCGTTGACACACGGGGCCGTGTTAGTACAAGTCTGGCAAAACAGTTAATGTAGAAGAGAGAGACTGATGGCCACGGGGCCGTGCTAGTCGGCCACAGGTCGTGGTGGATGTTCTGTTTTCAGCTATAAATAGGGATACTTAGTTTCACTTCAACGCATCCCTTGGCAAACCACTTCTCTCTCACTTGCCACCACTCCACCACCACTACAACACCATCATCCACCACCATCATCCATTTTTCCATCTTTAGAGTGTGTGTGTAGTCTCGGGATCCAAGATTGATAGTAAGAATCTTTGTCAAACAAAGGTCATGCTTAGTTAAATTCTTACATCACTTGGTGAAGACATATCTTTTATGTATTTCTTTTATGATTTCCAATCTTTGGCTACTTTTTAATTGGGTATGTATTAATGGCTTTAACAATTAGTTTTATATATTGAAGGAGAATTTATTCACCCATTCTTCATATGTCGTTTACTCAACATATTCATGTCTTTACGGTCTATATAAAGCATGTTAATTGCCTGTAACGGGGTTAGAATGGTGGATTGGGTGATTCTATATTTCGTTCAGTGTATAGATCCAGTGAGAACCAGGTGTAAGTTTAGTACTACTCCATGGATTGGCCCGGAATGACTGGCCTTACTGAGAGTAAGAAAACGCTTGCATCCCTTATTCATAAACTACAATTAAAACTTTAAACCAACCCCGCGTGGACTGTATCCCTACTGACTCAGACCAACGGGTTGAGGGTGATCGCCGCCCCGTAAGGGGGTCTACCACATTTTGCATTAATAACTTACTTAATTATCTTTCAATATTCCGACCTAGTGGGATTGTATCATTGCTGACTAAAACCCGTAGGTTGAGGGTAATGTCGTCTCCAAAAGAGGGGCCTACTACTATAACTAAGATAATCTCTTAAAATGCCCAAAGTGCGGAAATCATCAAAAGGGTACATGAAAGATAAGTCGGATCCAAGTGATTCTTTCTTTTCTATCATTTTTATTTTTAGTTTGTTTTCTGTTTTTATCTTTTTGTTAGTTGAAAAATCTTTTCTAAAAAATTGGTTCGATTAGACGTTGACGATAAGCCAGTACTAAAAGCTCTTGTGTCCTTGGATGACCTCGGTATCTTGCCATCACTATACTACGTCCGCGATGAGTGCACTTTCCCGAACGTGTGTAGAGTGATAGTAAAATATTAAGTTTTAAAAATTTAAAACTTGAAAATCGGTGAGTTAAATTAGAGCTAAAAATATAACTAAAAATATACTCACACCGACACACGTCACCGATAACTTTTCTATGAACAAGTTTACTAGTTAACGGAATTCGGTATTCTTTTATAAAATAAATATAATTATTTATATTTATTTCTAATGTCTGAAACTCGGAAATCTTTTATGAATAAATATAACTATTTATGTTTAGTTTAAACATCGAAACTCGGAAACGCTTTTATAAAAATAAATATAGTTTATATATTTATTTCAAACATCAAACAACTCGACGATTCTTTTTATAAAAATAAATATAACTATTATATTTATTTTAAACGACCTCAACACGAAAACTCTATTAAATAAATATAACTTTTTATATTTATTACAAACGCTTAAACGGCATATACCTATATTTTGATAATCATCATATGAGACGCGATATATAATACGAGTTTGTTATATATTATTTTCATATAAATATTCGTTACATACACGTACGACTTCTCGGGACGACTAACATGCTTATATCAATATATTTATATATTTTGAATCTCTCAAAAACTAAGTATTTCCAATACTTAGTAATTTCATCGACATTAAACGAAACGTAATGGATATACCTTCTCGTTTCTTTCAAGATAATAACCTACCATCGGATCGTTCAGTAAGCGATTCGGTAGAGCTCGGTGACACGTAGTTTAGTTACTGCATTTATTTAAAACTTATAAGATATTCCGTGTTAGGGATATTATAGAATGCACACTAGCGAGTCACATCTTAGAAACCACATCACGGAGTCGTAATTAACTAGCTTTGCACAAGGAAATCAAGGTGAGTTCATAACCCCACCTTTTTACGGTTTTACATTTTTATAAATGTTTTCGGGGTGGAAAGACATGCACATTTTGCAAAACATACAAGGTTTTCGATAAACAAAAATTACATATTTCTAAACCATTTTACAAACAAGTTTTAACTAACACAAATGGTTTGTGAACGTCAATAAACACAAATGGTTTACGAAAGGTTTCTGATAACTATACCGGTTTTTCAAACAAGCGTATTTTCGAAATGTACATACAATGTTTTCTAGTTTTCTAAACTTCGGGAAAATACACGTACAATGATATGTAGAAAACTAAGGAATGGTACATAGATCATGTCACGAAAAGGGTGAAACTTAAGCACCATTAATCAACGTATACATTTAGACCACGGAGCGAAAAGTTAGATTTAATGGGTTTCAGGCAGCCTCACTCTTGGCCCTCTATTTTCCTAAGAGTGCTTTTGGGTCTTAGTCGAGAAACGATGAAAAATGCCTAGGTTTGGATGCTTCCTATGTCGCCACACGTTAATGTCGTAGCTAATCATTAGTGATCTCAAGTTCCTTACATTTACAACTCAAAAACTTACATTTTACATTTTACAAACTTACACTTACATACCATGTTTTATACAAATACAACGCATAGGATCATGCATGCATGTTGTCATTGTCAGGTGTGGACATATTAGTCTGGGAATATAAGAAGGGATTGATTTACGTCTAATGGATGTTGTGACAGCCTACGTCTATGGCTCACTTGATACTAATGTTTACATGAAACTTCCTAAAGGATTCAAATTGCCAAACTCATGTAAATCTAGTTCTCGAGAACATATTTCAATCAAATTAAACAAATCATTATATGGGCTAAAACAATCTGGGTGTATGTGGTGTAATCGACTTAGTGAGTATTTGTCGAAAAAAGGCTATAAAAATGATTCTGTATGCCCGTGTATTTTTATAAAAATGTCAGGATCTGAATATGTTATAATTGTCATATATGTTGATGACCTGAATATAATTGGAACTCCAGGGGAGCTTCAAAAGGCAGTTGAATACTTGAAAAGAGAATTTGAAGTGAAAGACCTTGGAAAGACAAAGTTTTGTCTTGGATTACAAATTGAACACCTTAAGGGTGAAATCCTTATGCATCAAGAAACTTACATAGAGAAACTACTAAAAATATTTTACATGGAAAAGCCACATCCATTGAGTACTCCAATGGTTGTAAGGCCGCTTGATGTGGAAAAAGACCCATTCCGACCTCCCAAAGATGGAGAGGAAATCCTTGGTCCAGAAGTACCATATTTAAGTGCAATTGGTGCACTAATGTTTCTTGCTAGCCATACACGACCTGATATATCATTTTCTTTAAATTTATTGGAAAGATATAGTTCATGCCCAACAAAGAGGCATTGGAATGGGGTAAAACAAATATTTAGATACCTTCATGGTACAAAAGATATGGGTTTGTATTTTACAAATCAATCAAAAACAGGTTTGGTTGGTTTTGCAGATGTAGGGTATTTGTCTGATCCTCACACTAGGCGATCTCAAACTGGATATTTATTTATAAGTGGAGGTACTGCAATTTCATGGCGTTCGGTAAAGCATACAATCACAGCCACATCATCAAATCATGCAGAAATATTGGCGATACATGAAGCTAGTCGAGAATGTATTTGGTTAAGGACTGCAATACAACACGTTCGTTGATCTTGTGGTATTTCTTTAGGAGATGAAGGTCCGACAATCTTATATGAAGACAACACATCATGCATTTGCTCAACTTAAGGAAGGATACATCAAAGGTGATAGAACAAAGCACATTTTGCCAAAGTTCTTTTTTTACACATGATCTACAAAAGAATGGAGATATTATTGTCGAACAAAATTCGTTCTAGCAAAAATTTGGCAGACTTGTTCACTAAATCACTTCTGACCTCAACATTCAAGAAGTTAGTTCATGGGATCGGGATGCGTCGACTCAAGGATTTTAAGTGATCATCATCAGGGGGAGATAATACGCGTTGCAATCTTTTTCCCTTAGTCAAGGTTTTGTTTCTTTGGGTTTTCCTGACAAGGTTTTTAATGAGGCAACATTAAGCGTATGGAGTTGATAATCAAGGAGGAGTGTTATAAATAATTAATTATATTATGATTATCAATTCTGATAAGAAACTAAATGTAAATTTGTATTCAATCTCCAACTCAGTTCATCGACATTTGATACAAAATGTAACTATACATATAGACAATAACTGCCAAACAGTTATGTTTGTATATCTGGTTTTATAACACTCCCCCTCAAATATACATACTGTTCATTATACACTATTAATAACATTCTTCAGGATGATGTTAAATCGATACTTCAGGACCTATATGATAAACTGATACTGCAGGACCAGTTATGATGCCTCGTTAAAAACCTTGCTAAGAAAACCCAATGGGACAAAACTTAGTCAAGGAAAAGAGTAAAACGTGTATAATGATCCCCCTCAATATAACTAACGTCTTTTATGTGACACCCCCAAAATCCACCAAGCGGAGTACCACCGCTTGGAGGCGTGACGTGCCCAGGATCGAGCCACCAATCATATTGAACATCGTAATTAAGTAAATAAGACCAACCACAATACGATTGGTGACCAAAGCTAGTTAAGCATGTTTAGTTTAAACAGCGGAAGCATAAAAGTAAATCCAAAAGCATAAGTCCATAGTTTATAAGTTAAAGTTCAAAACGCAAGTTTAATAAGTTCATAAGGATTTAAATAATAAGCATGGAACATAACAGTTCGTACACCACAACGACTCCTTCCTCATGCAAGCTCCAAGCGTTTAGAGACCTGTAAGGCATGTAACAACGAGTCAACAAGAAAGTTGAGTGAGTTCACGTTTGGTTGTTTAGTTTTAAGTTGTTTCTGAAAAACGTGGTTTGACTTTCGTTGGCTTAATTGCCGTGGGGGTTACCCCGTAGTTGAAAGTTTGTTTAACCAGTTCCTTTTTCATTACCCAAACCATACCATAATCAGTGGGGGCTTTCCCCGTGTGAACTACTAGACGGTATGATATCGACTACTACGCAAATAAGTTGTGCCCTATATCCGTGTCTATCATCACTGATAGTCTGCCATAGTCCATTAGTACACGCCCGTCCGACCGGCACGGTGTGAGGTTTGTTAAACCTAATAGCGCTATTAACTAATGACCCGCTCGCCATTGGCCTCGGCGATTAAGTCGATATAATGAAGAGGGACTTATTGATAGAGTTTTGTCTAGCTAGTTTTAAGGTTGTTGTCCTACCCAAGGAGGACGAACGTACGTATTCTGCACAAGGAGAATTCGTAGGATTAATAATGGCACCCTACCTATGGAGGATGGCCGTACATATCCTCCCAAGGGGATATGTAGATTTAGTTTTAATTCTTTAACCCATTCCCAAGCCACCGGGAATCCCATGCCTTAGAAAGTGTGTGAACTCACCTCGGTTTGCTCGGTTGGATTCTCAAATATAGCTAACAGTCAAGGTCGGTCAATCGCGTCCTAATATGATTACCAGTTAGTCATTTAGTGATTTTTAAATAGAGCACAAAATTACTACACGTATCTATCACATAACATGCATCACTTTAACGGTTCATGCTCATATAAACTTCCCATCCCTTCCCCACTCATAAAAAAACATACGATAATGCACCTAACACTTTTATTGACACATAATTAGGTTAGATCATTCACAGATAGCATATTCGCCATTTAGACACACAAATTACAGCTTATGTCATTTCAGCATAAATATTCAAAACCGGGCTGTTTTCGGACATTTTAATAAAATAGTTAACTTATTCCAAAAATTCCCAAATTTTTACAGAAGGTCTTAAACGTTCCAAATTTTGTTGTGTAAAAATATCGGGGTCTAGTTCATTACTAATATTTTATAAAAATTCATTTTCCAGACTGAACTCAGATTTATCTTTTTCTGACCACAGTCCACGGAATAATTTATTTAAAATTCATCGAGAGTCCGATTTATGAAATTCCAGTGAGACAATTACAAATACATCGGGGGTCATCTACAGTACAAGTTTCAAGATCTAACTCTACACAGAACTCAAGTTATGACAGAAAACAAAACGCACATTTTCAGCAGAAAAATGCAGCTCTAGCTGCTGTTTCAAAATGACACTTTAAAAATAGTAAACGAAGTCCAAAAATTATGATTCCGGTGCCATTAGAACCGTATTTCATAATAACATGTTATAGACTCAAAATATCAGTTTTTCGTTGATTTATGGTTGTAAAAGCTTGGACAGATTCTGTTTTCAGCCTTTAACACTCTAAAGCGCGATCGATTGATTCCGTTAGCGTGTTTAGTGATCACAACAACGTCAAACATCAATATTACAAGTAGATCAGAAACTAAATCAGTAACATAATCAAGACAACTTCAGTTTATCATCACTTCATCATGTTTCATCAATATTTCATTACAAGTTTGTTTATATGCAAGACTTTGTTCATGGTTCTTTAGTGTTCATGGATTTTCATCATCAAACATCTATTAACCACTTAAATAACATAAAGAATGAACGGATCTAAGTTCTTACCACTAGCTCAAGGCTAGGGAAGTTCGAGTGAAGAAATGTGGTGGTTAATAGCGAATGGAGAAGGTCCTTCCACTTCCGAGAGCACCGAGCTTTGTTGTATGATCTCTAACACCCTTTGATCACTAGAGATTGCATGAAAGAAACTTGATGATGATGGTGGTGGTTGTGGGTGGTCTCGGCCGAACAAGCAAGAGGGAAGAAGAAAATGGAGTTTGTTGTTGGTTGTGAATGATGAGAGTGATGGGTATCTAGTGGGTTAAATAGAGAACTTACAACATTGTTTTATCTATTGGTTACTATGTTCCCTAATGGTCCAACATAATCACATAAACAATTCAAATAAATCAAGGGGGTGGGTACACCCCTTGTAACCGTGAGATGGGGGGGATAGTTTAGTTGGGTTTGAATGGATGTTTACTAATCTAGTTTGATTTCCCATGTTTAGCTAGTGTGTTATAATGTGTAATATAATATTTAGTGTATTAGGGTGTTCGGGGACCCTAACTAGCTCAGAAAAATAGAAATAATGTGTTTGACAATATTTTTGTGTTCCGAGTAAATTCAGGTTGTTCGGTTCGGCGTTGTTCCGTTAAAGTGCTTAATTAATCCGTAAAGCGTCCTACATATATATTTTTGCAACGTTTTTAATTTTTAACACTCAGGAAGGCATGCCGGACTATTTAGTAACTTTTATGTATACTATTAGTATGTTAACAAATACATGTAAGCATAACACAGAAATCAGAGAGCAGTTAAGTAATTCCACACAGTCGTCAAACACTTTAATTATCAAAAATAAATTGTACGGAATACATGGGATTTTGAGGGTTGTCACATTCTCCCCCTGTTAAGAGAATTTCGTCCCAAAATTTAGCGCGTGGTTAGTGAGGAAGCTAGTTAAGTTGCATTGTTTTCCTGATTTTCCTGGGGTGTCACATCATCCCCCCGTTGATTTGGAATTTCATCCCGAAATTCTGCAGTAGCTTCAGCCTCAGTAGTGGTTGCATTTTTCTTAAACAGCTGGGGGTACTTGAGTTTCATTTGGTCTTCTCGTTCCCAGGTATACTCTAGGCCACGACGGGAATCCCAATGAACTCGAACGAGAGGTATTCTTGTGTGCTTAAGAATCTTAACATCTCGATCAGTAATCTCTACAAGTTCCTCGACGAATCACAGCTGGTCGTCGATAGTGAGTTCCTTGAGAGGAACTATGAGGGTCTCATCTGACAGACACTTCTTCAGATTTGACACGTGGAATACATTGTGAACTCCGCTGAGTTTTTTGGGTAGATTCAACCTGTAGGCGACTTTGCCAATTTTCTCGATGATTTCGAACGGTCCGACATAACGCGGATTGAGCTTGCCTCGTTTGCCAAAACGGACTACACCTTTCCAAGGTGAGACTTTGAGTAACACTCGATCCCCAACCTGGAACTCGAGTGGTTTTCTTCCCTTATCAGCATAGCTTTTCTGACGTTCACGAGCTGCCGCCATTCGCTGTCGTATCTGAGCATTTCTCTCGGTGGTATCTACCACAAGTTTTGGGCCAGTGATTTGGCTGTCACCAACTTCTGCCCAACAGAGAGGTGATTGGCATTTGCGTCCGTACAATGCCTCGAATGGAGCGGCTTGGATGCTGGCGTGGTAGCTGTTGTTATACGAAAACTCCACCAGCGGGAGGTGCTTTTCCCAGCCATTACCAAAATCGATTACACATGCCCTAAGCATGTCTTCAAGGGTTTGGATGGTGCGTTCAGATTGCCCATCCGTCTGTGGGTGATAAGCGGTGCTCATATCTAAACGTGAGCCAAAGGACTTGTGCATTGCTTGCCACAGTTCAGAAGTAAAATGCGCGTCACGATCAGAAATGATGGAGGTTGGCACTCCGTGCCTTGACACCACTTCTTTTAGGTAAATGTCTGCAAGTGTAGAAAACTTATCCATTTCTTTGATAGCCAGAAAATGTGCAGACTTGGTCAGTCGATCTACGATCACCCAAATGGTATCGTTTCTGCGTTGAGATCTAGGCAGACCAGTAACGAAATCCATGGAAATTTGCTCCCATTTCCATTTCGGGATCTCCGGTTGTTGAAGTAGGCCTGATGGTTTCTGATATTCAGTCTTGACTCTCGCACAAGTCAAGCACTTACTGACGTAGGTTTCTATGTGGGCTTTCATGCCAGGCCACCAATACGTAGTCTTGTGGTCGTGGTACATTTTATCCGAACCAGGATGTACCGAATAACGAGACTTGTGTGCTTCATCCATCACAAGCTCGCGTAGGTCTCCATAAAGTGGAATCCAGATGCGTCCGTTAACATAGTAGGCGCCGTCTTCCTTTTGTTCCAGCCGTTGCCTCGATCCTCGTAGGGACTCAGCCCTGATGTTTTCTGCTTTCAATGCTTCAACCTGAGCATCGCGAATCTAAGCGGGGAGGTTAGATTGGATGGTATGCTGTAAAGCACGTACACGCTTAGGGATAGTATCATTTCGACTGAGGGCATCGGCTACAACATTGGCCTTGCCCGGATGATATTTGATAGCGCATTCATAATCATTCAAGAGCTCAACCCATCGGCGTTGACGCATGTTTAACTCCTTTTGCTTGAAGATATGCTCGAGACTCCTGTGATCGGTGTAAATGGTGCACTTGGTACCGTACAGGTAATGTCTCCATATCTTAAGTGCGAAAACAACTGCTCCCAGCTCCAGATCGTGAGTAGTGTAATTTCTTTCGTGAACTTTGAGTTGGCGTGATGCGTAGGCAATGACCTTGTCACGTTGCATCAACACGCAACCAAGTCCTTGGATGGAAGCATCGCAGTAAACTACAAAATCATTTGCGCCTTCGGGCAATGAGAGGATAGGCGCGCTACAAAGTCTATCTTTCAAGTGCTGAAATGCGGACTCCTGTGCATCACCCCAATGATAGATGACACCTTTCTGAGTCAGTGAAGTGAGAGGTTGCGCAATCTTGGAGAAATCTTTGATAAATCTTCTGTAATATCCTGCCAAACCCAAGAATTGGCGGATTTCTGTTGGTGTACGAGGTGCAGGCCAGTTCCTGATCGAGTCAACCTTGGATGGATCAACATGAATTCCATCCTTGTTTACCACATGGCCAAGAAAATGGACTTCACGAAGCCAGAAGTCACATTTCGAAAACTTGGCATACAACTGCTCTTTTCAAAGGAGTTCCAGCATAAGTCGTAGATGCTGCTCGTGTTCCTCCTGACTCTTCGAATAGATCAGGATATCGTCGATGAATACAATGACAAACTTATCCAGGTAAGGCTTGCACACTCGGTTCATGAGATCCATGAAGACCGCTGGTGCATTCGTCAATCCGAAAGGTATAACCAGAAACTCGTAATGGCCGTAGTGAGTTCTGAATGTTGTTTTGGAGACGTCCTCATCTCGGACTCTCAGCTGATGGTATCCCGATCTCAAATCAATCTTAGAGTAATAGCTCGACCCTTGCAACTGGTCGAACAAGTCGTCAATACGTGGAAGAGGATAACGATTATTCACAGTCACCTTGTTGAGTTCGCGGTAGTCAATACACATTCTGAAAGTACCATCTTTCTTTTTCACAAACAAGACTGGAGCTCCCCAGGGCGAAGAGCTAGGACGTATGAAACCCTTTTCCAAGAGTTCTTGTAATTGCGTGGACAGTTCTTCAAGTTCTGATGGAGCTAGACGATATGGCGCTCGAGCTATGGGCGCTGCTCCAGGAGCTAGACGATATCAGTTTTTCGTTGAGTTATGACCTGTTTACAGCCAACTGAAGTTGGCTATAAAAGCTTGGACAGATTCTGTTTTCAGCCTTTAACACTCTAAAGCGCGTTCGATTGATTCCGTTAGCGTGTTTAGTGATCACAACAACGTCAAACATCAATATTACAAGTAGATCAGCAAGTAAATCAGTAACATAATCAAGACAACTTCAGTTTATCATCACTTCATCATGTTTCATCAATATTTCTTTACAAGTTTGTTTATATGCAAGACTTTGTTCATGGTTCTTTAGTGTTCATGGATTTTCATCATCAAACATCTATTAACCACTTAAATAACATAAAGAATGAACGGATCTAAGTTCTTACCACTAGCTCAAGGCTAGGGAAGTTCAAGTGAAGAAATGTGGTGGTTAATAGCGAATGGAGAAGGTCCTTCCACTTCCGAGAGCACCGAGCTTTGTTGTATGATCTCTAACACCCTTTGATCACTAGAGATTGCATGAAAGAAACTTGATGATGATGATGATGGTGGTTGTGGGTGGTCTCGGCCGAACAAGCAAGAGGGAAGAAGAAAATGGAGTTTGTTGTTGGTTGTGAATGATGAGAGTGATGGGTATCTAGTGGGTTAAATAGAGAACTTCCAACATTGTTTTATCTGTTGGTTACTATGTTCCCTAATGGTCCAACATAATCACATAAACAATTCAAAGAAATCAAGGGGGTGGGTACACCCCTTGTAACCGTGAGATGGCGGGGGGGGGGGTAGTTTAGTTGGGTTTGAATGGATGTTTACTAATCTAGTTTGATTTCCAATGTTTAGTTAGTGTGTTATAATGTGTAATATAATATTTAGTGTATTAGGGTATTCGGGGACCCTAACTAGCTCAGAAAAATAGAAATAATGTGTTTGACAATATTTTTGTGTTCCGGGTAAAGTCCGGTTGTTCGGTTCGGCGTTGTTCCGTTAAAGTGCTTAATTAATCCGTAAAGCGTCCTACATATATATTTTTGCAACGTTTTTAATTTTTAGCACTCAGGAAGGCATGCTGGACTATTTAGTAATTTTTCTGTATACTATTAGTATGTTAACAAATACATGTAAACATAACACAGAAATCAGAGAGCAGTTAAGTAATTCCACACAGTCGTCAAACACTTTAATTATCAAAAATAAATTGTACGGAATACATGGGATTTTGAGGGTTGTCACATTCTCCCCCTGTTAAGAGAATTTCGTCCTGAAATTTAGCGCGTGGTTACTGAGGAAGCTAGTTAAGTTGCGTTGTTTTCCTGATTTTCCTGGGGTGTCACATTTTAATCTACGAAGCCCGATCTCATGTGATAACTGCTCGAAACTGCTTCTATGTAAAGATTTTGTGAACAGGTTAGCTAAATTTTCACTTGACTTGATCTGGCGAACGTCAATTTCCCCTTCTTTCTGCAAGTCACATGTTGAGAAGAACTTTGGTAAGATGTGCTTTGTTCAATCACCCTTGATGTAACCTTCTCTGATATGAGCTATGCAAGCAGCATTGTCTTCATAAATAATTGTCGGCTCCTTCTTGATCCATTCTAATCCGCATACTTCTTGTATGTGATTAATCATTGATCTCAACCACACACAATCTCGACCAACATCATATAGTGCAATTAATTCGGCATGGTTTGATGATGTTACTGTAAGTGTTTGCTTAGTTAACTTCCAAGAAATTGTTGTACCACCGTATGTGAATACATAACCTATATGAGATTTTGCTTTGTGAGTATCTGATAGATATCCGACATCAGCATACCCAACAAGCTGGGACTTTTGATCTTTTTGATAGAAAAAACCTAAGTCTTGTGTGCTGCAAATATACCGGAATATATGTTTTACACCATTCTAGTGTCTACGTGTTGGATTCGAACTGTATCTCGCTAGTACGTGAACTGCAAATGCAATGTCAGGCCTTGTGTTATTTGCGAGATACATAAGGGCACCGATCGCGCTTAAGTACGGTACTTCCGGAGCAAGTACTTCTTCGCCTTCTTCTTGAGGGCGATAAGGATCCTTGTGTGGATCTAGCGGTCGGACAACCATAGATACGCTAAACGGATGTGCTTTATCCATGTTGAAATGTAGTAACATCTTCTGGATATAGTTTGATTGATGGACAAATGTGCCATTGCACAGATACTCAAATTGTAGTCCGATGCATAACTTTTTCATACCAAGATCTTTCATTTCAAATTCCTTCTTTAACAACTGAACAGCTTTCTCTATCTCTTCAAGAGATCCGATGATTTTGATATCATCAACATAGACTGCTATAATAGTGAAATTTGAGAGTGATCTTTTTTATAAAGACACATGGACTGATTACATCAGCCTTGTATCCTTCCTTTTCGAGATATTCTCTAAGTCGATTGTACCACATACGACCAGATTGTTTGAGACCATATAAAGATCTCTGGAGCTTATAGAACACATATCTCGAGGTGTTGATTTTAATGCTTCAGGCAATTTTAATCCTTTACGGTTTTTCATGTAGATGTCATTTTCAAATGTCCCGTATAAGTATGCGGTGATGACATCCATTAGTCTCATATGAAGTCCTTCATACATTGTGAGGCCGATTAGGAACCTAAGGGTTATCGCATCCACTACAGAGGAATACATTTCCTCATAATCAACTCCTGGGATTTGGGAAAACCCTTGCGTTACAAGTCGAGCCTTATATCGTACAATCTCATTCTTCACATTCTCTTTATTGCAAACACCCATTTATAACCTACTGGTTTGATGTCTATGGGTGTTCGGACTACAGGTCCGAAAACATGTCGCTTTTCGAGCGAATTTAATTCGGCATTTATGGCTTCTTGCCATCTTGGACAATCATTTCTATGCATGCACTCTTCTAAAGTTTTAGGTACGTAATCATTTTCATTGACTACATCCGTTGCTATAGCATATGCAAATATATCATCAACACGTGTTTTATTCTGGTTCCACAGTGTACTATCTTGTACATAATTAATAGAGATCTCATTTTCGTTTGGTACCGGTGTTTCTTTTGAAATTTCATTTTCCTCTGGACTTATAGTTGTCTCTTCCGGGACATTTACCTCTATCGGGGTTTCATTTATAACCTTTTGTGAGTTTTCACCAATTGCGTTACTTTGCTCTTTTCGTTTCCGTGGGTTTTTGTCTTTAGAACCGATTGGTCTCCAGCGCTTTCGTTGTATAGTAATCGCTTCTGGGATTATTTCAATTCAAGCAGGTGCATTTGATGCTGGTACATGTGACTTTGTCACTCTATTCGTGTCTGTAAATGCATCTAGTAATTCATTTGCTATTCTTTGCAATGTATAATCTTTTGGACTTCATATTCAAATTGACCACTTCGGGGGTCGAGATTTGATAGCGATGATGCATTCCACATTATTTCTTGTGTTACCAGTCTTTCTTTATCCTTATCTCCCCCTAAGACTGGGAACATCGTTTCATCAAAATGACAGTCAGCATACCGTGTTGTAAACATGTCTCCCGTCATTGGTTCTAAGTATTTAATAATGGACGGGGAGTTAAAACCAATATAGATACCCAATCTTCTTTGGGGTCCCATTGTAGTACGTTGTGGTGGCGGTATTGGTACATATACCGCACAACCAAAAATTCTAAGGTGGGACAAACTTGGTTCTCGTCCGGAGACCAGTTGCAATGGGGAGTATTCGTGATCAGCAGTTGGTGTCAATCTAACCAGTGCAACGGCATGCAAAATAGCATGACCCCATGCAGAAGATGGTAGTTTACATCTGATTAATAGTGGTCTAGCGATTATTTGTAATCGTTTAATCAGTGATTCAGCTAAACCGTTTTGTGTGTGAACTTGAGGTACTGAATGTTCAACATTGATCCCGATTGACATACGATTGTCATTAAAAGCTTGAGATGTGAACTCTCTGCATTATCCATCCGGATGTTTCTAATTTGATTGTCTGGGAAATTAGCTCTCAGTTGTATGATTTGAGCTAGAAGTCGGGCAAATGCTACATTTCGAGTAGCAAAAAGACTCACATGTGACCACCTTGAGGATGCGTCAATTAAGACCAAGAAATAGCGGAATGGTCTACACGGAGGGTGAATAGGCCCATAAATATCCCCTTGGATTCTTTATAAAAATGATGGGGTTTCATGTATCAATTTAGTTTGTGAAGGCCGAGTTATAAGTTTGCCCAGAGAGCATGCTGCACATGATAAATCTTGTGGTAGCAAAACTTTTAAGTTTTTGAGAGGGTGCCCGTTTGCACTTTTGATTATTCGTCTCATCATTATGCTACCAGGGTGACCTAGACGGTTATGCCATATAGTAAATGTGTCTTTATCTAATAGCTTTTGCTTACTCACCATGTATGATTAGATATGATTGATATTAGTACAATATAATCCAGAGGATAAGGCTTCTAATTGTTCAACAATGGTTTCTTGGCCATTTTTGTTTAAACTAATTTGAAGATATTCAATTTTATTTTCAGATATTGTTTTTAGGTGGTAACCGTTTCTCCGAATATCTTTAAAGCTAAGTAAATTTCTTCTGGATTTACTAGAAAATAATGCATTATCAATAGTTACTGGGGTACCCGAAGATAATGTTATGTGTGCTCTGCCGGAGCCTTCTATAAGGTTACTGACACCAGATATAGTACCAATCGGTGTCTCTACTGGAGACAACTTAGAGAAAAATTTCATATCTTTGAGAATAGTGTTAGTACTACCGTTATCTACCATATATTCATCACCAATAATAGCTCTACTGGAGCTAGCATGCATATTTCTTCAGGAAATAAAAATAAATAAAAGTTAATGCAAAGAAGTAAAATGAAACATTGCAAGAGTTTCAAACAAACCAAATACAAAGGTCATAGCGTGAAAAGTAAAGCATAAAAGGTACATTAAATATGTTTAAACATCACGAACATTTTCAATGAAATCTCGTGCATCCAAATGAACGTCTGGTATCGTGGCTGGAGGTGCATCCTCAATCAGATTAATTTCAGTGTTCTCTCCTTTTTCTTTCATCATGCGTCGATATGCCTCAACGAAGTGTTTAGGGGTGCGATATGTGCGGGACCAATGATTTGACCATCCCACATTTATAACAAATGTTGCTTTTCCCGCTACTTTTCCCTTTTAAAAGTCGCCCTGTATTATGTAGACTCGATTCACCACCGCTATTTTTAGTGTTCTGGGACTCTCGATGCCATGTATATCCCCATCCTCGACCACGACCACGACCTCTGCTGGGGCCGCGACCTCTACCTCTACCTCATCCGAAATCATCCACAAGTGGTTAACTATGCTAATAACGAATATGAAGAAGATTTAACGAGCGAGCAATCTTACTTTTATTCGATTCAAGAGAGATGGGCTTATAGCACCAACGGCCTCTTCATGGGCAATGATAGAGCTCCGTTTATTGCCACGTCATCTAATGTGACAGCTGGCGATATATATAGGACGTCACGCGTTTCTCCCACTTCACTTAGGTACTATGGACTATGTTTGAGGAAAGGGAGTTATAAAATGTGACTCCACTTTGTTGAAATAAGTTATACAGATGACATGACATTTAGTAGTCTCGGAAGACGCTATTTTGATATTTCCATCCAAGTAAGTAATATTATTTTGATGGTGACTTGATATGACATAACATGAACCAAGGGTTTTTCGCGTAAGGGTTTTGCAAGCGAGAGACTTCAACATTGCAAAAAAAGCTAACGGTGTTGGAAGGGGTATTTTCGTAGATTTTGATAATGTTATGGTTAATGGTAGCACCCTGGAGATCCACTTGTACTGGGCAGGGAAGGGGACGACAGCCATTCCAGATAGAGGCATATACGGACCTCTTTTATCCGCTATTGCAATAACACCAAACTATGACGTCAGAATAGGATCGGGACTCTCTGCTGGAGCTATAGCCGGTATTGTGATTGGTTCCTGCATATTTACTGGGCTAATTTTGGCTATGCTTTGGAAGAAAGGTTATTTAGGTGGAGATAAAGAAGATAAAGAGCTCCGTGCACTTGAATTACAAACCAACTATTTTAGTCTACAACAAATCAAATCTGCTACACATAACTTTGATTCTGTAAATAAGATTGGTGAAGGCGGCTTTGGACCGGTTTACAAAGGTGTACTCTCAGATGGTTCTGAAATTGTTGTTAAGCATTTATCAGCCAAATCAAAACAGGGGAACAGTGAATTTGTGAATGAAATAGTCATGATATCCGCTTTACAACATCCAAATCTTATTAAACTTTATGGTTGTTGCATTGAAGGAAAAGAGTTATTACTAATATACGAATATCTGGAAAATAACTGTCTTGCACGCGCCCTTTTTGGTAGTGATGACCAGAAGCTTAAGTTGGACTGGTCTAGAAGAAAAAAGATATGCATGCAAATAACGTGCGATTTAGCTTATCTCCATGAGGGATCAAGATTAAAAATTGTTCATAGAGACATAAAAGCCACTAATGTGCTTCTAGACAAGGATCTTAATGCTAAAATATCTGATTTTGGTTTAGCGAAATTGGATGAAAGAGAGAATACTCATATCAGCACACGAATTGCAAGAACAATGTGAGATTTTTTCTCTTTAATCGAACAACTTGAACTATTTAAGTATGGGAACCTTATGGCGTAAATTCGTAGAGGGTATATCGCTCCAGAATATGCAATGAGAGGGTACTTGACAGATAAAGCAGATGTTTACAGCTTTAGAATTGTCGCATTGGAGATTGTTAGCGGGAAAAGCAATACAAATTACTGGCCAAAGGAAGAGTTTGTCTACCTCCTAGACTGGGTAACTTCTAGTAGATAAAAGGTAAAACAGTCATTTTACACAAACTTAACAAATTTTGTTACGTAAGTTAGGGTTAGAACACAAACTGAAAATCACATATTTTAAGTATAAAACTGTTTAAAGTTAGAGCCTTTCGTGCTGATTACGTGATAAGAAACTAAAAGAAATTTTGTATTCAATCTCCAAATCAGTTCATCGACATTTGATACAAAATGTAACTATACATATAGACAATAACTGCCAAAAGTTATGTTTGTATATCTGGTTTTATAACAAATTTCTAATATAGTCCAACTTGTTCTTCAAGACTTTTCCCCATTATAAATACTTCATGTATTCTAATGTAAAAGACACCATTAATAATAAACATATTTTTCTCTTTCAATATCTCTTCTCATCTTCTTCTTGTTATTAGGCCACACGGGGCGGTCCCGTGATGGCATTGTACAACGCGTTGAATGGCCACGGAACACCGCCGCCGGTGCTTTCTATCACTCGTGGAAGTATAACGAGTTATGGTGGTCACGCGTTGAACTTTGAGTTTTGATAGGGTATGACTTGTACATTGTGCATTAATACTTGTACATTGGAATCCCCATCACTAGTGATACCACCCCCACTACATTTCTATCACTATCACTAGAATATTGGGTGCTGACATGGCATGATTTGATTGGGTGCTCCCATCACTAGAACTCATCACTAGTGAACCACCCCTACCCCCTAGGCTTTTTCATAACAATTACACTATTCTACATAATGACTAATTGACTAGACGTTTTATTTGGCTTCAATTTGAATAATATTGTCTAATAATTATATTCTTTTTGGAAATAATAAGATAATGTCCCACCGTATGGAAATGTTGGTTGACTGTGTGTGAACCAACAGCGCCTTATTGGCAATAATTGTTGGGGCAATTGTTTAAAGATAGGGTGCCCCACGATCACAATAAAACAAAAAGGCTATGGGAGATTGCCTACACGGCCCTCCATCTCTCCATTTATTATTTCGGTGAAAAATATAATTTATTAAAATAAAAAGATATCAAAATATTTAGGTTTGTTTTTATTTTCATTTCTCCGATTTGTTACTGTGTAGTTTGGTGACAATGCGCTAAATTCCAAAAATGCCATTATTTGTGTCGTATTCTTGAGGGAAAATACAAATTTTACATTAATTATTTTATTTGTTGTGCAAAATAATGAATATTAGTGATATTCATGTTAATTATAACACGATGCATAGATTGTGTTTTACTAATCATACAACTCTATAAGAGTTTAAAGTTATCTTTGTTATGTAATATTGTAAATTTGTATGTTTAAGATTATCATGTTTAGGTTGTCTATTAATCTATTATAAATGGAAAAACTCGTACATCAGGAATGAAGATTAGTAAGTTTTTCACTAAACTAACTAATACTTTTTTAATAGAACTTACTTGATTTTCATAATGTATTCTTTATTATATATTTTGAATGTTACCTTATTACAAATGATTATGACATTTACTTTTGTTTCATCTTTATAATTGCATGTTGATAACTTGACATGGACTAACGGATCAATAAAATGAGTTTATTTTCAAGTTACATTGATCGACTATAGATATATCTGGTTGATAACATGTCTTTTTTATATTAATTGTTTTCTGTAAGATTGGTTTTCCTTAGGGTGTTAGGAGTGGTTAAACACTTTGGAGTGACAAACCAAAAAACCGACCAATCAGAGCTCGTCATGTCATTCAGTCAAAAATGTTTAAACTTAGGTGAAAAGTGTTAGCAATGGTTTAGACACTTGTTGAAGTGGTAAATTTTTTTTTTAAAAGAAAAAAAAAGTGTGATTGGTTGAGATAGGAATGGACCCCACCCCACAATACCCTCTCTCTCTCCTTCCTCCCTTCCCCGCGTCGGCTTCCACCCATTGAATCAAACCTTCATGCGGCAAACTGATCGGCATTGGTTGCCGATTGATCAGAGTGCGGTGCAGGGTGGGTTTGCCGCCCCACTCCGGACACCCTTACATCATTCATTAACAGTGAAATGTGAAAGAAGGAGATAATGAATTCATTAAATTTTCTTCGTTAACTTCGAGAGAAAATTTAATGGGTTTAAAGTTAGTTTTTTTTTTTTTGAACGGCCAACGAATCCTTCAAACGGGCTACTGGCGAAATTGATCACAACGGAATACATTGGCCTCCGAACCGGGGAAAACCCTCACCTAGGGCCGAAGCCCGTGAACACTCGCCCGAAGGCACGACAGTGCGTTGAGATAAAACCCGCTCAGTTCAAGGATCAAACTAGCGATCTCCACCTATTCGTCTAGTCTCCCATCATCACTAGGTGCCGCAGAAAATAATGGGGCATGACAGGAATCGAACTTGGGTCCCTTAGAACAACAGGACTCTTCATTACCACTCCACCACCACCTCATTAGCTTTAAAGTTAGTTTTATTTGGCAAAAGTTCATGGAAAAGAATCTACACATTGCAAGCATCATTTGAAAGACCCACAGGCAAATGAATTCAGAGAGCAAAGGAAGTTCTAAAAGAGTTGATGTTACAATGTATGAGATTATAAACACTTCTTCTGCACATGTCTCGTTTGAATCTGTTCCTATTTCAGATTGAGAGACATGTGTTGCTTGATGTTTTCACTTATTTCTAATTTATTTTTACATTTTTTTTCTTGAGAAATGAATTGAAAGAGAGGAGTGAATGAACATCTTGATCTTCACACCTCATATCAAGAGGCTTGTCAAACTGGTCAAAATCATTGCTAGGGAATAAAGAAAAGAATGTTTGGTGGGCCGATAAAATGGAATCACTCATTCCAAAATGCACTCCATTCCCTCAAAATCATTCCATCCCCCCCTGTTTTTTTCGTATTCCATTTCCTCTTCACCCTTCATTAACAACACCACAACCCACCAATGTTACCACCATCCATCACCGCCATCCGCCGTCGTCACCCACCACCGCCATAGCTACCACTGCCGCCGGCCAGCTCCGACCACCGCCACCGCCCACCATCGCCACCCACCAACAACACCACCACTACAACCGCAACCATCGCCACCACCTCCCCCACCAGCCACCGTTGATGCCGCCATTGCTGCCACCTCCGATCACCACCACCACCCACCTCCGCCACTACTGTCGTTGGCACTACTGATCATCGTCGCTACCCACGTCCGCCACTGGCACCCACGATCGTCGTCAATCGCCACCGTCGTTGTCACACCCCGATATTTCCACGTATTACCGGTGGGCCCGGTGGGGAGTAACGTGACGTAGTTGATATCATCATAGTCAAACAACACAATTTTAAAATGCACAACGGAAGCAAAAGGTGAATCACATTACAAACCGAATATAAAGTAATATCAAAGTATTACAAACGGACTGTAAAGGATCTACAGGCGGATCAAATAAAAAGAAACATAGTTCATCAGACTTAAAATGCATCCAAGTATGCGAGACTCTTATTGATGCTAAGGAGAAGCCAGCGTATTTCGATTAGTACCTGCACTTAGCCTTTTTGGGAAAATATGTCAGTTTACACTGGTAAATACAATTAACTGACTCATTTTGAAAAGGTTTAGAAAAATTGATTTGAATGCACAAGGCACAAAACATTTAATAACTTGGGATAATTATTTATATATAAACTTGTAAAAGAATTACATGTTTCTTATACGTTCAGTAGCCCGGATTAACACCGAGTTAAAGATTAATGGACACACCACATGATATAGTCCCGCGGCGAGTTATTCCCAAAACCGGCGGTTATACCTTATTATTTATATATGCACTGTCGGGTGTACGCCTACACCTCGTGCTTAGGTCGTGGCCATTTCTTAAAATGATGCCAAGGATATCCGGGACATGGTCATTAACCCCCCAAAGGCTTTAAACAAACAAAACAGATTAAACGGGTCATCTGAATAAATTAACCTTCATATGATTAACAATTCAATGCCCGACCAAACGGTATTTTATATACCGTACCCCAAGCCCGTATAAGGGAAAATAAGTTAAAAGTATTTACATGAGCAAGTAAAATTCACAAACAGCAAGTGCAAATAGCTTTTACCGGGTCTCCTAATCGGGAACAAATGTTTTTAATAACCTATTAGATTCCTAACGGGTCTTTAATTAAGCCTAAACTTAGACCGATTAGTTTTAAAAGAAGATACAGTTCAAACGCACGACTAAGAGAAGACCGGAATAGAATGTGATTTAGACCCGACAAGTTTGGAGACTTGTGTAATATGGGTAAACTAAACACCTTCTGGCTTTTGAGACAAAAATGATAAGGTTTGACCCGTTTCGGCTAATTTTTGCAAACTAGTTACATAAACCGCACCGAACGCGAATAATGCGTAACATGTAACCAAATGATTCATGAACAGGTTTTCTAAGTTAATATGCCTTAAATATGTTGTGACATCAGTAAGATATCTTCTATTATGCCCAAAATGGATTTAAACTCAAATTATGCCCCGTAGGGGTATTTTGGTCATTTAAAAAGGTTATAAAAGATATTTAACATGATTCTGAGTTTCAGTTATGATATAATCAATAAATACACTTAAATTAATAGGCAATATCAGTAGGGTATTACATATATATGAAATTTACCATTTATAACTAAGTTAGGCACCGTAGGGGCATTTTGGTAATTTCACATAAGCCTAAAAGGTCAATTCTGGAAATCTGAGTTTAAAACTTTTTCTTACTGTTAAAATATAAAAATTTACTGAAAATATCAGTAAGCATCAAACCTTATATGTTAAAAATAGTTTTAATACATACTATGCGTTAAAAACGCGTAAAAATGCGGTTTTAAGCGATTTCCGGGTTTTTAAGGGAAAGCTGATATTTTTATTATTCCAGAAGGCTAAAAAATATATTTATCATATAAAATCAGTAGCAAAAGGTTTGGGATCAAAATGATATGTAAAACTTAATTTATAGGGCAAAAGGGCAAAACCGGCAATTACCGAATCAAGCTTAGAACCCTATGTTATGCTCAGCCTAAAAATAAATAAAAATCTTCCAAAAATCCTAAAATATTATTTTACATCATTGGGAAAAAGTTTGATATCAAAAATTGGGTTTAGATAGGCTTTATGCTAATTACGCTGTTTAATTAATAAAAAGCTTTTCATTTACGCTAATGAGCATAACTCCTAATCTAGACCTCAAACTGATGTCAAATTTTAGGGACAAGTTTATAAATCAGTAACTAAGGTTTCTATTCTTTTACATTTTCAAAAATCACATTTTAAGGTCATATGGGCATAATAGTCAACATTTAAGCATTTAACGGAAACATGCATATGAATTGGATAACTAATGAACCAAGTTGTATAATCACAGAGGGTTATACTAACATGTAACCTAGTCCAAATAAAATTCTAAGGCATTTCTAAAACATGCTACATTGGGTCAGAACTGAGAGTCAAAGCAAAAGTCAAATTATGCGACTTTCGGTTCCGAACCGAGCCAAAACTGGAAATTGTCGGGTTGAACATGTTTAGACATGTTCTTACATTAATTACCAAGTTATATTAATGATAAAACAGGTTGCATGGCTTCTACATTGCTAATTATGTGTTAATTTGAAAATAAGCTTTCTGTTGACTTTTTAAGATTAACTTTGACCCGACAATTGACCTACTTAGAGTGGGAATCAGAGAGTACCCTTTTAAGGGTTTATTACCCACATAATTACCAACTCATAGGTATTTTCAATTCAAGATTTGACTGGACAAATTATGAGTAATCTCGAAGTCAAACCTTAATTACGACGGTTTGACTTTAAGCTAATTAACTAAGCAAAACTGAATTAAGGAAAGTTAAGGACACTTACAAAGGTCCTAAGCACGACTAGTGACTCCTAGGAAGGGTGCTTGAGCTCCAAAATTCTCCAGAAGTGAAGTTGTGAAGTTTGCAAGTGAATGTGTGAAGTGTTGCAACTAAGGAGCTTCTTATATATGGATTTTGATTCAACTAGATCATGCCAAGCAACTCTATGCATGGATTCAGATCTTCACAACTGTCCCTAGTACATGGAAATCCATTTGCACAGCCCCTGGTATCATTTTACAGGCCCTTAAGTCGGTTAACAGACTGAACTGGCAGCTGCTAGGAGTTTTCTGTCGCTGGTGTGCTCAGGCGGCCCGCGTAAGAGTTCCCCAGGGGCTTACGCGGCCCGTGTGGGTGGTCAGAACAGGCCAACCAAGTTTCAACAATTGCATTTCAGCCCCTGGTCCTTTTAAACGTGGTTTTAAGTTCCAAATTTGCATTTTCAGCCCTCTAACTTGATTTTTAAGGACCTTAAGACTTAACCAAACTTCGTTAAGTCCTCGGTCAACTTTGTGATCACCCGTAAGGGCCTAGATTTCAACGTTGACACTTTTAACCCCTCGTATACGAATATTGTCACAACTTTCTCATACTCTATCGAAACCTTGTGAAATTTTTTATCACTTATTCTAGTGAGCATAATTAATCATTACAAAGCTTCGGGTTTGCTAAAAGGTCACTCAGAGGTATACTTTAAACATGTTGACACGTTTAACCCCTGTAGTTTGTAGTTTCTCACTTTCTCTCACAATTAGCTTCGTATGATCCATGATTCATTCGTTTAAGGGTGTAAACATCGTGTAGGGTTATAGTAAAGTATATTTATCCATTGTTGACACTTTGAACCCTTATATTCACATATTTTCTTTGTTTGTCAACTTTAGTTCTTCATAAGTAATCTTTTACACGTTTAATGCTCAAGATACGTGTCGATACATTATTGGACATAAATTTTCTTGGTGTTACATCCTCACCCCCTTAAAATAAATCTCGACCTCGAGATTTACTAAAAAAAATGAGGGTACTTTTCTTTCATTGTGGACTCTACCTCCCATGTATATTCGGGACCTCTACGGGCATCCCATTTGACCTTCACAATTGGCACTTGTTTCCTACGAAGCTTCTTAACCTGTCGATCCTCGATTGACAAAGGTTTTTCAACAAACTTTAATTTCTCATCTATGTGCACATCCTTATGTGACATGACTAGTGATTCATCAGCTAGACATTTCTTCAGATTGCAGATGTGGAATACATTATGAATACCACTGAGCTCTTCAGGCAAATTTAACTTATAAGCCACTGTTCCGACACATTCGATGATCTCAAATGGTCCTATATATCTTGGGCTTAACTTACCTTTCTTACCAAATCGTTTCACTCCCTTCCAGGGTGACACTTTCAGTAACACTTTATCACCAACTTCGAACTTTAGAGGTTTACGCCTTAAATCTGCGTAGCTTTTCTGCCTATCCCTGGCAGCTTTGAGACGATCTCGTATCTGAACAATCTTGTCTGTCGTCTCTAGGACTATATCAGGTCCTGTTAGTTGGACATCTCCAACTTCTGCACAGCAAACGTGCGTTCTGCACTTTCTTCCATATAAGGCTTCAAATGGTGCAGCCTGAATACTGGAATGATAACTATTATTGTATGAAAATTTGATTAAGGGAAGATGTTCATCCCAACTTCCACCTAGGTCAATAACACAAGCCCTTAACATATCCTCCAGTGTTTGAATCGTTCGCTCACTTTGACCATCCGTCTGAGGATGATATGTTGTGCTGAAGTTCAATCGAGTGCCTAGGGATTGCTGAAAACTTTTCCAGAAATGCGATATATACCTTGTATCCCTATCAGAAATGATAGACACTGGCACTCCGTGGAGAGATACAATCTCATCCACGTATAGCTGAGCTAACTTATCTGAGCCGTGTGTTTCCTTAATAGGTAGGAAGTGGGCTGACTTAGTCAGTCTATCTACTATCACCCAAATAGTATCATTCCCTTTCTTTGTCTTTGGTAACTTGGTGATAAAGTCCATAGTCACCATTTCCCACTTCCAGGTGGGAAGTTCAGGCTGTTGTAGTAATCCTGACGGCTTTTGGTGTTCAGCTTTAACTTGCGCGCACATCAAACATTTGGCTACATAGGTAGCTATAGACTTCTTTAAGCCTATCCACCAAAAATTTGCCTTCAGATCCTAGTACATCTTATCAGCTCCAGGATGAACGGAGTACTTAGAACTGTGGGCTTCCTGGAGGATCACATCCCTAAGTCCTCCATAAATTGGAACCCATATTCGTCCATTTAATCTCATGATTCCGTCTTTGCCATAGGACAACTGTTCAACAGTTACTCCTAGCTTCTCATCAGGATAGTTAGCTTCTAGTACAGCTTCTTTCTGCGCAGCTAACAACCTTTCATTCAAACTATTCTTTAATTCAATGCTCTTGGCATTGATTCTTATGGGCTTAACCCTCTCCTTCCTACTTAAGGCATCGGCAACCACATTTGCCTTACCTGGATGGTATCTGATTTCACAATCATAGTCATTCAAAGTTTCCATCCATCGTTGCTGCCTCATGTTCAAATCCTTTTGATTGAACAGATGTTGAAGGCTTTTGTGATCAGAATAGACCACGCACTTGGTACCATACAAGTAATGCCTCCACAGTTTTAGTGCAAATACAACGGCACCCAATTCCAAGTCATGGGTGGTGTAGTTCTTCTCATGCACCTTTAACTGTCGAGAAACATAGGCAATAACTTTGCCTTTCTGCATAAGCACACATCCCATACCTATGTGTGATGCATCACAATAAACCATAAACTCTTCGATTCCTTCAGGCAATGTCAACACAGGTGCATTGCTCAACTTCTGCTTAAGAATGTTAAAAGACTCTTGCTGCTTAGGACCCCAATCAAACTTGATATTCTTGCGGGTTAGTGAGGTTAGGGGTGCAGCAATCCTTGAGAAGTTTTCAATAAATCACCTATAGTATCCTGCCAAACCCAGAAAGCTATGAATTTCCGTAGGCGTCTTTGGCTCTTGCCAATTCATGACAGCTTCAACTTTAGCGGGATCCACTTGGATACCACGCTCACTAACTATATGTCCAAGAAACTGGACTTCGCGAAGCCAAAATTCACACTTTGAAAACTTGGCATAAAGCTTCTCCTGTTGAAGTAGTTCTAGAATACATCGAAGATGCTTCTCATGGTCGGCCTGATTCTTTGAATAAATAAGAATGTCATCGATGAAGACGATGACAAATTTATCCAAGTAGGGCTTGCATACGCGATTCATGAGATCCATGAACGCCGCTGGTGCATTAGTGAGCCCAAAAGGCATCACCAAGAACTCATAATGACCATAACGAGTCCTAAATGCAGTCTTGTGCACATCTTCATCTTTAACCTTCAACTGATGGTAGCCTGACCTCAAATCGATCTTGGAGAAATAACTCGCCCCTTGAAGTTGATCGAACAGATCGTCGATCCTGGGCAATGGATATCTATTCTTGATAGTAACCTTGTTGAGTTCGCGATAATCGATGCATAGACGCATAGATTCATCCTTCTTCTTCACAAACAGGATTGGTGCTCCCCAAGGAGACGAACTAGGTCTAATAAAACCTTTTGCCAACAAATCATCTAACTGAGTCCTTAATTCTTTCATCTCAGTTGGGGCTAACCGGTGAGGAGCTCTTGCAACAGGTATAATGTCGATTCTGAACTCCACTTGCCTATCTGGTGGTAAACCAGGTAGTTCTTCAGGGAAAACTTCTGGGTACTCAGAAATGACAGGGATATCTTCGATCTTGAGCTTCTGCTCATCAATAGTTACCTATGCCATATAAATGACACAACCCTTCTTCAAGCACCTAGATGCCTTGAGCATTGAAACTTGCTCAGGCAGTCCATACTGGGTATCTCCCTGAATGGTAAGTGGTTCACCAGATGGAGTCTTGATCACCACTTGCTTCTTGTTGCAAACGATCTGGGCTTGATTATGAGATAACCAATCCATGCCTATTACTATGTCGAAACCAGCTACTTTCAAAGGAAGTAAGGACAAAGGAAAAGAGTGGTTCCTAATGGATATGAAACATCCATCTAATACATTTTATTCGGTTTCTATGGTGCTATCGGCTAATTCATCCTCATAATTTATGCTTAGGGTTCTAACAGGTAGATTTAACAACTTACAAAACTTATCATCAACAAATGACTTATCTGCTCCAAAATCAAATAACACTCTTGCATAAACGTCATTGATGAGAAAGGTACCTGTTATCACATTATCATCCTGAACAGCTTCTCGTGCATCCATTCGGAAGACCCTAGCATTGGCCTTTTTCCCATCTTCAGCCTTCTTAGCAAACTTTGGGCAATTGGACTTGATATACCCTTTTTCATTGCAGTTATAGCACGTCGCATCCTTGATTTTCTTACAGTCCAATGTCTTGTGCTCAGAAGATTTACAAATCCCACAAGGCTTTGGCTGCGATTGGGATTTTGACTCGTATCTGCACCTCCCGAAATGGTGCTTCTTACAGATTTTACACTTGGGCTTATAGCCCGACTGATGACCATCCTTCTTAGTGCCATAACTCTTTTTGTGGTCATTGTTTCCCTTATGCTTCTTGTCTGACCGTCGTGAGTTGTCATCCTCACGCTTTCTCTTCTCAGCATCGGTGTTTCTGAGTGATCTTTGCCTGACCGCGTCCAAAGTAAGAGACAATGATATATCAGCTGCATACCTAAAAGTAGCTGGTCTGGAGGCCTTCACACTCGCCTTGATCTCTGGGGCTAAACCCCCAATGAAACGAGCTATCCTCTTGGGTTCTGGTGTCACAAGATGCGGAACCAGTCTTGACATAGTGTTGAAGTACGTAAGGTAGGCTTAACAATCCAGATTTTTCATAACCAAAGACAAGAAATCAGATTCAATCTTTTCAACCTCATGCTGAGGGCAGTAGTTTTCCTTAATCAACGTCACAAACTGATTCCAAGACAGATTGTACAATGGGATCTTCCCAGTGTCCTGAATCAAAGACCTCCACCACGCTAGTGCCTCACCTTTGAATGACTGAGATACCAACTTTACCACATCCTTATCAGCGCAACCACTGATATCTACCACAGTGTCCATCTCGTCTAACCATGACATGCAATCAACTGCTCCTTTCTCCCCGGTGAAATCCCTGGGTTTGCAAGAGACAAAGTATTTATAGGTGCAACCTTTAGCACGTGGTTCTTGATTTAACACAACTCTCTTAGATGGAACACTCCTCTGATTTGATGAGTGATGAGAATCACTTTTGTGAGCGGTATGAGTTCTAGAGGGTGGTTTTGTGTGTGGTACCGACTGAGTCCTGACCTAGGTACCACTGGATTCTCTGAACTGTCTATCCAGAGCTCGCGTAATAGCATTATCTATCAATGCCTGTAATTCTGCTCCTGCTATGTTGACTCTGAAAGTGTCATGATTATCTCTAGGATGGCTGTTGACTTCATCAGACCCAGCCATGTAGCTTGATTGCTACATAAGATAAATGATTTTAATTTCCTCAGAGGTCTATAACAGTTCTATCATTCTAGATGATTTATTAATCATGGTATTTAAGAAACCATTTCGATTAATTTGTTAGGCATATATATATTCAGGATTTTTCATTATATTAATCCTTAGTTATAATTAAAATATATTAATGGCATAAAAGGCCGAATCACATGGACAGTTTTAAATTTTTAATTATGATCTTATAGGATCAAGGTATTGAGGTTTTAATTATAATTCATTACCTCTTCTTAACAGGGGGTCGAAGACCACGACTGTCTTTTGTCTTATATGACAACGAATATAGCCTGTAGGCATTACATCCCAATTGGATGGTTAATATAATAAAAGAAATTGGAAGAATTAATGTAAGGGTAACTTATGCGATTTTATCGAATCACATTTTGCCAGGAGTGTTAACATGTTTTCAGATGTTAACAAGGTTTTGAATCTTTTGAATAGGTTTTACCGTCTTGGCCATATCTAGAATGACATGTGGCTAGGTTTTACCCTTAAGATTCTTATTATTTTATTATAATGGTAGGTCTTATAAAAGGAATGTTATTTTTCATTTATTTTACATATTATATTTATGCATATAATTTAACAAAATGAAAATTTAAATTTAACCATTCCACTACAAAAATTTAACAAGTACAGGTTTTGCCCTAAACGGGACTTCTACATGAAATAACATGCCCACGCAGGGGCGAAACAACCTAACATACCCACGCAGGGGTTAAATAGAAAAACATGCCCACGCAGGGGCGGAATACTGAAAGACATGCCCACGCAGGGGCTGAATACAGAAACAAATGTCCACGCAGGGATTTGATTACAACACTAAAAATAAACAAACAAATAAAGGATTTAATGATCCTTTTTGCTCTTCCCCTTTATTGGGCTTGCCAGACCCTTGAAAATTCCTCGGTTTTGCCTATGCCCTTCCCGAACCTCCTGCTGCACCTGATTCAACCTTTGAAGAATCTCCTGATGCTGCGGTGGTGATATCACTGGCGGCTGCGGGGGCTGCTGAAATAACGGAGGTTGAGGAGGTGGCGGTTGTTGATACCCATAATGTAACATCTGTGCTTGTAATCATTGTGAACAGTTCAATTATCAATAAAACAATGTTATTTGATCCCAATGTTTGTTTGTTTATGTTTTACATTTTTCATGTTTTGACTTTTGTTCATTTTTCTATATCACTTTCTGGAGAGTTATACGCAAACTGATGCGTAAACGTAACCAGTTTAATGCAACAAATACTCCGGAACATCAACATATACTTAACATACCTTAAATAACCTATACATAACTTAGAAATAAGTTTTGAAGGCTTTGGTATGGCAAAAACAAGTTAATTCGTCTACAGGGACTAAATTCGACAAACTACGAAAGTATGATGATTCGTACTAAAACAGACATTTTGGAATATGACCATAAGTTAAACATACCATAAATATCCTTTACATAGCTTAGAAATAGGCTTTGAGGTGTTCGGTGTGCTAAAATAAACTTTTGGGTCATTCAGGGACTAAAAGCGTCAAAAAGTGCACAGGTTTGCTCTTTCGCGCATAACTTACGTTCTGAATACATCCGGACTTCCAAAAATTTATGTAAGCACTAAAATATTTTATTTTTGTGTTTGGCATAAGAAAAATCCATTCGTCGCGCAATTTGGATCGTTTTTCGCGCTTATGCGCATTCCGTCGTAATTAAGCGAACATCGCGATTGTACGACCAAACGAACCGACATCCTAGATACTTTTGAGCACATTTTAAGTTCCCTATACTTTAACTTCATTTTAGAGCTTTGAAATGGGGTTAACGGGCCTTAAACGTGTCGGAAATGGCTTTATTGCATAACAGGGACCAAAACTGTCATTTTGTCAAAGTTGATGGCTTATGGACTGTAAGCCATCACCCTTACGGTCCGTAAGCAGTCCCCAGATCAGCAGAATGCAGAAACATTGAATCTGGCCTATTCCACCTTTGCACATGGTTTTGGGCAATACTATGGGCTCAAATGGTTTTGTAAAACCAGGGTCTTGAGGTGTAGGATGGAGATTGAAGCACGGTTTTCGAGGAACGATCTTAACGGCTCTCCGAAAACTATAAATACCCCCCCATGCCTTGATCAAAACCCACTTTAATTCTTGAAAGTTCTCTAAGTTGAAGTAATACCCACTTCATACCTGAGAATACTTGAGAAATCAAAGATTTCGGGGACCCTTTGTAAGTGTTCCTTCGTTCTTTTCTTCCGTTTAGCGTTAAAGTCAAACTTTGTTTGACTTTCTGCATTGACTAGTTTATGGTCAATGCGAAGTTCGTCTGAACTTCATAACGTGAGCGTAATCACGATGGTCATAGTCCCTAGTGACTATACCTACTGATTACCACGTTATCTAGGCTCAGTGACGAGTCGTAGTTTCGGCCAAAATGCGCATTCGTGCGTATTTTGTAACCAAACTACTCTTAGGTATCAAAACCATTTGTTTTGATACCAAACCTGTTTTCTAAACTAAGTTAAGCATGTTTTAACATGCTTAGCTCGTCACTTTTAGTTTAGTGCTTATATAGGGTCGTAAGGTAGGCGATCTAAACAATCGCTTATACTTTCAAACCCGACCTGTTTGGTCGATCATTAGGATCCGACCAAACACATTAGGTGACCATAGTATATAGGGAATAACCTTCCGAGGTTATAACTTATGGTCGCTTCGTTTAAGTAGTTGTATGATAGGTAGTTTATATGCCTTAGGTAAATTACCAAAATGCCATTTTTACGCCAAAATTCATTTTAAGCATATGTAACATAACTTTTGACATCTAACCTGATTTGGAAACAATATTAGACATGTTAAGGCATATTTTACTTGTCATAGGACTAGTTAGGCAGTCCGAACGCGTTTTACGCGAACGACGCGTTAAAGTAGCATAAGCTACCTAAACGGGTCGTAATGGGTCGTAAGCACTTAGGTTAGGTTTCATTTAGTATGTAGGCTTTGTTAAACCATACTACATGAGTTCCCATACTCATTTGGTTTACGAGCCCTCATTCTATCCGATCCTCCGATATAGGTCCGGTTTATTAACATAGTTACCTATATTAGGTGCCGTTTGATTCCGTGATCTCTAGCATTGCTTGGTGGTTATCTTAGGACTTCTGAGCAATCTCAAGTGAGTACATAGACCCCTCTTTTACTGTTTTCAAACTGTTTTGAGGTGAAACACATGTGCCTACTTGTTACTTTCATGCTTTCCTGTTTTCACATCATATGCTTGCTATGTTCATTAGTACATTTATAGTACATGATTTACATTACATTGTTTTGCTATGTATGTTTACTAAACATACTTAGTACCTTGTTTTACTTTACATTTCTGCTATGTATGTTGACTGATAGCATGCTAGCACATTGATTTACATGACTTTTCTGCTTTGTATGTTAACTTAGTATACTTAGTACATTGTTTTCATATAACATGTTTACATTTGCTATAACATTTGGTTTGACAAATTCGTTCGGTAGTAACATTAGCTACGCCGCTCGGTAGTAAGTAGTGGTACCATAGGACTTGACAAATCCCGTTCCTGACATCCTGGGTTTGTTTGGATGTAAGGAATGACTGAATCCGAAAACATTTCTTTTGATAATCTTGACTTAGGGTTATCCGTCTGTCTCAAGGCTTGAATGTATGCGTTAACTTACCACATAAATGTTTGTATCAATAAAACATGCATTTACTTTGCAAAACATAACTTTTTGATATATTCAAAATACTTTGTTTTGTACATTTCTACATTTGGTTTATGTGACAATACATTACTTACAATACATAACATTTGTTACACATTACTTGACTACATTTGGACTTTTTAACATTTGACATGGTTTATACAAGGACTTTTTGACAATTGGTTTAAACATGGACTTTATACATTGGTGGTTTGTTTAAGTGATTTAAGTAACGAGACGTGTGTAATATGATACAAGCATGGTGGATACGCCGCTGGTACTTCCTATATATAAGTGCTTGTATGGTATTACATATCGTAGCGTTATTTGAATCATTTCAATTTAGACATATAACATTTTATACAAATAACATATCTTTCACAAGACATTGTTTTACAAACAACTTATTTTATACAACTCATTTTACTTGGTTATTCATTTAACCATGTATTATTCTTTTATGTATACATATCATCTGATCTTATCGCTTTTCAAATGATTTACAAAACAAAACAATTTACAAGGTTCATGACTAAATGTTATTTAACAATTTCTTAAACTTAAGTCATGAATCCTATTTTCACAAACCTATGTATCTCACAGGCATTTTTATGCTGACGTACCTATTTTCACATGTGTTTTCAGGAGCTTTTGCGTAGGATGATGATCGTGACACTAGGGCGGACCTGTGCCTTAGAGACATAAAATGAAGATAGACTTAGTTTAACTATGTTATGTACTCTTTGTTTTCGTGTTTAAGACAATGTTACTCTCTTGTTGTTAAATAAAACGTAACTTTAATTTCCATGGTTGTGAAACAATTAATTATGTTACAACACTCCCCGACGTTTTCGCCACGTTTTGTTGTCCTACGTGGTCGGGGTGTGACACATAAGGTGGGTACCCATAGTGTGGATATCCCGCTTGATATGGGACTCCAAAGGTTCCCTCGGGATGAAGAGCATGGTAGTTTGCTGCCGCTACCAGGTATGGGTCAGCCTCGGCGTAGTTGTAGTTGGTGTGGGCCGGCTGCTCAAAAGGGTTGTACGCCGCTGAACCGGCGTATGTAGGAATCGGGTTGTTAAAACCCACTGGTGGCGGTGCGACCGGCGCAGACTGCACCTCAGAAATAGGGTTCGAAGGCCCACCCATATGTGGGTCTTCGTATAGTGGCGGATAATGACTGCCACTAGATGGTCGAGGAGTGTTGATGTGGACTCCCCCTCGCCCGGACATCCGTGCGGTTGTTCTTCTACGCCTCGGTGGCTCCGGAGGCTGTTGCTGCACTGGTGGTGGTGGCGGAGTGACCACTACAAAATGGGAATCCTCGGAGGGATCCTGCTGTGGCTGCTGCTGCTGCGGTGAGTTGTGGTAACTGGGAGTAAACACCCAGTCGATCTGGTTGAACCTCGCCTCATAGCTATCGGGACCATTATAAGGTGATCCCAGAAAGGGTGACCCATCCGAAATTTCGATGGGGTGGTTAGGGGTCCCGATTGGAGGCTCGGCGGGATCCGTGTCTTCGTCCATGTCCATCACATGGTCGCCCAAGAAGTGGTCTTCAGGTCCTAATGGGTTAAAACCCACTGGTTCTTCAATGTAGTTTTCCGGGTTGAACCGACTCTGGAAATAGGGCGTTGGGTCATCGAAAGGTGAGTTGTGGCCCTGGAGAGGTATATAAGAATGGTGGGAATTATGGGGCTCTTTTTCAGACTGAGGCCCAAAGTAGTTTTGGAAAGAAGGGGAGGAGCTCAGCGAAACTGAGCGCCTTGCGGGTTTAATATAGGTCCTCCAGTTATCTTGAGGACTCCGGCTAAGGGAATCTGACAGTGTTCGCCGGTGCGAAGGCCTGGCCTCATAATCATTCAGGGCGACGAGTTGCCCCTTGCCTCTTCCTCTCCCTCTCATTCTTGGTGGCATCTTTCTGAACCTGTCAAAACAAACAAAGGATACAACAAGAGAATATAAAAGACAAAGTTAGAAATAAAACAAATTTGGATTAATCCTAAGTTCTTTTGTCTAGACTCGGAAATCGAGGAATGTGCAACTGTGTCATTGAGATTAAACACAAAAGGCTAATGTTTAATTCACTCAACGTTGGCTCTGATACCAACCTGTCATACCCCGATATTTCCACGTATTAACGGTGGGCCCGGAGTGGAGTAACGTGACGTAGTTGATATCATCATAGTCAAACAACACAATTTTAAAATGCACAGCGGAAGCAAAAGGTGAATCACATTACAAACCGAATATAAAGTAATATCAAAGTATTACAAATGGATTGTAAAGGATCCACAGGCGGATCAAATAAAAAGAAACATAGTTCATCAGACTTAAAATGCATCCAAGCTTGCGAGACTCTTATTGATGCTAAGGAGAAGCCAGCCTATTTCGATTAGTACGTGCACTTAGCCTTTTTGGGAAAATACGTCAGTTTACACTGGTAAATACAATTAACTGACTCATTTTGAAAAGGTTTAGAAAAATTGATTTGAAGGCACAAGGCACAAAACATTTTATAACTTGGGATAATTATTTATATATAAACTTGAAAAAGAATTACATGTTTCGTATACGTTCAGTAGCCCGGAATGACACCGGGTTAAAGATTAATAGACACACCACATGATATAGTCCCGTGGCGAGTTATTCCCGAAACCGGTGGTTATACCTTATTATTTATATATGCACTGTCGGGTGTACGCCTACACCCCGTGCTTAGGTCATGGCCATTTCTTAAAATGATGCCAAGGATATCCGGGACATGGTCATTAACCCCCCAAAGGCTTTAAACAAACAAAACAGATTAAACATGTCATCTCAATAAATTAACCTTCATATGATTAACAATTAAATGCCCGACCAAGCGGTATTTTATATACCGTACCCCAAGCCCGTATAAGGGAAAATAAGTTAAAAGTATTTACCTGAGCAAGTAAAATTCACAAACAGCAAGTGCAAATAGCTTTTACCGGGTCTCCTAATCTGGAACAAAGGTTTTTAATAACCTATTAGATTCCTAACGAGTCTTTAATTAAGCCTAAACTTAGACCGGTTAGTTTTAAAAGAAGATACGGTTCAAACGCACGATTAAGCGAAGACCGGAATAGAATGTGATTTAGACCCAACAAGTTTGGAGACTTGTGTAATATGGGTAAACTAAACACCTTCTGGCTTTTGAGACAAAAATGATAAGGTTTGACCCGTTTCGGCTAATTTATGCAAACTAATTACATAAACCGCACCGAACGCGAATAATGCGTAACGGGTAACCAAATGCTTCATTAACAGGTTTTCTAAGTTAATATGCCTTAAATATGTTGTGAAATCAGTAAGATATCTTCTATTATGCCCAAAATGGATTTAAACTCAAATTATGCCCCGTAGGGGTATTTTGGTCATTTAAAAAGGTTATAAAAGAGATTTAATACGATTCTGAGTTTCAGGTCTGATATAATCAGTAAATACACTTAAATTAATAGGCAATATCAGTAGGGTATTACATATATGTGAAATTTACCATTTATAACTAAATTATGCACCGTAGGGGCATTTTGGTAATTTCACATAAGCCTAAAAGGTCAATTCTGGAAATCTGAGTTCAAAAATTTTGCTTACTGTTAAAATATAAAAATTTAATGAAAATATCAGTAAGCATCAAACCTTATATGTTAAAAATAGTTTTAATACATATTATGCGTTAAAAACGCGTAAAAAGGCGGTTTTAAGCGATTTCCGGGTTTTTAAGGGAAAGCGGATATTTTTATTATTCCAGAAGGCTAAAAATAATTTATTTATCATATAAAATCAGTAGCAAAAGGTTTGGGATCAAAATGATTTGTAAAACTTAATTTATAGTCCAAAAGGGCAAAACCGGCAATTACCGAATCAAGCTTAGAACCCTATGTTATGCTCAGCCTAAAAATAAATAAAAATCTACAAAAATCCCAAACTATTATTTTACATCAGTGGGAAAAAGTTTGATATAAAAAATTGGGTTTAGATAGGCTTTATGCTAATTACGCCGTTTAATTAATAAAAAGCATTTCATTTACGCTAATGAGCATAACTTCTAATCTAGACCTCAAACTGATGTCAAATTTTAGGGACAAGTTTATAAATCAGTAACTAAGGTTTCTATTCTTTTACATTTTCAAAAATCACATTTTAAGGTCATATGGGCATAATAGTCAACATTTAAGCATTTAACGGAAAACATGCATATGAATTGGATAACTAATGAACCAAGTTGTATAATCACAGAGGGTTATACTAACATGTAACCTGGTCCAAATAAAGTTCTAAGGTGTCACACCCCGACCACGTAAAACAACAAAACGTGGCGGAAACGTCGGGGAGTGTTGTAACAGAACCATTGTTTCATAACACATGGAAATTGAAATATTGTTTTATTGATTAAAAGAGTTACAATGTCTTGACAATCAAGGAAACATAACATAAATAACTAGTCTTGCATCTTTTATTGTCACTAAGGCCCAAGTCCGCCTAAGTGCATCTTGATAAATCCTATGCATCATATCCTGAAACACATGTGAAAATAGGTACGTCAGCATAAAAATGCCTGTGACATACATAGGTTTTGTGAAAATAGAATTCATGACTTATTTTTAAGAAAATGTTTAGTCATGAACCTTGTAATTTGCTTTGTCTTGTAAATCATTTGAAAAGCAATAAGATCAGATGATATGTATAAATAAGAGAATAATGTATGGTTAAATGAATAACCAAGTAAAATGAGTTTGTATAAGATAAGTTGTTTTGTAAAACAATGTCTTGTGAAAAGTATGTTATTTGTATAAAATGTTATATGTCTAAATTGAAATGATTCATATAACGCTACGATATGTAATACCCTACAAGCACTTATATATAGGAAGTACCAGCGGCGTATCCACCATGCTTGTATCATATTACACATGCCTCGTTACTTAAATCACTTACTCAAACCAAACCACCATTGTAAAATGTTTATGTATAATCAAATGTCATAATGTTTTGTGTATATCAATGTCAAAATGTTTATGTCTAATGTAAATCATGAATTGTGTATATCAATGTCAAAATGTTTATGTCTAATGTAAATCATGAATTTTGTATATCAATGTCAAAATGTTTATGTCTAATGTAAATCATGAATTGTGTATATCAATGTCAAAATGTTTATGTCTAATGTAAATCATGAATTGTGTATATCAATGTCGAAATGTTTATGTCTAATGTAAATCATGAATTGTGTATATCAATGTCGAAATGTTTATGTCTAATGTAAATCATGAATTTTGTATATCAATGTCAAAATGTTTATGTCTAATGTAAATCATGAATTGTGTATATCAATGTCAAAATGTTTATGTCTAATGTAAATCATGAATTGTGTATATCAATGTCAAAATATTTATGTCTAATGTAAATCATGAATTGTGTATATCAATGTCAAAATGTTTATGTATGGTAAGTGAAATATATCAACCAAACCATATGTAAAATGCACAAAAACAAGGTATTGAAGTAAAACATGGTTTAAATCAAAGTTATGTTTTTGTGGAACAAATGCATGCTATACTGATATAAACATCTATGCGGTATTGTGAAAATGCATACATCCAAGCCTTGTGACTGTGGTGATAAACCCATAAACGAATTTAAAGGTCTATCTGTGTTATGTTTATCGAATTCGGTCATTCCTTCCACCCAAACAAACCTAGGGTTCAGGAATGGGAGTTGTCAAGTCCTATGGTACCATTACCTACTAACGAGCGGTGTAGCTAATGTTAATGAATGTATATTGTCCCATTTAAACAAACCAAATGTCATACAAAAAATGTAAGCATGTGAAAACAATGCACTAAGTATGTAATCAAATGAACATACATAGCGTGAAATGTAATGTAAAACAATGTACTAAGTATGCACACAATGGACATACATAGCATGAAATGTAATGTAAAACGATGTACTAAGTATGCACACAATGGACATATATAGCATGAAATGTAATGTAAAACGATGCACTAAGTATGCACACAATGGACATATATAGCATAAAATGTAATGTAAAACGATGTACTAAGTATGCACATAATGGACATACATAGCATAAAACACAATGAAATCATGTACTATAAGTGTACTATTGAACATAACAAGCATATGATATGAAAACATGGAAAAGCATGAAAGTAAGAAGTAGGCAGATGTGTTTCACCCCAAAATGTTTGGAAAACAGTAAAAGAGGGGTCTATGTACTCACTTGAGATTGCTCAATAGTCCTAGGATAACCACCAAGCAATGCTATAAGATCACGGAATCAAACGGTACCTAATATAGGTAACTACATTAATAAACCGGACCTAAATCGGAGGATCGGATAGAATGAGGGTTTGTAAACCAAATGAGTATAGGAACTCATGTAATATGGTTTAACAAAACCTACATACTAAAATGAAACCTAACCTAAGTGCTTACGACCCATTACGACCCGTTTAGGTAGCTTAAGCTACTTTAACGCGTCGTTCGCGTGAAACGCGTTCGGACCGCTTAACTAGTCCTATGACAAGTAATATATGCCTTAACATGTCTAATATTTTTGCCAAATCAGTTTAGATACCAAAAGTTATGTTACATATGCTTAAAATGAATTTTGGCGTGCAAAGGGCATTTTGGTAATTTACCTAAGGCATATATACTACCTATCATACAACTAACTAAACGTGGTGACCATAAGGTATAACCTCGTAAGGTTATTCCCTATACAACTATGGTCACCTAATGTGTTTGGTCGGATCCTAATGATCGACCAAACGGGTCCGGTTCGAAAGTATAAGCGATTGTTTAGATCGCTTACCTTACGACCCTATATAAGCCCTAAACTAAAAGTTACGAGCTAAGCATGTTAAAAATGCTTAACTAAGTTTAGAAAACAGGTTTGGTATCAAAACAAACGGTTTTGATACCTAAGAGTAGTTTGGTTACAAAATACGCAATAACACGTATTTTGGCCGAAACTACGACTCGCCACTGAGCCTAGATAACGTGGTAATCAGTAGGTATAGTCACTAGGGACTATAACCATCGTGATCACGCTCACGTTATGAAGTTCAAACGTACTTCGCATTGACCATAAACTGGTCAATGCAGAAAGTCAAACAAAGTTTGACTTTAACGCTAAAAGAATAAAAGAACGAAGGAACACTTACAAAGGGTCCAAGAACGGAAGGTTTGAATCGGAACACTCTCAGGTATGAAGTGTTAAACACAACAACTTAGAGAGCAAGTTCAGATTTCAAAGGTGTGGGTTTTTGCAAATGAAAGGGTTGGGTATTTATAGGAAATGGACCCCCGTTAGGATCGTTTCTTGAACACCGTGCTTCAATCTCATCCGTACATGTGTTGGAACATTAAGGGTACTCAAATTGGCCCCCCACCATCAGGGATTAACAAGTGGAATTGGGTTTGGAGTGCATAAGAGCTGTTAACAGCTATTAAAATGACTTTTGCTGATCTGAAAGGGCCTCGCGTGACGCCTAGGGTCCCTCGCGTCACGCCTAGCCCCCTATCTGCAGTTTTCAAACAGAAATGGCAGAATAGGTCCCTGCTGTTGGTGCATACATCTGTCGTCTTCGTCTTATATCCAGTCTCGGTTTTGTTGCGGATCTAATCAAGGATGATGTCATCATTCTTGATGATGACATCATACTTGTGACATCATTTCATGCATCATCATTGCAAATTCAAAGGAAACAAGAGTCTGACATGATTTAGTTTGCATGTTTCGCTTGAAGACAAAAGTTAGTTTTGGTTTAAAAATTCGGTTTCGCTTGAAAGTCAAATTAAGTGTTTCTCTTGAATTGTTTAGAGGTTTCGTTTGAATGTTTCGCTTGAAACTGTCATGTTTGTTTCAAGTGAAACCTTGAAGGCTATATATAGGGATGTTTTCATTTCATTTGTAACAGATTTCTCAGAGTGATACCGAGGTGCTGCCGATTTATCCTTTGATTGTAAACATTGTAAAATCAATATACAAGAGGATTAAAGTGTGAATCAAGCTGTTTTTACATCCGTTTCTTTGTTTCCGCCTCTGAAACGGATTTGAGCTCTTCCGAACGACTCATTTAGGTCGCGAATCGATCCTACAAGTGGTATCAGAGCTCAGGAGGAGGAGTTCTTACCGATTCAGCTCGAAATTTCTGTTTTCTACCCCTTCTTTTCAGAATTTACAAGTTTTTACGGTTAAAATTGGATCAATTTTTCACAGATTGTACAAAACAGCATTTTGATAAACCCTTGAAAGTTTCATAGCTAAATTCAAAGTAAAAATAGATAAAATGGGCTTCGGTTGTGGTTTCGCTTGAACAATCATTGGAGGTTTCGCTTCAAACTGTTCTAAGTTCGGCTGAAATTTGAGGTTTCTCTTCAAGTTGCTCTAAGTTTGCTTGAAATTTGAGGTTTCGCTTGAACATTCCATCAGGTTTCGCTTGAACATTCCATCAGGTTTCCCTTGAACATTCCATCAGGTTTCCCTTGAACATTCCATCAGGTTTCCCTTGAACATTCCATCAGGTTTCGCTTGAACATTCCATCAGGTTTCGCTTGAAAGTGTTGTGTTTGAAAAACGTGTTGCCAAAACATGGATTCTGAATTCTACAACGCATTTGCTTCAACCCCGACTACTCCGGCTGACATTGCTAAGAACATGAACATGGAGAATGAAACCGGAACAATGCAAAAACCCCCGAAACTTATGGGAATTGAAGACTATCATGGATGGAAGAAACGTTTCGAGAATTGGGTTCAGGCGAACCATTTAAAAGCTTGGGAAAGCATTGAAACTGAATATGAGAGGCCACAAAACTCAGTGGGAGTTGGTAAAATCATTTCAGAATTCACAGAGCAAGAGAGAGAAAGTTATAAAGGAGAGAAAGTTATAAAGGAGAGAAAATGATGATCAATCTATTACAACAAGCTGTTAAAGAGGATATATTTGTGTTGCTTCAACATGATGACAGTGCTTATTCTATCTGGGAAGCTCTTAAAAAGAAATTTGAAGGAAGTACAGAAATGCTACAGAGTAAAGCAGCTTTGTTGAAAAAAGAGTTTGAATTGTTTACTTGTATGCCTGGTGAGACAACAAAGACTCTGATTGAGAGATATTGTCATCTTGTACGCACCATGTCACAGTTGAAGATTACAAAAACTCCAGCATAATGGGTAGAAAAGCTTGCTGATGCATTACCACAAAAGGAATGGGGTACATATCTGATGATTCTGAAAAATTCTGGACAGTTCAGCAGATTATCAATTGCTCAGTTTATTGAAAAGCTGGAGGCACGGGATCTTGAACAGCAGAAAATTGCCAGAATGAACAGTTCAAGTAATCAGCAAGATATCAAACTGTATTATAAAGGAAATGTTCAGACAGTTGAAGTAAGTCCAAAAATCCAAACAGCATTTAGTGCAGAAAATTCATCTGGAACAAGCAGTCAAAGCTCAATCAATACTAATGGATTTTCAAATGTGAATTCTCCAAGCGTTCAAAGTGCATCTGTTGGAAATGGGCATCTGATTCAGTGCAATGTGGCTTTACATCTTCAAAATGGACAAAATTATTCTGAAGAAGTTGTGAAAAGTCATATGGGATTACTGGTCACTGCATTAGAATCTTATGAAGGGTTGATTGCTGGAAAAATTGGTAATCCGATGTTCACAAAGGAAGATTATGACCAGATCGATGCAGAGGAGTTGGAACTGATGGGCATTAGCTAGTGTTTTGAGGAGAGCAGAAAAATTTAGAATGATTACAGGAAGAAGTGATTTCTTGGATGCAAATCTTTCTAATTTAGGTTTTGATAAATCTAAAGTTGTCTGTTTTCATTGCAGGGAGAAAGGCCATTTTAAAAGAGAGTGCAAGAATCAGGAGCCAAGAGGAGTAAAGGATCCTTTTGGAAAAGATGATTATTATAAGAAGTCCATATATCAACAAATCACTCATCTACCACATCAACAAAAAGATTCACAAACGGCACATGGGAAAATGATCGAAGATGAAAACAAGAAGGCTTACTATGGCATTATTGATCAAGATGATGAGAAAGTGGCTGAAGGTTTTAACTGGGACAAGTACATTCCAGCTGATCCTAATGTTAAAGCTTTTATTGCTCAGATTGTGCAAAAGCCAGAGTTGGTGAAAGAATGGATGGCTGTGTTATCTGATGATGAGAAAAGTGAAGATGAAGTATCTGTTTCTTCTAAAAACAGTTCAACAGATACTAGTGATGATGATGAAGAAGTTGAACAGATAAACGTTGGAAAATCTCATTTATCTTCTAACAGTTTTGAATTTTATTTTGCAGATAAATTGAAGAAACTCAAAAAGAGAAAAGCTGCAAAAGAATTGAAGGAAGTCAAAGTGATTGAGAAGATAGTGGAAGTGGAAAAGATAGTTGAAGTTGAAAAGATTGTGGAGGTCGAGAAGATTGTTGAAGTTACGAAACCATGTCTCACATGTTTGGAATCTTGCAAACAGTGTGAAGAAAAAGACGAGAGGTTTAGTGAATCAGAAAAGATGAAAGAAAAGTTGTTGTTTGATGTAAAAAATTTGAAAGAGTCATATGATGTATTGAATAGAACTGTGAATAGTCTGGAAAAGACTAACTCTGAAAGATAGAAAGCTTTGAAGATGTTGAATGCTACTATGATGTCAAAGCAGAAAGAGATATTTTTTACATTGAAGAATGTGCAAAATGGAAGCAAGAGTTGGAAACTAAGAAAGCTGAGAATGAAAGAATCAGACGATTGCTGCGAAGTTATACAAGTTGTGATTATATAATTGATAGAATTTATCCTACTGTTACAGGTTTTGAGGCGTTTAAAGATGAAGACAAGAAGTCAAAGAAGAAAACGGATACTGGTAAGAAACAGAGTGTCTGTTATAACAAGTGTCCGCCTCCAATTTGGGAAGGGTATTCGCCTAGAAAACCGAATGAGGAACAAGTAAAAAATGCAGTCAATATAAAGTTGGAGTCCGAGTTAACCGATGTATTACCAGACAACATTGACGTCACATTCACAGCGTCCGACACAGATCATGAGTCCGAATTAATTAAAAGAATGGTCGATCAGGTGTTGGATAAGGATGAGGAGTCAGAGTCAAAGTCCGAGTCTGAAAGTTCGTGTTTGTTGGTCGAGAGTTCGAGTTCGTCTGGAAAAAGTTCAAAATCGTCGGGAAAACGGGTTTATAGTAAATATTTTTTATTGTCAAAATCTAATTTGAAGGACGAAACATTTGAAGTTGCTTATACTTTGAATGATTCTGACAAATTATATTTTGATAAAGAGTTTCCAATAAGAAGTGTTCGTTTTGACATGATCAAAAAGGTTTTCAAAATGACAGAAATTAATATTTCTGAAATAAAAGATTTAAATCTTACTGGAAAACCTAAGAAATACACTTCAAGAATTCAACAGCGTTTAAACAAGAAAAAGAATTACGGTTCCGGTTCTGGTTTTCAAAAGAAACCAAACCGTAATGGTAATTTCAAAAGGAAAGGTTTAGGTTTTATTCCACCTGAAAATTATAAAAATGAGAAAATTTCTAAAAATACAAAATTTGTTTCAGGGACAAATTGTGAAGAAGAAGCAAAGAGATCATTCTGGAAACAGTCAAACCAGGAGTTTCTTGCTGAAAAGATGAAGAGTGGAGTTTTTCAAAGAAAGGAGACTAGAACCTGTTATAGATGCAATGAAGTTGGTCATATTGCATGGAACTGTCCTCAAGCAACAAAAACAAAACAGGGAGTCTCAGAAAAACTTAAAGAAGTAGTTGTTGATAAAACCGAACCACCAACTGACGAATTTAAAGTGTTTAAAAATTCAATATATGAAGTTGGTGAGTGTTCAAAAAATTTTTACAAGAAAAGGGGAAATCTTGACAACCAAGCTTGGGTTGTTAAGAAATCAGAGGTAAAATCAGGCGATGAATCTGATTCCACAAAGTCAGAGGAGCCACAAGTTGTTAAAAAGGGTGAAAACTCAGTGCCTCTAATGGATGATGTTCATTTTCCACCATTGAGAGCTGAGAATTTTAAATCAATGGTTGGAAATGTTGACATTTCGAATCAATTCTATTCTGAGAAGAAAGAATTTGATGTCGAGAAAGCTTTTAATGAAAATGTTAAAAACATTTTTGGGAAAATGGTTGAGGGAAAAGTAAAAGGAGTAAAAGATTTTTATGCTACCAAGAAAGCAACTTACAGCCCAACCTCTAGTGAAGTTGAGAAAATTACACCCAAAGCTGGTCAGGCTTGGGTGTCTGTGTTCTTTACTTGAAAAATCTGACTTGCCGGAGCTCCCAGGTTGGTAAGCGTGGAGCAGGAATCGGCATCATTCTTGAAATGCTTGTTTGGTAAATCTACATGTGATATCTTTTAATTGTTATATTTTGATTTACATGAGGATATAGTTGGTGAGTGAACCTACTAGTGGTTGAAGAAGGTTTTCGACTTACAAGTGGTAAATCAGGGACATTAAGTTGTACTTGATTTTCTACAAATGATTGAGGAACAATATGATGAATCCCTAATTTTACAAGTGGTAAAATCAACAAAACTTATTTTCTGGAAAAATCATTTTGGTTAAAACAAACTTAAGTGTTTTGAAATCATAATGAGAAAATAGTTTTGTGTAAGGGGAAGTTCAGATTGTTTATGCCAAGTGGATGGCGAAGTGAAGTGATTCGATATCGGTTGTCAATTTGATTGTATAGTTTGATTTCAAATTTCCTAAAATGTGTTTGCATTTTAGGGGGAGTAAAATTTTTCAGAAAATCCAAAAACATTTGAAAATTTGAAAAAGTAAAAAACATGATAAAATGAAAAATGAGTTTTTGTGTCAAAGAAGAGGAAATGATAGTACATCAGTGGACGATCACAGCATGCTAAAGAATTGGAAAGTCAAAATGTGATAACCGGTCTCACTGATGATGTGCCAGTAGGTTTTTGCACATTTAGTAGATTGTGACGAGATATAAACCTAAATTCAAACTTGCTTATATCGTGGGGAAACATCTCTCGGATATATGGGCAACCCCCGAAATCTTGTTTGAAAGGTTCCTCTTTCTGAGATACTAGGTCTTTATGCTCAGTGATATCTGGGGTATTATCCCGGGACTTCGGATTTTGCGGAAGCAATGGCCTAGTCCCCGGAGAATACTTTCCGCTTGCTTGAAACATAGCGCCGCCCTCAGCAAATTGATGAAACAATAAAATTGATAGCGATTGCTGTTGTAAAAAAGATCCTCTAAAGGGGACACACCAAAAGTCGAAGCCGTCATCTCTCTGCGTATACGGAAGTATCGACCTGAGCTCTCACCGCCCTCGCAATTTAACCCCTTTACAGATATCATCTGTGGTATACTCACCTGTAAGACTGAATATTGGGATCTGGATGCGGGAGTATATTCTGAGGTGGGACAGGCGATTGAGTTTAAGTATCTAAGACATTAATCCGTATCTCGAAACAGTTGAACTTTGTGTGAAAATTTAAATGGATCAGTATACTGACAATCTAAGTGAATCGTTTAGAACTTAAAATGTTTAAAGCTTAACGGTGTTGGTGATTTGCCTCATAAACTGATATGATCCTCTTGCACAAACTCACAAAAATATTGTTTGTAAATATTTCTTTACTGCATTTCTTGATATTTCAAAAATTCCAAAAAAAAATTTCAGTGTGTTTTAGCTTAATTTTTGAAAAATCCAAAATGATTTTCGACAACTGGTATTGGAAAGCTAATTTTCAAAATTCCAAGTGCTAAACATGATGACAATTGGTTTGGGAAAGTGTGTTTAAATGAGAAAAGTTTTTTTTAATATGTGTATACAAGTGGTCATCTGAGATTTTTATTAATGATAAATCATTCTGGATAAATTTGAGAAGGAATCTGGGTTTATAAATTTGTTAAATGTTAAATTTGTGAAATTTATTTCTGGGTTAAGAATGTGCAGGTATAGCCAGGTTTCGATCTTGAACCTGATGATAGAGAGACAGGTTCCGATACCTGAGGATTTTATGATTTCAACATGCCAGACTGCGATCCCAGCATATCGAAAGGGGGAGTCTGAAGACATCTGAGTAGAGATTGTTCGTGGGGAGTTTGCTAGAGAGAGAAGGATTTAGTGTAAGACAAGAGCCAGGACAAGATTTTGGAAGTTCAAAGACTGATAAAGACTGAAGATTGTAAAGACTCGACACTTAAGACTCGTCAACATCTGAGGGGGAGTCTGTTGGTGCATACATCTGTCGTCTTCGTCTTATATCGAGTCTCGGTTTTGTTGCGGATCTAATCAAGGATGATGTCATCATTCTTGATGATGACATCATACTTATGACATCATTTCATGCATCATCATTGCAAATTCAAAGGAAACAAGAGTCTGACATGATTTAGTTTGCATGTTTCGCTTGAAGACAAAAGTTAGTTTTGGTTTAAAAAGTCGGTTTCGCTTGAAAGTCAAATTAAGTGTTTCGCTTGAATTGTTTAAAGGTTTCGTTTGAATGTTTCGCTTGAAACTGTCATGTTTGTTTCAAGCGAAACCTTGAAGGCTATATATAGGGATGTTGTCATTTCATTTGTAACAGATTTCTCCGAGTGATACCGAGGTGCTGCCGGTTTATCCTTTGATTGTAAAAATTGTAAAATCAATATACAAGAGGGTTAAAGTGTGAATCAAGCTATTTTTACATCCGTTTCTTTTTTTCTGCCTCTGAAACGGATTTGAGCTCTTCCGAACGACTCATTTAGGTCGCGAATCGATCCTACACCTGCACATGTTTCAGTCCATTTTCCACACGTTTAAGGCCCGTTAAGCCAACGTTAAGGCCCTAAAATGATGCCTAAACATTGTGGACATGAAACATGCTAAAAAATATGCCGGATGTTGGTTCGTTTGGTCGTATGATCGCGTTGGTTGCTAAATTACGACGGAATGCGCATAAGCGCGAAAAACGATCCAAATGGCGCGACGAATGGATTTTTCTTATACCAAACACTAAAATAAAATATTTTAGTGCTTACATAAATTTTTGGATGTCCAGATGTATTCAGAACGTAAGTTATGCGCGAAAGTGCAAACTTATGCACTTTTTGACGCTTTTAGTCCCTCAATGACCCAAAAGTTTATTTTAGCACACCGAACCCCTCAAATCCTATTTCTAAGATATGTAAAGGATATTTATGGTATGTTTAACTTATGGTCATGTTCCGGAATGTCTGTTACAGTTCAAATTGGCATACTTTCGTAGTTTGTCAAATTTAGTCCCTGTAAGCGAATTAACTTGATTTTGCCATACCAAAGCCTTCAAAACTTATTTCTAAGTTATGTAAAGGTTATTTAAGGTATGTGAAGCCTATTTCACTATTCCGGAATGTTCGTTGCATTAAACTGGTTATATTTACGCATCAGTGCGCATATAACCTTCCAGAAAGCGATTTACAGCCCGAAATCGAACAAGAATTGATATGTGCAAATGATACACATATCTGTACAAATCCTAAGTATGAAATACAATATTTCATTGGTTTGGTATTTGTTTGATGGTCGCAGTGACCCAAGTGTCACAGTCTCCCCTTCTTTAGGAAATTTCGTCCCAAAATTTATTCAGAGGAAACTTGTGAGAGCTTGAAACATGAAGTTGAAAAGATCAATCAATCACTGGTTAGAGTCCTGAACTTCTAGTAACTTTACAATAACCTCATGCTTGCAATGTGAGAGGGACACTTATATACAAGTATATAAAGCGTCATTGGTGCGTCCACCGTACCTCTATTATATTGTTCACATTTCGTTATGGTTGTCACTATCGGTTCTTACACATAATAAGTCTTACCGAGGTTTCTGTGCACTGAACTTCGCAATTATGTATGCATCCATAATTACGTAATTCCTTGCATAGTCACGTAGTTCATCTTATAATGTGTAGGGGAAGAAAGCAATGAACTGGCTTGTGATGATTGTGACTAGACCACCATAGGGTCCTTTTAATTAAATCAATAAATGATTTAAATAGACTACCAAGGAGTCTGTTTAGCTACATCAGCGCATGTCATTTTTAACCAGATTCTGATTCAATCTTTTTGACTAGACCACTAGGAGGGTCTCTTATGAATCATGGAGTGGTACTATATAGTCCAAGGGTCTTAACTAACACGTAGAAGCCCAATAAGGATTTAGGGTAGTACCTTTTTGAATATCCTTCTACGAATCCCTCATATGAAGATACGAAAGGTTCTACGAGGATTTGGATAACGAATATCCAGAGTATACAAAAACGCAAAAATGCATAAAAGAAAACACAAAATGCATAAACACATAATTGTTTAACTTAATTTTTAGAATCATTTTGTTAATTTGTTTTGCTAACTGTGCACATGTATTCAAAGCACACCAGGTATCCAATCAGTGGATTTTGATTGGTGCTTTAAATATTTCTAAGAATCTAACTACAAAGATAGAAAGATCTTTTAAAGGGAAAATTCGATTTCGATTATAAGGAACCGAAATGTTCGAATTAAGGTACACAAGGAATCCAATTAAGGACTCCGATTTGAATGATAATCATCCACAAGGGTCTAATTGTGAAGATAAAAAAGATCCCATATTGATTTTAGAAGTTGAAGATGTTTTGAAACCTTGCACTGGATGTGCTTAAGTCAAAACATGAAGTAAAAATCCTTATGAAGTTGAGATGCTAGATATGTCAAGGCGACATATGAAGCAGAATTTGGAGGTTAAGTCAATGTATGAGAAAAAAATATTTTGGAAAATTATGCATGGAGTTCAAAAAAATGTGTTCAATGTTTTTGAAACCTTATATATAATACCTTTGAAATCATAAAGTAGGTGTATTAGGTAGGTATATATTTAAAAAAAATTGTTTTAAAATCATGTGAGATGAATTTTGAAATTATGTATAAGGTTTTTGAAAACATGGATGATGCTTTTCGAAATCATGCACTTGATAAGAAAATGTACTGTGTTAATATTGTTTTCAGACTATATGAAACATTTTGAAATTATGAAGGTTGTTTTTGAAACACTCGTACTATGTATGTTGAAAAAAATCAAAACGTAATGGGTATGAGATTTGAAAATACCCTTAGTTATCTAACCAAGGATTCAAAGGCACAGATGTGCAGAAGCATGATTACTCATAATGTCACTTTATTTTATGTACTTCGTATCTTAAAATGAAACGAGTACTTAAAATTTTCTATGGGAATCATGAGTAAACACAAGAATGAGAAATATTCACAAGAGTAGTTTGTAAGGAGCGTAGTTCCTTAATGTAGGTATTATAGGGAAATGCCATACACAAATGTAACTACACTTGTATATCAGAATTGTGAACAATGATTTATTTATAAACAAAATAGATTGTTTCAGGGTTCAACAAAAGATACAAAAGCATAAGATTCAAATTATTCAAGGCAGCAGCATTTTCTAACCAGCCAAATGCTTATCTGTGGGTCAGATTTGCATTAGCAAGCTTTGGGAAATCCCTTAGGAAATGGCCCATCTCGCCACAGTTGTAACAGGACCCTGGTGAGAAACGAGCTTGAACAGGATTGTCGCCAGCTTGATTTGGTGCAGCTGTAGTTGGGCAAACCCATGCTGTATGACCTATAAGTCCACAAATCTGGCATTTGCGGCACTTCACGCTAGCATGATGATGAAGGTTACATTGGTTGCACAAGGGTGCAGTTCCATTGTATGGCTTCCTAGCAGGGGGTTGAGCTGGTTGGTTGGGGATGGTTTGACCATTGTGAGCGACCACGGCGAAGTTCTGAGAAGCCTTTCTCTTCTTTAACTTCTTAGGGGATCACGTCTGTTCATCCATGGTATTTGATTCCTTGATTGGTTTCTTGGCTGGTGGTGCTGGCTTGACTTCTGCTTCCTTTGGTGGCTCTTGAGTGGCTTCATTGTTGAGACGAGACATGGAAATGCCTAATTCAACAGTCTTCAGGATTACTTCGCCTATTCGCTGGGCAAATTTGGCAGTCTGCTCGGATATCTGTGCATCGTTGCGATGAAGAGACATTCTTGAAGGAAAAGAAAGATATAGGAGGAAACAAATGAAATGTTATTGGCAAATAAAACAAAATGACAACGCATAGAAATTGCGATCATTTGTTTGTTACCTAAGGCAAACAAATGAGACGGTGACTAATCAAAGTAAGCGGGTCATATTAATGTATCGCGAAGACATGCTTTAGCCTATAAGTGGACACTCACCCCAAGAGTTCCCAGGTAAGAGTGACTGGTCCGATTATGTGGATTTGTATGAACACTCTAGCCTTAGACAGAAAACTCAGAGTACAGGCATCCACTCTTCCAGATTGCTCGTGTTCACACTATAAGACCCAAACTTTGACGAGGTTTTGAAAATTCAAAGGGGTTCAAAACCTAGTAATCAATCATCCTAGAACAGATGATTAGTTTTCAAAGTGGTTTTGAAATTCAGCTAAGAATAGGTGACGGTATTGTTTTATGTCTAAACGCAAGTAAACTCGCGTTAGGGTCCTAGGAAGGTTATAGACTAGGTCAAAGCATTACTAATAACCTAATTCCCTATAACCATGAGCTCTGATACCAACTTTTCTGTCACACCCCGACCACGTAAAACAACAAAACGTGGCGGAAACGTCAGGGAGTGTTGTAACAGAATCATTGTTTCATAACACACGGAAATTGAAATATTGTTTTATTGATTAAAAGAGTTACAATGTCTTTACAATCAAGGAAACATAACATAAATAACTAGTCTTGCATCTTTTATTGTCACTAAGGCCCAAGTCCGCCTAAGTGTATCTTGATAAATCCTATGCATCATATCCTGAAACAAATGTGAAAATAGGTACGTCAGCATAAAAATGCCTGTGAGATACACAGGTTTTGTGAAAATAGAATTCATGACTTATGTTTAAGAAAATGTTTAGTCATGAACCTTGTAATTTGCTTTGTCTCGTAAATCATTTGAAAAGCAATAAGATCAGATGATATGTATAAATAAGAGAATAATGCATGGTTAAATGAATAACCAAGTAAAATGAGTTTGTATAAGATAAGTTATTTTGTAAAACAATGTCTTGTGAAAAGTATGTTATTTGTATAAAATGTTATATGTCTAAATTGAAATGATTCATACAACGCTACGATATGTAATACCCTACAAGCACTTATATATAGGAAGTACCAGTGGCGTATCCACCATGCTTGTATCATATTACACACGCCTCGTTACTTAAATCACTTACTTAAACCAAACCACCATTGTAAAATGTTTATGTATAATCAAATGTCAAAATGTTTTGTGTATATCAATGTCAAAATGTTTATGTCTAATGTAAATCATGAATTGTGTATATCAATGTCAAAATGTTTATGTCTAATGTAAATCATGAATTTTGTATATCAATGTCAAAATGTTTATGTCTAATGTAAATCATGAATTGTGTATATCAATGTCAAAATGTTTATGTCTAATGTAAATCATGAATTGTGTATATCAATGTCAAAATGTTTATGTCTAATGTAAATCATGAATTGTGTATATCAATGTCAAAATGTTTATGTCTAATGTAAATCATGAATTGTGTATATCAATGTCAAAATGTTTATGTCTAATGTAAATCATGAATTTTGTATATCAATCTCAAAATGTTTATGTCTAATGTAAATCATGAATTGTGTATATCAATGTCAAAATGTTTATGTCTAATGTAAATCATGAATTGTGTATATCAATGTCAAAATGTTTATGTCTAATGTAAATCATGAATTGTGTATATCAATGTCAAAATGTTTATGTCTAATGTAAATCATGAATTGTGTATATCAATGTCAAAATGTTTATGTATGGTAAGTGAAATATATCAACCAAACCATATGTAAAATGCACAAAAACAAGGTATTGAAGTAAAACATGGTTTAAATCAAAGTTATGTTTTTGTGGAACAAATGCATGCTATACTGATATAAACATCTATGCGGTATTGTGAAAATGCATACATCCAAGCCTTGTGACTGTGGTGATAAACCCCTAAACGAATTTAAAGGTCTATCTATGTTATGTTTATCGAATTCGGTCATTCCTTCCACCCAAACAAACAAACCTAGGGTTCAGGAATGGGAGTTGTCAAGTCCTATGGTACCATTACCTACTAACGAGTGGCGTAGCTAATGTTAATGAATGTATATTGTCCCATTTAAACAAACAAAATGTCATACAAAAAATGTAAGCATGTGAAAACAATGCACTAAGTATGTAATCAAATGAACATACATAGCGTGAAATGTAATGTAAAACAATGTACTAAGTATGCACACAATGGACATACATAGCATGAAATGTAATGTAAAACGATGTACTAAGTATGCACACAATGGACATACATAGCATGAAATGTAATGTAAAACGATGTACTAAGTATGCACACAATGGACATATATAGCATAAAATGTAATGTAAAACGATGTACTAAGTATGCACACAATGGACATACATAGCATAAAACACAATGAAATCATGTACTATAAGTGTACTATTGAACATAACAAGCATATGATATGAAAACATGGAAAAGCATGAAAGTAACAAGTAGGCACATGTGTTTCACACCAAAATGTTTGGAAAACAGTAAAAGAGGGGTCTATGTACTCACTTGAGATTGCTCAATAGTCCTAGGATAACCACCAAGCAATCCTATAAGATCACGAAATCAAACGGTACCTAATATAGGTAACTACATTAATAAACCGGACCTAAATCGGAGGATCGGATAGAATGAGGGTTTGTAAACCAAATGAGTGTAGGAACTCATGTAATATGGTTTAACAAAACCTACATACTAAAATGAAACCTAACCTATGTGCTTACAACCCATTACGGCCCGTTTAGGTAGCTTAAGCTACTTTAACGCGTTTGGACCGCTTAACTAGTCCTATGACAAGTAATATATGCCTTAACATGTCTAATATTGTTGCTAAATCAGTTTAGATACCAAAAGTTATGTTACATATGCTTAAAATGAATTTTGGCGTGCAAAGGGCATTTTGGTAATTTACTTAAGGCATATATACTACCTATCATACAACTAACTAAACGTCGTGACCATAAGGTATAACCTCGGAAGGTTATTCCCTATACAACTATGGTCACCTAATGTGTTTGGTCGGATCCTAATGATCGACCAAACGGGTCGGGTTCGAAAGTATAAGCGATTGTTTAGATCGCTTACCTTACGACCCTATATAAGCCCTAAACTAAAAGTGACGAGCTAAGCATGTTAAAACATGCTTAACTAAGTTTAGAAAACAGGTTTGGTATCAAAACAAACGGTTTTGATACCTAAGAGTAGTTTGGTTACAAAATACGCAATAACACGTATTTTGGCCGAAACTACGACTCGTCACTGAGCCTAGATAACGTGGTAATCAGTAGGTATAGTCACTAGGGACTATAACCATCGTGATCACGCTCACGTTATGAAGTTCAAACGTACTTCGCATTGACCATAAACTGGTCAATGCAGAAAGTCAAACAAAGTTTGACTTTAACACTAAAAGAATAAAAGAACGAAGGAACATTTACAAAGGGTCCAAGAACGGAAGGTTTGAATCCGAACACTCTCAGGTATGAAGTGTTAAACACAACAACTTAGAGAGCAAGTTCAGATTTCAAAGGTGTGGGTTTTTGCAAATGAAAGGGTTGGGTATTTATAACAAATGGACCCCCGTTAGGATCGTTTCTTGAACACCGTGCTTCAATCTCATCCGTACATGTGTTGGAACATTAAGGGTACTCAAATTGGCCCCCCACCATCAGGGATTAACAAGTGGAATTGGGTTTGGAGTGCATAAGAGCTGTTAACAGCTGTTAAAATGACTTTTGCTGATCTGAAAGGGCCTCGCGCGACGCCTAGGGTCCCTCGCGTCACGCCTAGCCCCCTATCTGCAGTTTTCAAATAGAAATGGCAGAATAGGTCCCTGCACATGTTTCAGTCCATTTTCCACCCGTTTAAGGCCCGTTAAGCCAACGTTAAGGCCCTAAAATGATGCCTAAACATTGTGGACATGAATCATGCTCAAAAATATGCCGGATGTTGGTTCGTTTGGTTGTATGATCGCGTTGTTCGCTAAATTAAGACGGAATGCGCATAAGCGCGAAAAAGGATCCAAATTGTGCGACGAATGGATTTTTCTTTTACCAAACACTAAAATAAAATATTTTAGTGCTTACATAAATTTTTGGATGTCCGGATGTATTCAGAACGTAAGTTACGCGCGAAAGTGCAAACTTATGCACTGTTTGACGCTTTTAGTCCCTCAATGACTCAAAAGTTTATTTTAGCACACCGAACCCCTCAAAGCCTATTTCTAAGCTATGTAAAGGATATTTATGGTATGTTTAACTTATGGTCATGTTTCGGAATGTCTGTTACAGTTCAAATTGGCATACTTTCGTAGTTTGTCAAATTTAGTCCCTGTAAGGGAATTAACTTGATTTTGCCATACCAAAGCCTTCAAAACTTATTTCTAAGTTATGTAAAGGTTATTTAAGGTATGTGAAGCCTATTTCACTATTCCGGAGTATTCGTTGCATTAAACTGGTTATATTTACGCATCAGTGCGCATATAACTTTCCAGAAAGCGATTTAGAGCCCGAAATCGAACAAGAATTGATATGTGCAAATGATACACATATTTGTACAAATCCCAAGTATAAAATACAATATTTCATTGGTTTGGTATTTGTTTGATGGTCGCAGTGACCCAGGTGTCACATAAGGCATTTCTAAAACATGCTACATTGGGTCAGAACTGAGAGTCAAAGAAAAAGTCAAATTATGCGACTTTCAGTTCCGAACCGAGCCTAAACTGGAAATTGTCGGGTTGAACATGTTTAGACATGTTTTTACATTAATTACCAAGTTATATTAATGATAAAATAGGTTGCATGGCTTCTACATTGCTAATTATGTGTTAATTTGAAAATAAGCTTTCTGTTGACTTTTAAAGATTAACTTTGACCCGACAATTGACCTACTTAGGGTGGGAATCAAAGAGTACACTTTTAAGGGTTTATTACCCACATAATTACCAACTCATAGGTATTTTCAATTCGAGATTTGACTGGACAAATTATGAGTAATCTCAAAGTCAAACCTTAGTTACGACGGTTTGACTTTAAGCTAATTAACTAAGCAAAACTGAATTAAGGAAAGTTAAGGACACTTACAAAGGTCCTAAGCATGACTAGTGACTCCTAGGAAGGGTGCTTGAGCTCCAAAATTCTCCAGAAGTGAAGTTGTGAAGTTTGCAAGTGAATGTGTGAAGTGTTGCAACTAAGGAGCTTCTTATATATGGATTTTGATTCAACTAGATCATGCCAAGAAACTCTATGCATGGATTCAGATCATCACAACTGTCCCTAGTGCATGGAAATCCATTTGCACAGCCCCTGGTATCATTTTACAAGCCCTTAACTCGGTTAACAGACTGAACTGGAAGCTGCTAGGAGTTTTCTGTCGCTGGTGTGCTCAGGCGGCCCGCGTAAGAGTTCCCCAGGGGCTTACGCGGCCCGTGTGGGTGGTCAGAACAGGCCAAACAAGTTTCAACAATTGCATTTCAGTCCCTGGTCCTTTTAAACGTGGTTTTAAGTTCCAAATTTGCATTTTCAGCCTTCTAACTTGATTTTTAAGGACCTTAAGACTTAACAAACTTCGTTAAGTCCTCGGTCAACTTTGTGATCACCCGTAAGGGCCTAGATTTCAACGTTGACGCTTTTAACCCCTCGTATACGAATATTGTCATAACTTTCTCATACTTTATCGAAACCTTGTGAAATTTTTTATCACTTATTCTAGTGAGCATAATTAATCATTACAAAGCTTCAGGTTTGCTAAAGGGTCACTCAGAGGTATACTTTAAACATGTTGACACGTTTAACCCCTGTAGTTTGTAGTTTCTCACTTTCTCTCACAATTAGCTTCGTATGATCCATGATTCATTCGTTTAAGGGTGTAAACATCGTGTAGGGTTATAGTAAAGTATATTTATCCATTGTTGACACTTTGAACCCTTATATTCACATATTTTCTTTGTTTGTCAACTTTAGTCCTTCATAAGTAATCTTTTACACGTTTAATGCTCAAGACACGTGTCGATACACCATAAATTTTCGAGGTGTTACAGTCGTCGTCGCCACCCACTCGCACCACCGCTATCCACCACCGCCGCCACCACCCATTGTCGTCGCCGCCGCCACCTCCCACCATCGTCGTCGTAACCACAACGACACCACCCACCGTAGCCTCCGCTACCACCTCCGACCACCGCCACTATCACCACCCACCGTCTCCGGTACAACTGCCACCTATCACCACCCACTATCATCGCCCACCAATGACCATTGCCATCCGATTTGATTCCTTCGTCGTATCTTGCCAACCAAATAACAAAAAGTAATAACGAATTCCATTCTCACATGGCAAACAAATAAGACACGAAATGGTAATGATCAATTCAAATAAATCATACATTCCATTACCTTGTCCATTCCATTCCACCTTTCATTCCGTTACCCCATACCAAACATACATGGAATGGACAATGGAATGAAATAGATCATTCTATTCCATTTTGATGTTTGGTTACTCATATGTAAATAGAATGAATCATTACTTTGTACAAATTGATACACAAAAATATAATTTCCTAAATAATAATAATAATATTATTATTATTATGTTTCTTTCCAATTTTTGAAGGAATAAAAAAGTCACCACCCACCATCATCGCCCACAGCTGACCACTGCCATCCGATTTGATTCCCACGTCGTATCTTGCCAAGAAAATAACAAAAAGTAATTATTCATTCCATTCTCACATGACAAACAAACAAGACATGAAATGGTAATGATTAAATCCAATACCTCATCCACTACATTCCACCATTCATTCCGTTATCCCATACTAAACATACATGGAATAGACAATGGAATGAAATAGATCATTCTATTCCATTATGATGTTTGGTTACTCATATGTAAATAGAATGAAGAGTGAATTGCAAGTTTTGTCCTTTATCTTTAGGCCACTTTGCAGGCGGTGTCCTTTATGTTTAAACTTGACTAGTTTTATCCTTTATGTTTAAAAATCAAACACGTTTTACCCTTTGGGCCTAACCCAGTCTATTTTCCCAGTTAAAGTTGATCACGTGCATGTCATGTGAGGGGTAGTTGTGTCATTTAATGTGCACCCTGAGCATTTACCCCCAATTTAAATAACCCCAAACACCCCAAACCCTAATTCTTCCCCATTCCTCCAAATCGTTCATCATCAAGAACTGCAAGTATCGATCTTTCCCCAAATTGAAGATGGTGAAGTGCCGATGTGGTAAAGAAGCAATAATCTTGAATTCTAGGACCGATAATAACCCTGGTTGCATATTCTATGGTTGTCCAGATCAAGGTTAAACATGTGGATTCTTAGGCTGGTATGATCTTACAAGGTGTCAACGATGCGTGGACATTATCCTAGGTTTTCTTAGGGCAAGGAAAAACCTTGAAGCTACTAACAGAGTTCTTGTAGACAGAATTAAAGTCACTGAAGATGCCAACAGAGTTCTTGAAGAAAAATTCTATCAGAGTGAAAGCAATTCTAGGAAATTGAAGAAGATGTTGGTTTATAGTTGGATAGGGTTTATGTTGTTTGTTCTTTTTTGGATGAACTGATTGTATTCATTGATGGTTTTGGTTCAAGGATTATGCAAGTCTATTGTAGTGCAAATATGCACATGTTTTGTAAATTGGTGTTTATGAACATATGTGTTAATGAATGTTGGATGTGTTTATGATATGAATTTTGAATGTTTTTGTAAACTGGCCAGTTAGATGTCCAAAAAAGTGGCCATTTAGATTGAATTAAACCTGTCCGTTTAGATGAGCAAAAACCTTGCTATTTGACCCATTTCAATACAAAGTGACTGACCTTAAAATTGGCCATTTAGATGTGCAAAGGCTGGCCATTTGACCACATTAACACCTTCATAAACCTGGCTATTTGACCCATTTCAACAAGCAAAAAACTGACCATTTAGACATAAACTAAACTTCCCATTGCCAACATTTGGCCAAAAAGCAGTACATATACTACTGATTCAAAGTGCAAGTTACAAAATACCATAACCTAAGTAGCAAAAGACAACACCGTTTTTAAAGTAGGTTACTTACATAAACCTTAAACCTAAAAATCATCCTACTAAGCTTGTGCACCCTTGCATGTCCTGATATTATGCCCCTTGGCCCCACACTTGGTACGTTTTCCTTTTGTGTTTTTCCTTGTGAGCTTTCCAGTAAGTGCCAAGTCCTCCATTTCAACGGCTGACCTCTTCCTTGCTTTCTTAGGTCTGCCAACTGGGGTGTGATGCTTAGGTGGTGTGATGGTTATAGGACACTGTACTTTAACCCACATACTTCTTCCATTGATTGGGTTAATCTTGTGTGAATAAACCAACTTCCACCTTTCCATTGTGTACACAGGATGCACCCAACTCTCCAGGGCCCCCACCCTTCCACCAGTAGCTCCCATTTCCCACAATGCAGCCATTGCATGTCTGCAGGGCATACCTGTAAACCATCATACATAATTGTTAACCCTAACAACCACTAAAAACATATTTCCAATTACTAAAACAAACTGTAGATTGTAGACCTGTTATTTCCCACCTTCTGCAACTACAAGTCCTCTTCTCCAAGTTCACCACACGTGCATGATTAGGTTTACCACTAACCTCATAAAATTCCTATCCATTCCACTGAACATGGTAAAATGTTGCTTCCTTCTTGATAATCTCAAACTGCTCAGTTGCCCAAGGTGTCAACAATCCTTCACTTTTGTCAATTACATTTAGCACAGTGACAATCCTTCTCATTAAGTATTCTCTTATATATTCCAAGGCAGATATGACGGGTCTGTCTCTTCCTTCCACTATCTTTGCATTGTACACCTCACACATATTATTCAGAAGCATATCAAAAACTGCCCTACCTGTAATAAAATACCACACTCACTAGTTATAAAGAGTTAAGTGCACATGCCAGAGAAATATGATAAGTTATAAACTGTTAAGTGCACATACCAGAGAAATATGATATGTACCAGTGTAAAGGTGGGATCTTTCCCAACCACAAGTGGGCTTTCTTGTTGAATGCCTTTAGTTCATCCATTGCAGTTGTAAATTCGGGAATAGTTGTGGCTGTTGCACACTTCCATAACTTATCCTTGTATAGCATTCCTTTAAACTGCAGCTTCATATTTTCATGAATGTGCCTGAGACAGTACCTGTGCTCAGCACAAGGAAACAACTTTGTGATAGCTGGTAGAAGTCCCTGGTCATATGACAAAATATTAGCATATTTAATATGTAATGATGTGATTAAAGTAACACTGATGAAGGTTTCTTTTATCTATCACTGATGAAGGTAAAGTTTGAGTTAGAATGAAGATCAAGGTCATCAGCCATGAGTTCCAAAAACCAAGTCCATGAACTAAGGCTTTCTGACTCAACAATTGCATAACAAACAGGATAAAGTCCATTGTTACAGTCTACCCCAACTGTAGTTAGGATTTGCCCTGGGAATGGGCCTTTCAGAAAAGTCCCATCCAGCCCTAAGAAATCTCTGCCCAATGCCTTGAAACCCTGTCTTAATGCTGCCAAACACACATAAATTCTTTTAAACTATCTTGTTGGATACCTTGGATTACCAGTTTCCAACTCAATCTTAACAGTGCTTCCCGGATTCTTATCCAGCAATTCATTGGCATAATCCCTGAGCAAGGAATACTGTTCTGTGTAGTCCCCTTCTGCATGTTTCTTAGCTCTAACTTTTGCCCTGTATGCCTTATATCTTGAGATCCCAATTGAATACTTCCTTTGAAACTGCTCCTGAACTGCTCTCACAGGGACATCTGGGTTCTCATCGATCTGTTCTAACATCTCTCATGATAGAAAAGCAGATGTACAAGCATAATGTTTCCTACTTTGAATGCAAGTATGGTTGGTATTTAAAGTCTTTATCAACCAGCTTTCAGCCTCTTGAACTTTAGAAATTAAAATTACCCAAGGACATTGATATTGATGGGGGTTTGTCCTTTTGCCCCTCCCACCCACATTTATGTTCCCTGCTTTTCACTAGATTACTTTTCTTTGTCCTTTGACTTTTCAGCCCCTGTAGATTTACCTTTTTCTAAAACTGCCCCTTTACCCTTAACTTTTTCTAAAACTGGCCCTTTACCCTTACCTTTTTCTAAAACTGGCCCTTTACCCTTACTTTTAGCTCTTTTAGCTTTGGGTTGGCTATCAACATGTACCCCATTATCATCAACTTCAAAATCAGGCCTGTAACCTTGGCAAACTGCACGTACCCTTGAATGATCATCCTTGACTATTTTTATCAACCTCCTAGTTTCAACAGCATGCTTCTTTATCAACTTCTTGGCTTCCTGTTTACTTCTAAATAACTACCCTAGGTATAAGTTACCCATGTTTTCATTTTCCCTCCTAAGTCTGTGTAAATTCTGTGTCCTTTTGCTGGTATCAAATTCATCAGACTCTGACCCACTAAGAAACAACTCATTATCTAACACTTCCCCTTGCAAATCTGGATGAACAGTAGGGTGATCATTAATATTGTCCTCTACATCTAAATCCACATGCATCCTATAATCAGACATGTCAACTTCATGGTCTGTTATATTGTTAGCCTCATCAGCAATATAATCACTGTCATCCTCACTAGCCTGATCATTTTCACTTGAACCATCTACCTCATTATCCTGATCCACCTCATTATCATCATATTCACTTGAACCATCTACCTCATTATCCTGATCCACCTCATTATCATCTTGATCATGTAATTCTAAATCATCTAAACCTGCAGTCTCATCATTAACCTCCTGCCTAGACCCACTACCTTGACCAACTTCTAAACCTGCAGTATCATTGTTAACCTCCTGCCTAGACCCACTACCTTGACCAACTTCTAAATCATCTAAACCTGCAGTGTCATGACCAACCTCATGCCAAACATCAAAGTTTAACGTAAAAGGAACAACTGAAAATGGTCCAGGTTCATCAATCTTGTGACAACCCTCAAAAATTACATGTAATCCGTACAATTTATTAAATGATAATTAAAGGGCTTGATGACTATGCTGAACCATTTAACTGCTCTCTGATTTCTGTGTTATACTTACATGTGCGTGTTAGCATACTAGTAGTATACATAAAAGTTACTAAAAAGTCCGGTATGTTTTCCTATGTGTTAGGAATAAATTGCGTTACAAAAATATATAAATAAGACGCCTTACGGAACAATTAAACAATTTAACGGAACCGTGTCTGACCGAACAACCAGACATTACCCGGGACACCAAATATTTTTCAAACATATTATTTAATTATTTTTGGCTAGTCATGATCCCCGTATATCATAACACCCAATAAAAACCTTATACTAACACCTATGATCGCATTACTTACAAACTAACTATTATTTACCAATTAGTTGAAATATGTTACATAAAGCCCCCCCCCCATCCGATTTTAGTCCCAAGTAGGACCCACAAATCATCCTCCATACTTCCAATATTTGATTAGATTTAACTCATTATTTTATTTGATCTTTTGCTTGCAAACTTGAACATGATATGTAAGAAATCTTATAAGGAGCATGGTCTTGAGATATTCATCATTCCACCAAGATTCACACTCAACCCTCATCACTCTACTCTCTCTCTTTCGGTTTATCCCATAACCGAAACCACATCCCACCATCTTCTTCATTCATCATCTTCCATTAACAAGTCCATTCATAGCTTCAAAGAATCCATGGAGGTTGCAACTTGAAGGGATTTCAAAGGAGCTTGTTTCAAGTCTTTTCACCATCTTTTTCTTATCAACTTTGCACTAGATTTCATCCCTAGCTATAAGCTAGTAGTAAGCTCTTGTTTAACCTTTGTTCATCTTATTTTATGGCTAACATTGTAGTATGATGCTTATGTTTACAACTAAAATGCAAGAACACTAAAAATATAAACATAAAGGTTACATGAAGTTTACTTGTATATGAAATGCTATTAGTTGATGTTATCATGGGTATGTTGTTGGTTTAGGGTTGGTTAAATCATACTTGATGTTTGATTGTTGGTTTCTTGTTAAATCCATTGTTCGGACACTCGTTGATGCGATTTAGTAATGCTTAAACCACGAAACAGCATTCTGATGTACTTTTTCAGCCTCATTCAACAGGCCGTAAACAGACTTTAACAAATCGAAAAACGGAATTTCTGAAGCCTAAATCGGGTCTTTTCGAAAAACGAAGAAAATGGCGCTGGAATCGTATTTTTTTGAGGTCATTTACTATTTTAAAAGTCTGTTTTCGTGACAGCAGCTAAGGATGATTTTTACTGCAGTAAAATGGGCTGTACGTTTTCGGTCGTAATTTGAAACCTGAATTGAACCAACCCCTAAAATTCATACCATAGATAGTCACTGATGTATTTGTGACCCTCGAACTGGAATTTTGTCAAACGGACTTCCGAGGAATTTTAGACGAATTATTCCGTGAACTGCAATCAGAATGTAGTAAATCTGATTGCAGTCCGGTAAACGAATTTCTATAAATTACTGATAATGAACTGGACCCCGATATTTTTACACAATAATTTTTGGTTCATGTAAGACGTCCTGTAAAAATTTGGGAATTTTTGGAATAGTTTAACTATTTTATTTAAATGTCCGAAAACAGCCGGTTTTGAATATTAATGCTGAATTGACATAAGTTGTGACTTGCGTGTCTAAATGTCGAGTATGCTATCGGTGAATGATCTAACATGTTATATGTGTTACGTGCAATATCGTATGTTTGTTTATGAGTGGGGAATGGATGGGAAGTTTATATGGTCATAAACCGTTAAAGTGATGCATGTTATGTGATAGATACGTGTAGGAACTTTGTGTTCTATTTGATGTCACTAATAAACTAAGTGGTAATCGTACTAGGACGTGATTGACCGATCTTGACTGTTAGCTACTTTTGAGAGTCAAACCGAGCAACCGAGGTGAGTTCACACTCCTAAGGCATGGGATTCCCGGTGGGTTGGGAATGGGATTGAATAACTACTCGTACTATCATTACTATTAAACTACTTTTCACCGTCCTCGGATTGAAGGGCACGTACGTAAAACCTACGTACACTCACACTCGCTACGGTCCTTGGATCAAGAAGGGCACGTACAAACACGACTAGTCGACACATGGGAATCCCCCACTAATCTTCGCACACATGTTTGGGAAACCGCGATACGGCCACTAATCATCGCACACATGTTTTGGAAACCGCGATCCGGCCACTAATCATCGCAAACATGTTTGGGAAACCGCGATACAGATAACTAAGATACTTGGTTTACGAAATGAACAAATGATTCACGAACACTATAACTAAACAACCAACTGTGAATTCACTCAACTTTGTTGTTGACTCGTTGTTACATGCCTTGCAGGTCGTTAGGTATCTATGGAGCTTGCATCGGAGTGGGAAGAGTCGTTGTGGGACATGGACAACTGTGTACCATGCTAAACATTTGAACGTTTAAACTTATGATTTGGTTTTAAACTTTATGCTTCCGCTTGTAACTTAAACTATGTTTTGTTTAGACACCAATTGTATTGTGTTGGATTTTACAAACTACTTACATGCTTGTTCAATATGATTGGTGGCTTGATCCTGGTCACGTCACGCCTCCAAGCGGTGGTACTCCGCATGGTGGATTTTGGGGGTGTGACAGATTGGTATCAGAGCCATTGGTTATAGTGAACTTGGTTTTAATAAGGGAAAAACTTTTTGTTAAAACCAGACTATAACCTGTACAGTGTTCAACAATCTACAACGACGCTTCGCTCCACGTGCAAGACTCAACATTATAGGTAATATGGTTTATGTTTGTATTACCTACTTGCTAGTAGCACATTTGATCATAGTATGCATTAGCTAGTGTAATAACTGCTATTTGAACCTTGTGTGCTTACTCTCTTCTGTCATCCCACACTTACGGACCTTGCGACACCTTCTTACGTGTGTTCCTTCTATATGAAGATCATGAGTGAACGTCTCGACATGACCCAGGGTCAGCTGACGACCTTGATTAACGAACGGATCGCTGAAGCCTTAGCAACCCAAACAGGGAGTCAACCCATGCACCTTCAAACACGCATGGGCACCTTCAAGGCGTTCCTAGAATGCAAACCTCCCACTTTTGACGGCACTGAAGGGACAATCGACCTTCTACACTGGATCCGAAGAATCGAATTTACATTCGAAGAAAGTGAAAGCCCTACCAACAAACGAGTGGAGTACGCTACTGGCATGTTGCAAGGGAAAGCGTATTCTTGGTGGAACGCACAGGTTCAGATGCTCGGGTTGGCAGACGCGAATGCCACCCTCTGGAGCGACTTCAAGGATTGGATTAAGGAAGAGTTCTGCCACCTGGACAACATACTGAAACTTGAGATAGAGTATTATGGTTTGAAGATGGAAGGATCAGAGATCGAGGCATACACAAAGAGGTCCAACGACTTGGCTGCCTTATGTCCTAACATGTCACAACCCATATCTAGGCGAATCAAGCTATACCTCAGAGGCTTAGTCCTGGAAATCCAAGGGTCTGTAAGTGCGGCCAACCTTCCCACAATCCAGCAAGTCATTCGTTTGGCACACCAGCTCACCGATCAGGCGGTGGAAGAGGGAAAGCTGCCCAAGCGTATTAACTCTACTACTACTGATGCTCCCAGTAACAACAAGCACAAGTGGGATGGAAATTCGGGCGAGGGTTCCACTCCAGCTCAGTCTCAGTCCCAGCGGCGAAAGACAGATGAACACAGGAGCCCCAGTCTGCAGTTTTCTGGAAATCAAGGTCAGGGTGGATACAGGGGAAATCACCCTAAGTGCAATCAATGTAGTTTGCACCACAGCAGGCCGTGCCACAAGGGTCGATGTCTGAGGTGTAACAAGCTGGGTCATGAAGCCAAGGATTGTAGGAGCCCACGTCCTGCGAATCAGAATCGCCAACAACAGCAACCAGCTCCACAGAACCAGCAGCAACATCAACAGGGTAATAAGGGATGCTTCCAGTGCGGTTCTGAGGGTCACTTCAAAAGGCACTGTCCACAGCTGAATCGAAATCAGAATCAGAACAGCAACCAAGGAAACGAGAACAACAGTGGAGGAAAAAACGGGAGTAACAAGGATGGCAATGGCGCCCGAGGTCGTGCCTCCGTTATTGGTCAGGCTGACGCAAGGAACGATCCCAACGTTGTGATGGGTAAGTTTCTACTGGATGATTTCTTTGTTGCTGTTTTATTTGATTTGGGTGCCGATACTAGTTATGTGTCCTTAAAAGCTAGCCAAATGCTTAAGCGCACTCCAACACTTTTGACCGCCAAACACACGGTAGAGCTAGCAAATGGTAAAAGTCTTGAAGCCACACGCGTAGTTAAAGGTTGTAACCTCATCTTAGCTGGTCAGACTTTCCCTATCGATCTTGTTCCTATCACACTTGGTAGTTTCGACGTCGTTATTGGGATGGATTGGCTATCCCATCATCAAGCGGAGATTGTTTGCAAGGAGAAAATCGTCCGCATTCCTCGTTCTGGTGAAGAACCCCTCATGATTCGTGGCGATAAGAGTGGTACTGTCGAACGCATCATCTCTTTCCTTAAGGTCCAGAAGTGTTTGCGAAAGGGCCACACTGCCATTCTAGCACTCGTTACTGACACATCAACGGAAGAGAAAAGAATTGAAGACATACCTGTTGTACGCGATTTTCCTGAGGTATTTCTTGAGGAATTACCTGGTCTTCCGCCTCACCGCCCAGTTGAATTTCAAATCGAGCTAGCTCCTAGAGCAGCGCCCATAGCTCGAGCACCTTATCGGCTAGCTCCATCAGAACTTGAAGAACTGTCCACGCAATTACAAGAACTCTTGGAAAAGGGTTTTATTCGTCCTAGCTCTTCGCCCTAGGGAGCTCCAGTGTTATTCGTAAGGAAGAAAGACGGTACCTTCAGAATGTGCATCGACTACCATGAACTCAATAAGGTGACCGTAAAGAATCGTTATCCTCTCCTGCGCATTGATGACTTATTTGACCAGTTGAAAGGGTCGAGCTATTACTCCAAGATTGATTTGAGATCGGGATACCATCAGCTGAGAGTCCGAGAGGAAGACGTCTCCAAAACAGCATTCAGAACTTGCTACAGCCATTACGAGTTTCTAGTCATGCCTATCGGGTTGACGAATGCACCAGCGGTTTTCAGATCTCATGAACCGAGTATGCATACCTTACCTGGATAAGCTCGTTATTGTGTTCATCGACGATATCCTGATCTATTCTAAGAGTCAGGAGGAACACGAGCAACATCTACGACTTATGCTGGAACTTCTTCGAAAAGAGCAGTTGTATGCCAAGTTTTCGAAATGTGACATCTGGCTTCGCGAAGTCCACTTTCTTGGCCATGTGGTAAACAAGGATGGAATTCATGTGGATCCATCTAAGGTTGAATCGATCAAGAACTGGCCTGCACCCCGCACACCAACAGAAATCCGCCAATTCTTGGGTTTGGCAGGATATTACAGAAGATTTATCAAAGATTTCTCCAAGATTGCGCAACCTCTCACTTCACTGACTCAGAAGGGTGTCATCTATCGTTGGGCTGATGCACAAGAGTCCGCATTTCAACATCTAAAGTATAGACTTTGTAGCGCGCCTATCCTCTCATTGCCCGAAGGCACCGATGATTTCGTGGTTTATTACGACGCTTCCATCCAAGGACTTGGTTGCGTATTGATGCAACGTGACAAGGTCATTGCCTACGCATCGCGCCAACTTAAAGTTCACGAAAGAAACTACACCACTCACGATCTGGAGCTGGGAGCAGTTGTTTTCGCACTTAAGATATGGAGACATTACCTGTACGGTACCAAGTGCACCATTTACACCGATCACAGGAGTCTCGAGCATATCTTCAAGCAAAAGGAGTTGAACATGCGTCAACGCCGATGGGTTGAGCTCTTGAACGATTATGAATGCGCAATCAAGTATCATCCGGGTAAAGCCAATGTTGTGGCCGACGCCCTCAGTCGAAAGGATACCATACCTAGGCGTGTACGTGCTTTACAGCTTACCATCCAATCTAACCTTCCCGCTCAGATTCGTGATGCTCAGGTTGAAGCATTAAAAGTAGAAAACATCAGGGCTGAGTCCCTACGAGGATCGAGGCAGCGGCTAGAACAAAAGGAAGACGGCGCTTACTATGTAACAGGGCGCATCTGGGTCCCACTGTATGGAAACCTACGCGAGCTTGCGATGGATGAAGCACATAAGTCCCGTTATTCAGTACATCCTGGTTCGGATAAGATGTACCACGACTTAAAGACCACATACTGGTGGCCTGGCATGAAAGCCCACATAGCAACCTACGTCAGCAAGTGCTTGACTTGTGCGAGAGTCAAGTCTGAATATCAGAAACCATCAGGCCTACTTCAACAACCGGAGATCCCGAAATGGAAATGGGAGCAAATTTCCATGGATTTCGTTACCGGCCTGCCCAGATCTCAACGCGGAAACGATACCATTTGGGTGATCGTAGATTGACTGACCAAGTCTGCACATTTTCTGGCCATCAAGGAAACAGATAAGTTTTCTACTCTTGCAGACATTTACCTAAAGGAAGTGGTATCAAGGCACGGAGTGCCAACCTCTATTATATCTGATCGTGATGCACGTTTTACTTCTGAACTGTGGCAAGCAATGCACAAGTCTTTTGGCTCACGTTTAGATATGAGCACCGCTTATCACCCACAGACGGATGGGCAATCTGAACGCACCATCCAAACCCTTGAAGACATGCTTAGGGCATGTGTAATCGATTTTGGTAATGGCTGGGAAAAGCACCTCCCGCTAGTGGAGTTCTCATATAACAACAACTACCACACCAGCATTCAGGCCGCTCCGTTTGAGGCATTATACGAACGCAAATGCCGATCACCTCTCTGTTGGGCAGAAGTTGGTGACAGCCAAATCACTGGCCTAGAACTTGTGGTAGACACCACCGAGAGAATTGCTCAGCTCGTGACCGTCAGAAAAGCTATGCTGATAAAGGAAGAAAACCACTCGAGCTCCAGGTTGGGGATCGAGTGCTACTCAAAGTCTCACCTTGGAAAGGTGTAGTCCGCTTTGGCAAACGAGGCAAACTCAATCCGCGTTATGTCGGACCATTCGAAGTCACCGAGAAAATTGGCAAAGTCGCCTAAAGGTTGAATCTACCTGAAGAACTCAACGGAGTTTACAATGTTTTCCATGTGTCGAATCTGAGGAAGTGTCTGTCAGATGAGACCCTCATAGTTCCTCTCAAAGAACTCACTATCGATGACCAGCTGCGATTCGTCGAGGAACCAGTAGAGATTACGGATCGAGATGTTAAGATCCTCAAGCATACCAGGATACCTCTGGTCCGAGTCCGTTGGAATGCTCATCGTGGCCCAGAGTATACCTGGGAACGAGAAGACCAAATGAAACTCAAGTATCCCCAACTGTTTAAGAAAAAACGCAACCACTACTTTAACAAATCGAAAAACGGAATTTCTGAAGCCTAAATCGGGTCTTTTCGAAAAACGAAGAAAATGGTGCTGGAATCGTATTTTTTTGAGGTCGTTTACTATTTTAAAAGTCTGTTTTCGTGACAGCAGCTAAGGATGATTTTTACTGCAGTAAAATGGGCTGTACGTTTTCGGTCGTAATTGGAAACCTGAATTGAACCAGCCCCTAAAATTCATACCATAGATAGTCACTGAAGCATTTGTGACCCTCGAACTGGAATTTTGTCAAACGGACTTCCGAGGAATTTTAGACGAATTATTCCGTGAACTGCAATCAGAATGTAGTAAATCTGATTGCAGTCCGGTAAACGAATTTCTATAAATTACTGATAATGAACTGGACCCCGATATTTTTACTCAATAATTTTTGGTTCATGTAAGACGTCCTGTAAAAATTTGGGAATTTTTGGAATAGTTTAACTATTTTATTTAAATGTCCGAAAACAGCCGGTTTTGAATATTAATGCTGAATTGACATAAGTTGTGACTTGCGTGTCTAAATGTCGAGTATGCTATCGGTGAATGATCTAACATGTTATATGTGTTACGTGCAATATCGTATGTTTGTTTATGAGTGGGGAATGGATGAGAAGTTTATATGGGCATAAACCGTTAAAGTGATGCATGTTATGTGATAGATACGTGTAGGAACTTTGTGTTCTATTTGATGTCACTAAAAAACTAAGTGGTAATCGTACTAGGACGTGATTGACCGATCTTGACTGTTAGCTACTTTTGAGAGTCAAACCGAGCAACCGAGGTGAGTTCACACTCCTAAGGCATGGGATTCCCGGTGGGTTTGGGAATGAGATTGAATAACTACTCGTACTATCATTACTATTAAACTACTTTTCACCGTCCTCGGATTGAAGGGCACGTACGTAAAACCTACGTACACTCACACTCGCTACGGTCCTTGGATCAAGAAGGGCACGTACAAACACGACTAGTCGACACATGGGAATCCCCCACTAATCTTCGCACACATGTTTGGGAAACCGCGATACGGCCACTAATCATCGCACACATGTTTTGGAAACCGCGATCCGGCCACTAATCATCGCAAACATGTTTGGGAAACCGCGATACAGATAACTAAGATACTTGGTTTACGAAATGAACAAATGATTCACGAACACTATAACTAAACAGCCAACTGTGAATTCACTCAACTTTGTTGTTGACTCATTGTTACATGCCTTGCAGGTCGTTAGGTATCTATGGAGCTTGCATCGGAGTGGGAAGAGTCGTTGTGGGACATGGACAACTATGTACCATGCTAAACATTTGAACGTTTAAACTTATGATTTGGTTTTAAACTTTATGCTTCCGCTTGTAACTTAAACTATGTTTTGTTTAGACACCAATTGTATTGTGTTGGATTTTACAAACTACTTACATGCTTGTTCAATATGATTGGTGGCTTGATCCTGGTCACGTCACGCCTCCAAGCGGTGGTACTCCGCATGGTGGATTTTGGGGGTGTGACAAATCTCCTCTATGGTAACAGGTGGCTTAGCTTTAACTGGTGAACAAATCTCTTTAATGTTTTTCAACCCATGTGATATGTAGCATTGATTATCTTATGCTCTTCCACATGTGTACCCAAGTTAAGGCAATCTTTGTCATAGCTCAAGTGTTCAAGACCATGGTCTAAAATTTTGTTAGGATGTAAAAGCATGTAACACATTGGTTCTAAAGCATTATACCCTAAATTATCAAGCATAAGATCAACCTCATGTACAGAGAACTTGTCGATGTCAATCAAGTCTACATGATCGATCTTACCTCCAACATACATACGACCTGGAGGTTGTGTTAATCGACCACCATGATGAATACGTAGAGTGAATAGATGAGGAAAACCATCTGCAACATGATTTCAACATTATCAGAGTTAATCGACATAGATGAACAAGAAATTAGGGATTATAATCACATAAACCTTACCATATAATCGAACAACTTCGGAATCTGGCATCGTTGTTTCTCTGATGTACCAACCATCTTCATCGGACATCTTTGTGGCTAAACCCTAAATTTCGAAAGCTAAAGGGGAATGAGATGAACCAGAGAAAAGTGGAGGATCAAAGTGGTGGTTTACTGAAGAACTAGGGTTTATATTTTGATGAATCTTGTGCATTTGTGAATGTGCACATTAAATGACACAACTACCCCTCACATGACATGCACGTGATCAACTTTAACTGGGAAAATAGACTGGGTTAGGCCCAAAGGGTAAAACGTGTTTGATTTTTAAACATAAAGGACAAAACTCGTCAAGTTTAAACATAAAGGACACCGCCTGCAAAGTGGCCTAAAGATAAAGGACAAAACTTGCAATTCACTCTAGAATGAATCATTACTTTGTACAGTTTGATACACAAAAATATAATTGTCTAAATAATAATAATAATAATAATAATAATAATAATAATAATAATAATAATAATAATAATAATTGTTAGGGATAGAATTTCTAAGCATATGGATCACGGATCCTCAAGTGCAGTCAGGATCACGGATCCTCAGTTCAGTTTGAATTAACGATCCTCAGAAGACATTCAGGACTAAGGATCCAAGATCCTCATTATTATCCTAATATTAACAATTGTTTCCATCATTTTTAACGTGTTTTGCAGGAGTATTCGAATAGGACTTGGTCTAACCGAGGTTCTAGGGGAATATGCTTCATTATTCTGCACGTGCATAAGCTCTTCGACCGTTATGATGATCGTGGGGGACTTGCACCTTTTTCGGATTGTTAGTTAGCTTAGCTAGTTTCTATTTTTAATGGGGATGACAAGCTTGATTAGATTATTATTAGCAACACACACTACTCTCGAGAACTCTCTGCAAGTTATTGGCGATTATACACTTTTTGCACACTAGTGATCCTTGTACCAAGCTTGTTATCATCCCGATTTGTAAACATTGTTTGTTTAATATACTTGGTGATCGGTAGTTTCCATCACCCTAGGTTTTTTATGCCGGAGATCATACATTGACCAAGGGCTTTTTCCTCGTATAAATCCTTGTGTTCAACATTCATTTCATTATTTCATTGTTTATACATTTGATCATATAATCAAGCATCACACCTCACAAAATCGGATTTAGTTACATTGTCCTTCTGTGATTTTTGACCAAAACAGTTTGGCGCCCACCGTGGGGCAATTGGTGCTTCAATTCTGAGAAATTTTGTTCATTTCATTCATTTCTCTTCATTGTCTTCAACTGCATGGCTTCTGAAGCAAAGAACACTTCAAGTTCCATGCCGACGATCACCTCTTCACAGGGCATTCCACCTTTACCTCTTGCACCTTCTGGATCCCAGAAGAATGCTGAGAATGCTGCGAAGAAACAAACCCCCGTTTTCTCAAAACCAACTACTGTTGCTTCTTCTGGTCCTACTAACAATGATCTTTATTCTTTGATTTTGCAGATGAAGGATTACATGCAGCAGTAGGACAAAACTAATTACAGGATCCTTCGAGATATTGATGAAATCAAGAAATTAAAGAGATCAGCGGAGGATCACTCTCCATTGATGCCTAGATCACTGAATTTTGATTCTCCAGCCATAACCGCCCAACACTCCACAGCATCAGGCGTTCAATACCAGGGTGGATCATCAAGTACACGCTATGGATCATCGACAATGACACAGGCTCAAGGATCCTACTTTCAGCCTTCAGGATCCTCTCTTCAGCCTCAAGGATCCTCCTTCCAGCATCAAGGATCCTTCTTTAGTTCTGGAGGATATATGGGAACGCAGACGGTTCAAGGATCCTTATCTCAGGGTCAAGGATCCTCCTCTCAGGTTCAAGGATCCTCATCTCAGGGTCAAGGATCCTCCTCTCAGGTTCAAGGATCCTCATCTCAGGTTCACGGATCCCTGGATTATCCTCCAAGACCCCCAGCTTTGGTGTATCAAGGATCCAACATCTTTCAGGATCAAGGATCCTTAAGGAGTGTACCACCCAGAAGTTCAGAGATTCATTTGGGAGACTTCATACCCATGAAAACTATTGCTTCGTCTGGTCCCTCAATCATGCCAGAATCACATCAATATGGATTCACATCAGGAATTCCACCCTTGAATCCATCAGGAGGCAACACTTTAAATACTAGTTATAATACTAACCATGGCTTTCTGTAGGATACAGGAATCAACCAAGCTATGGCTAGAGAGTTACAAAAGCTCAAGGATATGATATCCAGTGTTCCAGGAGTGGTCAAACCCATTCCAGAAATTCCAGATGGGAGTCACAGGATATCTCGATTTGCACCACCTATTTATGATGCAGAGATACCAAAGAGGTTTCAAACACCAAACATGAAGTTATATGATGGCTCAACTGATCCCGAAGAGCATGTAGCTCAATACAGGGAGAGAATGGAAATCAACCCCATTCCTGAAAGGTTAAAAGAAGTGTGTCTATGCAAGGGTTTCGGATCCACACTGACAGGATCAGCTCTTAAATGGCTGCCAAGTCTTCCCCCTTACTCTATTACTTCATTTGCTAACTTAGTTAATTTTTTTAATAGCCAATTCTTATGTAGTAGGAGATTTGAACGATTAACTAGTGATCTATATAGGGTAACACAAGGTCAAAATGAATCACTTAGGGATTATATAACCAAATTCAGTAGGGAATCCTTAGAAATTCCTAACTTGGATATAGCTACGGCTGTAGAAGCTTTCAAAATGGGTTTACTTAAGGATTCATAGTTCTATGATGATCTTGTTATGACCCCTTTCATGAATCTTGATGAATTAAGAACCAGAGCCCTTAGATTCATCCGTTTAGAGGATGATAAAAGGATCCAAGAAAGGCTATCAGGATCCTCAAAGCAGGAAAAGCAAGGATCCTATTTCAGGAACAACAAGTCCAAATCTTATAACAAGTCTGTTTTGGTCAAAAATCAGACTAGGATAATGCAACCAAATCTTATTTTGTGAGGTGTGATGCTTAATTGATTGAGAAAATATATGAACAGTTTGTAAGTGAAATGAACAAGTGACACACGGATTTATACGAGGAAAAAGCCCTTGATCAAGATATGATCTCCGGCACAAAAAACCTCGGGTGATGGAAACTACCGATCACCAACTATATTAAACAAGTAAAGGTTACAAATCGGGATGATAACAAGCTTGTTACAAAGATCACTAGTGTGAAAATGTATGTAATTGCCAATGAGTTGCAGAGAGCTTGCGAGTGTGTGTGTGTTTTCTAATTATCCTAACTATCAAGCTTGTTATCCTCTTTAAAAATAGAAATAAACTAAGTAACAAACATCCCGCAAATTGTGCAAGCTACCCACGACTTCCATAACGGTCATTCTAGCTATGCACGTGCAGAATATTAGAGCATATTCCCCAAGAATATCGGTGATGACGGGGGTAGCCCATATCTCAATAAAATGACTAATATACATAACAGCTTAAAAGGTTAAAAGGTTGAGAGGTTCAATACGCGCGAACTCAGGTGAACAGTAAAAAGGACAAGCACAGTGTCCGGTCACATCAACACTTAACGTGTGAACCATTTCTGCACAGACAGAACATGTGCATAGAGAACAACCTTTTATCCGCAGGTCTAAAGCCTCCAACCCCCAAACGGGTAACTCCTCCATTGTAGCCTTGGATCCATGGTCACGAGCTTCCTCTTATAGAATACATCTTATCTATAAGTACCAGCTCCAACAACCATATCAAGGACTCCAGATCTGCTGAGTTCTTATATACTCACTGATCTTCTCTTCCTCCTTGAGAACAAGTTTCGTGCTTGCTTCTCTTCTTCACTTCAAACATCATTGCTTCACAAACAACTTAATTCTGGCTTGAATTCCCTTCAATCCAGAATCGAAAGTGAACAATAAACAAGTGATCCAACCCCATGTGCTACAAACATGGGAGGACCCCACAACCTGTGTTAGGCTAATCGAAACCTTGAACCCTTTTACCCCGGAGATATCGCTACAGGCCTTGGTCTTGTATTTGTTGCAGCAACAAGTTGGCGCCCACCGTGGGGCTACGCCGCTTACTTTATCTTAAAGACCAGTTGTGTAGCTCCATTTTCTCTTTACATCATGTCTGAAAGCGAGTCTCTCGGTCAGGTAAATCAAGTGCCTAACAACACCGATTTAACACCAAATTTTGGTCGGATCTCACCGGTCAAATCTACATTTCTTTCTACTCCCGGAAGTACTCCACCGGAAACTATGTTCCCGGAATTCACTTCTTTTAAAACACCAACCCCATCTCGATCAGGGGTTGCATCTCCTCAAATTGGTGTAATTCGTACACCGAAACACATAGATCTAACACCCGAGGGAGTATCTAGAAATTTCTTACAACTGAGATCTTCTCTCAACTAGCATGTGAGCCTAGCAAGGAAGAAAAGGGTAAGAATAAGACTAAATTATGAGGAGTCTGAACCCTCATTATCACCTAGCCCTCTATCTCTTCCTTTTAGCAGCTCACGTTCAGCCACATCTTACATTAAAGCTGACCCTAGTGTGACAGACCAACCACTCAAGCCCTTGAGCTTTTAGAGTCTTGTATCGGATGACGTGAACGTGACATCTTAGTTTTGTGACTCTTGTAGGATCATTTTCAGACCCGAACGAGTCGATCAGAAGAGTTTATCTCAACACGAGTGGCGGAAACAAACGTGTAGAGATCAATTCAGCTAGATTCACACTTAAAACTGTTGTATGATTGATTTGATACTGATTTACAATCTGACAACACTTCGGCAGCACTTCGTTGCACAAACCGGAATCGTTACAAATGAAATGACACATGAGGTATTTATAGGTGGAGCTATTTCGTTTGAAAGTGACACTGACATGTTCAAACGAAATTAAACTTCTTAATTTCGTTTGAATGTGTCACATGTCAAGTTCAAACGAAATTAGCTCATTCACATGTAAACTCTCCTATTTTCCTCGTATAACGTGCCCTAATCTATCATTCTACATACAATACTCGATACAAGACGAAATCGACAGACGTATGCACCAACAGACTCCCCCTCAAATGTTGACGAGTCTTCAGTGTCGAGTCTTTGGTTGTCAAACCTTCAGTCTTTATCAGCCTACTCACTTTCTTCAAAATTCTCCATTGTAAGTATCCACAATCAGTCTCTTTCTCTTTCTTGTAATCTTCAGAATCTGAATCTGTCTCTACTATCTTCAGACTCCCTCTCGATGTCCTCAGACTCCCCCTTTCGCTAAGCTGGGATCGCAGTCTGGAATTCATTTTCCACAGGTTCTTAGATCGTAACCTGGCACTCATCTTACTCAGGTTTCGGAACCTGGATAACCTGTACAAATCTCTACCCAAAAATAAATTTCACAAATTTACAATTTTGCAAATTTAGAAATCACTTGCAGATATAATTCAAAAATGATTTAATCTTTGATAACCACTTGAAAACACAATTTCTTCATACATTCTCTCCCAAACCTGTTCATCAAGTTTAGCACTTTGGAATTTTAAAAATCAGCTCTCCAACATCAGTTGTCGAAAATCTTTTTGAGTTTTCAAAAATTTATGCTAAAACACACTAAACTCTTTTTGGTTTTTTTTTTAATGTAATGAAATGCAGTAAAGAAATATATACAGACACTATTTTTGTGAGTTTGTGTAAGAGGATCATATCAGTTTATGAGACAAATCACCAACACTGTTAAGCTTTAAACATTTTAAGTTCTAAACGATTCACATAGATTGACGATATTGTTGTCCATTTAAACTAAATCTAAAAACTTTCAAAATGCTTACCGATACTTAAGGTATATTAATTTTGCACTAAGTTCTTATGGACCCCATGATCTCAGCATATCCCCTCATCATGCAATACACTGACTCAAGTAATGCCTTTAAACTTTTATCAACTGTGATTTGTGCGAAAACAAAGCAGAATGTTTAAACATTAACAATCAGGTCGATACTTCCGTATACGCAGAGAAAGTCCAATGTTTAAACAAAATAAGAAAAAATAAAACAAGTAGAAATTGTTTAGGCTTTAACCACCAGTTCGATACTCACGTATACGCAGAGGTGATCCAAAGCTTAAACGAAACACCAAAGAAAATAACGCAGAAAGTTTAGGCACTAATATCCAGTCGATACTCACGTATACGCAGAGGATGTCCAATATTCATCAGAAGCAATAGCAACACAACATTTATGATTTGTAGATTTGTTCGGATCATAATCATCCCAGTTGAAATTTTCCCAGCTAAAGCCTTCAGGTAATTTTTCATCATCTTGGTTTATCAGACATGCTTTAGTGTCAGCTGGAATATATTTGTCCCAACTGAAACCTTCTGATGATTTCTGATCTTCTTTATTCACCAAACATGCTCTCTTTGAATCTTCAGTCACTTTCCTACCATGAGCCACTTGAGGTTCTTGTTGTTGTGGAACAACTTGATGATAGATGGATTTGCTATAGTAATCATTATTGTTGAAAGGATTTTGAGCTCCACTTGCTTCGCGATTAGTGCATTCCTTCTTGAAATGTCATTTTTCCCTGCAACGAAAACAAGTAACTTTAGATTTATCAAAACCTAAATTAGAAACAAATGCATCACGGAAGTCATCTCTTCCTGTGATCTGTTTGAATTTCTCATCTCGTCTTAACACACTAGCCAAACACCATTTTATATCCATCAATTCCATCTCCTCAGCATCGATTTGATCGTAATCCTCTCTTGTCAACATAAGATTTCCAATTCTACCTGCCACTAAACTTCCATACGACTCCAAAATAGTTCCCAACAAAGACATGTGACTTTTTGCGACTTCTTCAGAATAACCTTGATCATTTTCAAGATTTAATACAATATTGCATTGTAGCTTCTTGCCATTCTTGCTTGTGGAAGAATTCGGATCAAATGTTGGAAATGAAGTAAATCCTGTTTTGCTGCTTGATCCCTGAGATGAACTTTCTGAAGAACTTTTTGCATTGTAAGCAGTTTCAACTTTTGGAGAAAAATTGGTCTTATCACTAACACCACTTTTGAAATACAATCCGATGTCTTGTTCTCCATCATAGTTCTTCATCCTAGCAATCTTTCTTTGCTCCATCTCTTGAGCTTCAAGATGTTTAATAAACTCTCCCAGTGTTAGCTTTTTATATTCCTTTCTATTATTCCTCAACATCATCAGATACGTTCCCCAAATATCATGTGGTAAAGCATCATCTAGTTTCTCAATCAACTCATCTGTATCCTTTTTGATGCCTAACTTTGTCATATTTTTCACCAAATTACAATATCTTTCAATAATCTGCTTGGTGTTTTCTGTTTTCAAACCACGGAATAGATCAAATTCTTTCTTCATAAGTGACATTTTGTTCTTGAGCATATCATCACTTCCCAGAAATTTTGATTCTAATTCATTCCAAATCGAATATGCACTTCCGTCACGTTGAAGAAGAATCAATATGTCCTCTTTAATCGCTTGCTGTAATAGACTAACCATCAATTTCTCATCTCTATACTTCTTTTTCTCATCAGCACTCATTTCTCTAATTGGCATTATCTGATTATTGTTCTTTGTTGGTCTTTCATATTGAACTTCAGTATGTTCCCAAGCATCCAAATGATAAGCTTCAACCCAGTTACCAAAACGTTCGGACCAACCATTATAATCATCAATATCCAAAAGTTTAGGCGGTTTTTGTGATGTCCCCGTCTCATTTTCAAGCAATGTACTTTGAGTCACAGTCATCGGACTAGCAAAAGCATTGTAAAACTCGTTCTCCATGTTTCGTTTTTCAAAAGTTCACAAACAGGAAGTTTCAAACGGAATACCTATCCTCAAACGAAATTCCTCTCAAACTAAGATGACTAATTTCGTTTGAAATAACACTAGTTCAAACGAAATTAATGAATCTGATGGACCTTTCAAACGAAATCACAATTTCAAACTGAAATGCACTTCAAACGAAATAACCAAGAACTTTTCAAACGAGATATCCAGTTTCAAACGAAATCACTAGTTTCTTTCAAACGAAATCAGATGATAAGTCTGTTCTCAAACGAAATCACAAGCTCTTTTCAAATGAAATCAGTATTAATGACCACTCTCAAACGAAATCAGCAATATCCTTCAAACGAAATCAGCCATATCCTTCAAACGAAATCACCATGATGTCATTATTTCGATTAGATTTTGGTCCAATTGGTCAAGAAAATGGTCGAATTTGATTCTGAAACTTTCTAGGGTTTGTTAACACAACATTACGCTCATGATATGTGAAAATCAGACGTTTTTAACCAACTTTCCACGGTTAATTTTGAAAGAAGGTGTAGAAAATCAGAAATTGAAGCTGAATTGGTATGAACTCTTCCTCCTGAGCTCTGATACCACTTGTAGGATCGTTTTCAGACCCGAACGAGTCGATCAGAAGAGTTTATCTCAACACGAGTGGCGGAAACAAACGTGTAGAGGTCAATTCAGCTAGATTCACACTTAAAACTGTTGTATGATTGATTTGATACTGATTTACAATCTGACAACACTTCGGCAGCACTTCGTTGCACAAACTGGAATCGTTACAAATGAAATGACACATGAGGTATTTATAGGTGGAGCTATTTCGTTTGGAAGTGACACTGACATGTTCAAACGAAATTAAACTTCTTAATTTCGTTTGAATGTGTCACATGTCAAGTTCAAACGAAATTAGCTCATTCACATGTAAACTCTCCTATTTTCCTCGTATAACGTGCCCTAATCTATCATTCTACATACAAGACTCGATACAAGACGAAATCGACAGACGTATGCACCAACAAGGACAAGTCCAACCGCTTTTCCTTTATTTACCTCCCAACCTGTTACAAGCGGTACAACTATTGGGCATGAAACCACTATTGATCAATTATGGCAGTCACCAGCTTCAAGTATTCCTCCTCTCTTTGTTATTTTGTGGGAATAAGTCATGGCCACCTTGCCTTATACAGTACCATCAGAAAGCATTCAAGGCTTTAACCTTATGCCCCAGCTGATGATACAGATAATGGCATCTTTTATGAGTACCATCAGAAAGCCTTTAAGGCTTTAACCTTATGCCCTAGCTGATGGCACAGATGATGGCACCATTTCCTTTGCAGCACGTGAAAGCTGGATGATGACACAGAATGCCTTCAAGGCTTTAACCTTAATTTCATCAACCAAGTGCCAACCACTCACCAGGGTACCTCAAGCGGTAACCCAGCTTCAAGGGTAGTAGAAGACCTCTCAAAACCCTACAAGCCCAACAAACTTGTCTTGCTTCTCCCAACAAATCGTTGATTACGAGTTTTAAACCCAGATAAAGATGCCATCACGGTACTAAAGACTACCTCCAAATCTTCGCCGGGACTGCAAGAATTGAAAAATGACCCAACTTCGAATGTTGTCTCATGTTTATGCAAACCCTTGAAAGGTTTTCACGCATATGGTTCAATTACCTTCCTGGACGAAGCGTTCAGACCTTTGACGATCTTAGCAAAAGTTCCCTATAACAACAGAGGCATGTCAATGACGCCACAATAATCTTCCAGACCAAACAACGTGATGATGAAAGTCTCAGAGACTTCATCGAAAGTTACAAGAAGGAAGGTTTAACTTACGCCGATGAAAATATTAGGGTTGCAGGGTTCATGAATGCTATAAATTCCAAATATCTCGTAAGAGACTTCAATAAATGCCTGCCCAAAACCCTTGAAGAAACACTCGAAAGGGCTGAAGCCCACATTCGAGGAGAATAAGCTGTAGACATCAAAGAAAAAAAGAGAGAACTCTTAACAGGTATGGCTCTTATGACAAACGGTTCAAAGGTTCGGATTCCAGAAGGCTTGAAGGCCGGAACCCTCCAAGCCTAGAAAAAACATAAACTTTACAGCCTTAACCAAGACTCCGCAAGAGATCTTGGCAACCGAAGAGGTAAAACACAGCTTCCACCTTCCTCAACCTTTGCCAAAAAACAAAAGATCGGAAAAATCAAGCCAATATGGTGAGTTTCACGAATAGAAAGGTCACCATACCAATGATTTCTTCCAAACCCAAAAAAAAGGATCGAAGAAGCCGTCAAGTCCGAACTGGATCACTTGGTTAAAGGGGTCAAGGACAAGATGGTTAAATAATAATAATAAAAATAATAGTGAACATGGTCGACCTTGAAAACAAAGCTTCCCACAAACGCCATCATTTCGAGGCATGGGAACATCAACATAAGGGGAGTTGCTTTCAAACCCTCTAGTGATGGAGTCAAACATAGGAACCATCAAGACACAAAAGGCTAACATTGACACCGGTGTAACCACCAAAATCATGTTTGAGAAATGCTTTAACCCTCTCAGCGACGATGAACATTCAAAGCTTCAACAGTCTGAATCCTCCATCAAAGGTATCGCAAACATACCTATCAAGCCTTTAGGCCAAATAATCCTTAATGTTGTTCAGCAAAAGAACAAAGGGACGAACCGAACAACTCACCTTTGCGGTAATCAATATCCCTTCGAACTATGATATCATCATAAGAAGGCTAGGGAAAAGTGTGTTCGGAATGGCAGTTTTAGTTGGTCAAGGCATTGTGAAGTTTCCCACTGAAAAAGGGATATCAACCCTTCAACCTACCCAAGAAGATTTTGTGGTTGAAGGGGAAAGCTCAAGAAAGGACGAAGACTATGAACAAGGGTTGGACATAAACCCAAAATATCCTCAACAGGGGATAAGGTAAACACTAATCTTTCCAAAGAAACCATCTCATACCTTAAAAAGCTGCTCTTGCACTATGTCTTTGCTTGGTGCCCAGAAGATATGACCGGCATCCCTCGTAGCATTGTTAAAACATGAGTTATGGATCCCACCTAATGTTAAGCCCATTATACAAAAGAAACGGAGTCAAGCCCCTAAAAGAAGCCTTGTATAACGCCAAGAGATGGAAAAGCTTGTTCTAGCCGGAGTCCTTCGAGAGGTCAAGTATCAATCATGGGTGCCAATCCCGTAATGGTTCGAAAACCCGACAAGTCTTGGAGAATGTGTATCAATTTTAAAGACTTGAACAAAGCACACCCAAAGGATTGCTACCCGCTGCCCGACATAGACCTCAAGAATAACTCGCTCACAGGCTTCCCATTCAAGTGTTTTCTTGACGCTTAAAAGGGTTACCATCATATCCTAATAATAATAATAATAATAAAAAGATGAAGAAAAAAAAACCACATTTCACACTGATAAAGGTATATCTTGCTATCAAAAAATGCCTTTTGGATTAAGAAATGCAGGTGCCACTCATCAGTGTATGGTTGACAAAGCGTTTGCCGGACAAATCGGCAAGAACATTATAGCTTATGTTGAAGATTTGGTGATCAAGAGGAAAACAGAATACCAAATGCTCGATGACATAAAAGAAACATTCCAAAACCCGAGAAAGATCAACATAAAGCTCAATCCAGTCAGGTGTTCGTTTGGTTTTGAAGAAGGCAAGTTTGTAGGGCACATCGCGGGGAAACAAAGCATAAAAGCCAACCCTTAAGGGATGTGCTAACAAGAAAGACTTTCGATGGAAAGCTTACAGCTTTGAAGCGTTTCACCTCAAAAGGAAGCCTTCAACCAAATGAAGCAACACTTGGCTTCACTCCCAGCCATTTTGGCTCCGGAAACAGGAGGAACGACCTCTACCTACCTTTCGATTGCTGAAAAGACCATAAGTACGGCTCTGATCATTGAACGAAACAAAGTTCAGATACCTGTTTACTTTTCAAAACTTCAAAATTAGCAGAAATCAAATATTCTTCTTCGGAAAAACTTGCTCTAGCCCTAGTCCAAACGGCTAGAAGGCTTCAAAGGTAATTTCAGTCACACCCGATACAAGTGGTCACTGACTAACCTATTAAGAATGTGCTTGAAAAATCACCTATGTCCCGAAAAAAGCTGTTAAAACCCAAGTCTCAGCTGACTTCATCATAGAAGTCCCTAAAGAAGTCACAACGGAAGTCAATACAACCTCCACTGAACCCTCCAACCCTGATACCTGGAAGCTTTTTACCGATGAGGCTTCTAGTATCGAAGGGTCAGGGGCTGGGCTAGTTTTAATTAACCCTGAAGGGTTAGAATTCACATATGCTCTTTGGCTTGTATTTCAGACTACCAATAATAAAGCCAAGTACGAAGCATTGATCACTGGGCTAAAGCTAGCCAAAGAAATGGGGGTTCAAAAGCTTCAAGTCCTCACAAACTCTCTCAAGCCAAGACAATAACAGCTGCCTAGCAAAAGAACCCAACATGAATAAATACTGAGAGAAATCAATGAACGCATTTCAAACATGTGCCATCAAATAAATTCCAAGATCTCAAAACAAGAAAGTTGATGCACTAAGCAAGCTTGCATCTCTTACGTTTACCCACCTCACCAAGAAGGTACTAGTTGGGGTATTAAAAACCTCATCCATCCAAAAACTGGAGGTTCAAGATGTGATCACTAAAAAAGGGCCAAATTGGATGACTCCCATTGAAAGGTTCCTCAAAATGGTGAATTACCTAATGACCAGACTGAGGCTAAAAGGGTCCGTATCAAGTCAAGGAAATATGTGTTACAAGGAGATATCCTTTACAAAAAGGATACCTTGCACCACTACTTCGATGCGTTGGCCCAAAACAAAGCCAATATCTGATCAAAGAGGTTCACGAAGGGATATGTGGAGCTCATTGTGGGCCAAAATCCATTGTGGGCCAAAATCGGTAGTGTCAAAGTTGATGAACCTCGGACAATTTTGGCCTTCCATGCATCGAGATACCTCCGAACAACTGCGAAAGTATGAAGCTTGTCAGTTACATGCTCCGGTACCCAAAAGCCCCAAACATGACCTCGTTCCCATCTCCTCGGCTTGACCATTTCACAAGTAGGGAATAAACATTGTTGGTCCATCCCCACTAGCCAAATGAGGAGTCAAGCTCTTATTGGTAGCCGTGAATTACTTCACCAAGTGACCAGAAGTAAAACCATTGGCAAAAATCTCAGGGAAACATGTCATTGATTTCGAAAGCATAATCTATCGTTTTGGGCTCCCAGGGGTACTAGTCATGGATAACGGGAAATAGTTTGCCGAGAAACCTTCTAGCTCCTGGTGCAAGGAGTTCAGAATAACTCAAGTATTCAGCTCGATAGCTTACCCACAATCCAATGGCCAGGTTGATAGGACAAACCACAACATTGTTGAAGGGATTAAATCTCGATTGGGAAGGTACGACAACAACTGGCTCGAATAGCTTCCCAATGTGCTATTGGAAATTCAAAAACCGAGAAAACAAGCCACAAGAAAATACCCTACAGCCTAGTGTTTGGATCAGAGGCTGTAATCCTAGCTGAAATCGGAGCAACAACACAAAGAACAATTAACATCTACCTCAAGCCAAATAAGAAAGAGACGATGTTGAATTTGGAACTCCTCGAATAGGCTCGTGATCAAGCAGCCATACAAAAAGCAAGGTACAAGCAAAACATGGAATTGTATTACAATACACGGGTGAAGCATGAACACTTCAAGCCTGAGGACCTTGTGCTTCGAAATAATGATTCCTGCAAGAAAGAAAGCCAAGGAGAGCTTGGCCCTAAGTAGGAAGGGCCATACACTATCCTTAAAGCCTACAAAGGGGGATCATACAAGCTGGCAGGCCTGCAAGGCAAAAAGCTTCCCCACGATTGAGATGGCAAAAACCTTAAAAGGTTCCATGTTTAACCAAAACGTGTTACAAATAGTTCCAAAAAGTTGTTCTATTCCCCTAGTAATCAAAGTACTTTGAAATGAATGAACAATGAATTTGTCTTTCTATCCTATAATCAGGTTGAGAACCTAGCAAGAAACTCCATGGCAATGGCCATGTAAGGGGATGAGCTCCCAGGCCACATCGCTCAATAGGTTCAAGGGTTGAATGGACCTATATAAGGGGTGAGTTCCTAAATCAATACAACTCCATGAGACTCATAGAAATCTTAAAAACATGTCTCATAGACGGGTTTGAACATCCTACACCAAATGTTCCTTAAGCCCCAACATTGGCTTACGAACCAAAAAGACTCTAAGTGAATGTCATACATAGGATAGAGGTTGTATCTTCTTGTTAAAAATATCCTAAGGCTAAGTGACTGCAGCACTGAACCCTTTAAGGTATAAACAACATAAGATGCACCACCCAAAACAAAGACAACATACAAAACCAATGAAAACACAAGGGAATAAATAGAACAACACATCAAGATAAACAAAGCAAACATAACAAGTTAAGCATACCAAGCTAGACATAGCAAAGGCCATAAAGGCCATCAAATATAAAACATTGTCCACAAGCCTTCCAGGTTTTAACCACCAAAGGACCTAAACGGTTCCCTTAAAACAAAAGGATGTTTAAGCAAACAACCCATAACATTGTTCGACATGCTAAAAAAGCTATAAATTAAGGTTTCTTCTTCATTTGGCTGCATCAGAGATGATAGAGTTTGCTGCATCATCCTTATTCGAAACCCCATCATCTTGGGTGTTTTTAGCATTTCTCTTTTTCCTCCCTACGACACCCGCTGTCTCGGAGGCTTCAAGGCTTAAAGCCTTTGAGCCCTCACCACCTTCAGAACACGTTTCCTCGCTATCTCCGGAGCAAGGACGTTTCTTCGAGAGGGACTTCAAAACTTCGTTACAAACAACCTCATTAAGGCCCTGGGGTTTTAGCTCCTGCAAGACAGGCAAAGATTTACCAAAAAACTTGGAGACTTCACCCACATAAAGGTAAACCATATGCTCAATCTTAAAAATTGTTCCCTTGAAGACTTTGAAGGCTTTAGGTTGAAAAAGAGAAGACTTTTCCTAAGGCTCCCCAGGTTCACAAAGCTTTGTAACCAGCAAACAAACCTTGGTGTCTCACATGAGCAAGAAGCTTGGTGTACACATCACCCAAGACTTTGTTGAACTCCGGCGAATGGAGAAGATAGGTAACCACTTGCTGGAATCCATGCTCAATGAGCCGTTTATTATCACCAGTTGCCTGGGAAAGTGAAGCCTTTAACCCTTCTTTCTCCTCCAAGGAGGCTACTTCTGAACCTCCAAAGCAGCCCTATCAACCCTGACTTGAACCCTGTCAGCTTCCAAGCATTTTTCCAACTCAACCATCTCAGTCTTGTGCTAGGAAGAAAGCTCATCAATCCTCAACATCAGCTTCTTTTTGTAAGTCACTAATAAAATCTGCCACAAAGTCAGCTAAGGCTTGGGATTTAATGGCAGTCCTTGGTGGTTCATATCTTATATCATAAGCACAGCTTCACTGCCCATTTAGCCATCCTCCCTGACATTTCAGGTTTCCTGAGAACATTCTTAATTGGAAAGTTAGTCTTAACAATAATGGCATGAGTTTCAAAATAATGTCTTAGTTTAATAGATGCCATAATCAAAGCAAGGATAAGTTTTTCTAAATGTGAATACCTGGATTCAGCATCAAGTAAACTCTTACTTACATAATAGACAGGATGTTGTGTACCTTGGTGATCCTTAACAAGGACTGCACTTACTACTTTAGAAGAGACTGCCAAATATAAGGATAATATATCCCTTTTTTCTGGTTTCATCAAGGCAGGAGCTGAGGATAGGTAACCCTTAAGGGCTTTGAGAGCATTCTCATGCTTTTCAGTCCACTCAAATTTCTTTTTCTTTCTCAAAATGTCATAGAATTCTTTGCACTTTTCTGATGACTTTGATATGAACCTGTTCAAGGTTGCGATCCTCCCTGTCAACCTTTGCACATCCTTAGCATTGGAAGGAGATTTGATATTCTCAATTGCCTTGATTTGCCTAGGAACATGCCTGCTTTAACACCAAAGTGACACTTTGAAGGATTCAATTTCATATTGAATTTGTCAAGGATATCAAATGCTTCCTCTAGGTCTCTAAGGTGATCCTCAGCTCTCTTGGACTTAACCTCCTTGTCATCTATATAGACTTCCATAGTGTGTCCTATTTGTTCCTTAAACATCATATTGACTAGCGTTTGATAAGTAGCACCTTCATTCCTTAGTCCAAATGGCATAGCAATATAACAATAGATACCAGTTGGGGTCATAAAGGCTGTGTCCTCTTGGTCAGATGGTTCCATCTGAATTTGTTGGAATCCAGATGAAGCATCCATAAAAGTCAACAACTCATGACCCGCGGTAGCATCCACCATGGAGTCAATGTGGGGTAACGGGAAAGGATCCTTGGGACATGCCTTGTTTAAATCAGTGAAATCGACACATACCCTCCACTTTCCGTTTTTCTTTTGAACAACAACCACATTGGCTAACCATCTTGGATACTTAACCTCTCTAATCATACCTACTTGGAGCAGCTTATCTATCTCCTCCTGGATAATGGCATTCCTCTCAGGTGTAAACTTCCTCCTCTTCTGATGTATGGGTTTGAATGACCTGTCAATGCCAAGCTTATGAGTAATTATATCTTTAGAGATACCTGCCATGTCTTCATGCTTCCAGGAAAAAGTAGTTTTTCTCCTCTTGAGGAAGGATACCAAATCCTGTTCGATGTTGCTGAGGATCCCTGATCCTATGAAGACTTTGGATTCAGGATCATGAGGATCCATAAGGATATCTTTCACATCTTGTTCTCTTGCCTCCAGGACATCTCTTGGAGGATGCTTTAATTGCTATTCCTCCCTTGGTCTTGTGGCTGGCTTCATTGATGAGGTATAGCAATTCTTTGCTTCTTGTTGGTCACTCTCAATCTTTATCACCCCCCAAGGACTAGGAAGCTTTACACACTGATGATATGTAGATGCAACTGCTTTCATGTCATGTATCCATGGCCTGCCAAGGATAACATTGCAACAGGATAAGCAATCTATAACACAAAATTTTTGAAAAGAATTAAGTCCCTCTATGTAGATGGGAAGCTTAATGTCCCCCAATGTATTCTTGGTTTCTCCACTGAACCCCACAAGAACTGAGGATCTTGGGATGATTTCTGATTCAGGAATATTCATCTTTTTTAGGACATCAAGCTGAATGATGTTCACCAAGCTTCCTCCATCTATTAAGATCCTGCGAACAACATGATTAGATATAAATAAAGTAATAACAAGACCATCATGATGAGGATCCTGAACATCCACTCGATCATCCTCATCAAATGTTATAACTTTTTCCTGTGTAACAGTAATGGTTCGGATGGGTCTTTCCCCATTATCCATCTTGGTCTCCTTGGCATGCCTTTTGGCTGCTGAAAAAGAAGTGCCACATATGTCTGATCCACCGGATATGAAGTTTATAATTTGTGCATCTGCCGAAGGAGCAGGAGCTCTTTCTGGAACCTTTTCAGGATCCTGGATCCTTGACTTTTTTCTTCCCAAAAGCTCCTTCAAGTGCCCCTTGCTTAACAAATAACCGATTTCTTTTCTAAGTGCAATACATTCTTCAGTGAGATGTCCGAAATCCTCATGATATGCACACCATTTGGACTTGTCTTTTGTTGCAGCTGGCTTATCACTTTTTCTGGGCCATTTTGCTTTTTCACCTAAATTCTGCATTGCAAGTATCAGTTCATTGTTATCAACAGAAAAACAATATTCAAAAATAGGAGGATAATCCTCATCATCCTCTTCCTCTTCTACTGCGTGCACATTCTGGTTGTCAAACTTGTTATAAGATTTGGACTTGTTGTTCCTGAAGTAGGATCCTTGTTTTTCCTGCTTCGAGGATCCTACCAGTCTTTCTTGGATCCTTTTATCATCTTCTAATCGGATGAATCTAAGGGCCCTGGTTCTCACTTCATCAAGATTCCTGCAAGGGGTCATGACAATATCATCATAGAATAATGAATCCCTAAGTAAACCCATTTTAAAGGCTTCCACGGCTGTAGCAATATCCAAATTAGGAATATCCTGTATATCATGAAGGTATTCTCATTTAGAAAAACTTATCCATGCTTTAATTATGGCATCTACTAAACTACGTCATTATTTTGAAACTCATGCTATTATTGTTAAAACTAACTTTCCAATTAAGAATGTTCTCAGGAAACCTGAAATGTCAGGAAGGATGGCAAAATGGGCAGTCAAGCTCAGTGCTTATGATATCAGATATGAACCAAGAACTGCCATTAAATCTCAGGCCTTGGCTGACTTTGTGGCTGATTTCACTAGTGATCTACAAAGGGAAGCTGAATTGGAAGTTCAACAGCTTGAAGAGACTAAGGATCCTTGGATACTCTTCACAGATGGAGCCTCTAATGTCAAAGGAACTGGACTAGGCATACTACTAAAATCGCCACAGGGGGACATAATACCCCACTCAATTGCTTGTGAGTTTCAAACTACTAACAATGAGGCTGAATATGAAGCCTTAATAGCTGGTTTGCAAATTGCTAAGCATATGAGGATCAGGTATCTTGAGGTACATGTAGATTCTTTATTAATCACTAACCACTTTAATGGTTCTTATCCTGTTAAAGGTGAAAGACTAATCAAATATCTTGAGATAGTCAAGGAATTGGCAGACTCTTTTGCTTCTTTTAGTCTAACACAGGTACCCAGGGAGGAAAATGCAGAAGCTGATGCTTTAGCCAACCTTGGATCATCATTGAAGATCGCAGAGGATATTAAAATTCCCATTATCCACATTTTGGCTCCTGCTAATGAGGATCATAGAGCTATGGAAATAGTGGAGGATTCTGCAATCATACCTAGTGATGATGCACAGTCAAATTCAGGATCCTGGATCCTTCCAATCATGAGATAGATACAACATGGAGAGATTCCTACAGGAGAAAATCCTAGAGCTTTCAAACTCAAGGTATCTCAATTTACAATATTAAATAACATGTTATACAAACAATCTCTTGCAGGTATATATCTAAGGTGCATCGAGGATCCAGAGATTCAGGAAGTCCTGAAGGATTTCCATGAAGGAGATTGTGGAAACCACACTGGGGGCAGAGCACTGTTCTCAAGGATCCTTAGGACAGGATACTATTGGCCTACTATGAAGAAGGATGCTGTGGATTATGCCAAGAAATGTGATGCTTGTCAAAGACATAGCAATATCCTTCATCAACCAGCAAAGCTCCTACATCCTATATCCTCTTCTTGGCCATTCATGAGATGGGGAATGGATATAGTTGGCAAACTTCCCAAAGCACTAGGAGGAAAAGTGTTTATGCTTGCCATGACTGATTACTTTTCCAAATGGATAAAAGCTGAAGCATTTGCATAAGTCAGAGACAAGGAAGTTATATCCTTTATTAAAAGAAACATTATAACCAGATTTGGTATTCCTCCTGAAATTGTTTTTGATAATGGATCCCAATTTATTGGGAGTAGAACTACTAACTTTTGTGACAGTTGGGGGATTAAGATGATAACATCAATACTAGTCCATCTACAAGCTAATGGTCAAGCAGAATCATCCAACAAGATCATCATCAACAACTTGGAGAAGAAGCTTAGATCCAAAAAGGGGAAATGGGTAGAAGAGCTACCATATGTACTATGGGCTGACAGAACAACTCCCAAAAATGCTACTGGCCAGACTCCATTCTCCTTAGTGTTTGGAGCTGAATCGGTGATCCCTACAGAGATGGTAGTCCCTACTGCAAGAACAAGCATCCGTGATCCTGAAGGAAATGCTGAAAACTTGGTTCAAGACTTGGATACCATAGAAGAACTCAGGGATTTGGCAAGGATAAGATTGGCTAGCTATCAACAAAGGATGGCTGGAGCTTACAACGAGAATGTCAGGATCAGAAAGTTTCAAGTTGGTGATATGATATTAAGGAAAGCATTTTAAAATACCACAAACCTTGCTGATGGCCCCTATCTTATTGAAGCTGAAGCAGGAAAGGGGGCATATCGGTTATTAACAATGGAAGGTGATTTGCTACCAAGAGCTTGGAATGCTGTCCATTTGAAAAGATACTTCATGTGACAAGGATTCAGGATCCTTGACCATATTCACATCTGATATGCATAAAGGATCCTTAGAGGATATATGATCCTCATTCTGGTAATGATTTGATTATTATTTATCTAATCCTTTAATTTATTACAATGAGAAAGATCCAGGATCCTTTATCCTTTTTCACTAAGTTCTGAGTTTTGCAGAAGTGGGTGCATCTTTGACAAAGGATCAATTATCCACAGAAGTCTCCTAAGTTTTTGGGCTTGTCCCCATTTTTATGGGTTTATCCCCAGTTTTTGGGCTTGTCCCCAGTTTATGGTATCTATTACCTCCTACGAATCAGGTTCTTACACATTCGCCAGTAGCACACGATTATCCTGGTGCAGTTAAAGGCAATGGGACCAGTACCCGCTTAAGGGGCTGACAATTTCATTGTACTGGCTGTCTTTAGGATCCTAAGTATAATGGTAGACGTACCATGCATCCGTTCCTAAGGTTTCTAACGTTTTCACGTTAGCTAAGGTTTTTCCATCTTCATGTCACTAAGTTTGGATAGTCGCCAGTATGGGCCATACTCCAGTTTACACAAGATCCTTTGGGCTTGTCCCCAGTTTTTGGGCTTGTCCCCAGTTTTTTGGGCTTGCCCCCCGTTCATTGGGCTTGTCCCCAAATTGTTGGGCTTGTCCCCAGATACTAACTCTTTCTTTTACAGATTGGCTTAGTCCCAAGTTATTTCTCATTTCAGGATTCTAAGGATAAACTGTTAAGGATCCTGGATCCTAACTTTCCACAAAGGTTTGTCTTATAAATGTTACAATTGTATGCATTAAGGATATAGGATCCTAACTTGGATTCTCTGGTATGATCCTTATTTACTTTAATTTTATTCTTTCTTTATCAATCATACCCTATTCTTTGACAACAGGATATATAATCCTAAAATTATCTCACTTTTTAAACTTTTTGATTATAGGATATTTGATCCGTGATCATATCCTAAACTTTTAACATAAACTAATTTTTATACCTTCACTAATAACTTGTAAATCTAAAAAGTTATACAATAACAATTGAAAGGTAAGTATAAACAAAGTGAACAACACAAGATAGCCAAAAGTTAAAGGTTATATTTATTTATCAAAATTAAACCCTTTAAAGGTTGTCAAAATTACCTACCCCGAGCATCTACCAGCAATACGTGGCCCGTCCGCTGGGGTAGGTAAAGGGTGTCCATATTAACGAGTCTTAAAGTGCAGGAAAGTAAAGATGGCAGGAAAATAATGGCTTCATCCCCCAAATAGAGGATCCTTCCACCAACTATCATCCTACCTATTGTTCCAAGGATCACTGATCCTTAACCCTAAATACTATTGTTTAGTTACAGACCATAATTGTTCACCATCAAAACACCATCAAATAAAAACTACGAAACCATAAAAAATGGGCTCCGGCCGCGTCTAGATAAATCCATTATCATCCATTGTTGCAGCTTAAACCTTCGCCGCTTCCTCACCACCTTTACCAGTTGCCTCCTCCACTGGATCCTTCACCCCACTGCTCCTAGCTCCATCAGCTGCTGCCTCCTTAGCCTCATCCTCGTCGTCCAGCTCAGCCAACCTCTGCCTCCAAGCCTCCTGGTCCCAGGTAGACCTATCAAAGGCAGGATCCTCAGCCTCCTTCACCATTTACAGCTTGATCTTTAGCATGGCAATAGTAGCAGAAAGCTTCTCCCCCTCCATGACCTCTGCCTTCTTCTACTGGGCTGTGATCTGAGCCAAGACCACCTCCTTCTGCAGCAGGTTCACCTCCTTCTCAAGGGAAGAGATCTTCTTATCCTTAGCAAGGAACATCTGCTGGAAGTCAAGGTTTTTCTGCTCAGCTTCTGCCAGATGTTGATCAAGGAGCATTTGGATCTCGGCAAATTTCTACACAAAGAAAGTTAACAATGTGACAACTGTGCTCTGTAATCGATGTACAATGTAAAAAAATATCAAATATTAATAAAACAATGTGTTTTGGTGTTATTATGTGTGTATTTGTGTTTGATGATTTTATGATTTGATTCGAGTTCGATTTCAAGCTTTAAATCATTTTCTTGAAAGTTATACGCAAACTGGTGCGTGAACGTAATCAGTTTAATGCGACAAACACTCTGGAATAGTGAAATAGGCTTAACATACCTTAAATAACCTTCACATAACTTAGAAATAACTTTTGGATGGTTTGGTGTGTCGAAATCAAGTTTGTTCGATCGCAGGGACTATTTGTGTCAAACTGCGAAACTATACTGATTTGTATAGTAACGAACATTCCGAAACTTGATCATAAGTTAAACATACCTTAAATATCCTTTACATAGCTTAGAAATAGGATTTGAGGGGTTCGGTATGCCAAAATAAACTTATTTGATCAATAGGGACTAAAAGTGTCAAAAAGTGCATAAGTTTGCATTTCCGCGCATATCTTACGTTCTGAATATATCCGGACATCCAAAAATTTTTGTAATCATTAAAATATTTTATTTTAATTATTGGAATGCAAAAATACCATTTATCGCTTAATTTGGATCGATTTTGCGTTCGTTACGACTTCCGTCGTAATTAACCGAATAACGCAACCGTACGCCCAAACGAACCGACATCCGAGATGTTTTTGAAATGGGGTTAACAAGGCTTAAACGTGTCAAAAATGCATCGAAAACCAAGTTTCTAGGCTGCAGGGACCAATTTTGACAATCTGTCAAACTTGCCCTCGCGGGGTGCGTAAGCCTGCTAAGGCTATTACATGGGGCGCGACAGACTACCTGTGTAGAAACATTGAATCTGGACTTTGAGCTGGTTTTGATGGTTTTTAAACCCTGATTTGGGATACCATCTGCTTGTTTTTTATGGTATTTCATGTCCCCTTGTATTTGAATACCATGTGCCCACATGAAGGGTCAAGATCGAAGCCCCTTTTGCAAGAAATGATCCTAACGATTTACCAAAAACTATATAAGCCCATGCTCTCATTCCATTTTCTGCACCCTTGATCTGATTAATGCTCTAAGTTGAAGCCTTTGCTTCATACCTGAGTGTTATAGATCAAGTTTTCCCTAGCTTGGACCCTTTGTAAGCTTCTATCGTTCTTTTATTGCTTTTCGAGCGTGAAAGTCAAACAGTGTTTGACTTTCTGCTTTGACCAGTCTTTGGTTAACACAAAGTTCTTTTGAACTTTGCAACGTGAGCGTAATCACGATGGATATAGTCCCTTGTGACTATACCTACTGATTACCACGTTGATTAGGCGTAGTGACGAGTCATAGTTTCGGTCAAAATGTGTATTTATGCGTATTTTGCAACTAAACTATCCTAGGGTATCAAAACCCTTTGTTTTGATATCAAAACTTGTTTTCTAACTTAGTTAAACATGTTCCAACATGTTTAGGTCGTCACTTTTAGTTTAGTGCTTGTATAGAGTCGTAAGTCAAGCGGTCTAAACCACCGCTTAGACATTCGAACTCGACCCATTTGGTCGATCTTTAGGATCCGATCAAGCATGTTTAGTGACCATAGTTGTATAGGGAATAACCTTCCGAGGTTATACCATATGGTCACCTAGTTTAATTAGTTGTATGATAGGTACTTTATATGCCTTAGGTAAATGACCAAAATGCCCTTTTCATGCATAATTAGGTTTTAAACATATGTAACTTAACTTTTGTCACCTAAACTGATTATGCAACATATTTAAACATGTTTAGGCATATAATACTTGTCATAGCACTAGTTAGACGTCTCGAACGCGCGTTTGCGTGAACGATGCGTTAAAGTAGCGTAAGCTACCTTAATTGCTCATAACGGGTCGAAAGCACTTAGGATAGGTTCTGATGTAGAGTGTAGGCTTTGTTAAACCATATCACATGAGTTCCAATACTCATTTGGTTTATGAAACCTCATTCTGTCCGATCTTCCGATTTAGGTGTCGATTTATTTACTAGTGATTCGATTACTAGGTGCTGCTTGAGTTTCCTTGGTTTGCTTGAGCTTGTTGAGTTCTTTAGATTGAGGATACTTTGCACTTCGATGTGAGATAGATCCCCTCTTTTTACATGTTTTGTGGTAACATTGTTTGTTTAATATACTTGGTGATCGGTAGTTTCCATCACCCGAGGTTTTTTTATGTCGAATATCATACATTGATCAAGGGCTTTTTCCTCGTATAAATCCTTGTGTTCAACATTCATTTCATTCTTTCATTGTTATACATTTGATCATATAATCAAGCATCACACCTCACAAAATCGGATTTGGTTACATTGTCCTTGTGTGATTTTTGACCAAAACAATAATAATGAAATTATTATTATTATTAATATGTTTCATTCTATTTTTTGAAGGAATAAAAAAGTCACCACCTTGCCAAGGAATGAAAATTCTTAGACCACACATAGTGCGGGTTTTTTGATGTTTTTTCCCAAAAAAAACGCCCCATAATGCCTCGCCACCGCCTCCATGGGTGTTTTTCTTCATTATTTGGGTTGGGGCGTTCCAAATTAAACGTCGGTGTGACATCTGTGCCTCCATGGCCATCAAGAAAATACCAAATCAATGAAATATTTTATTTCATACTTGGGATTTGTATAAATATGTGTATCATTTGCACATATCAATTCTCGTTCGATTTCGAGCTCTAAATCACTTTCTGGAAAGTTATACGCGAACTGATGTGTAAACGTAATCAGTTTAACGCGACAAACACTACAAAATAGTGACATGGGCTTAACATACCTTAAATAACCTTTACATAAGTTAGAAATAAGTTTTGGAAGGTTTGGTGGGTCGAAATCAAGTTTATTCGCTTATACGGACTAATTTCGACAAACTGCGAAAGTATGCCGATTCGTACTATAACGAACATTCCGGAATATGATCATAAGTTAAACATGCCCTAAATATCCTTTACATAGCTTAGAAATAGGCTTAGAGGTGTTTGGTGCGCAAAAATAAACTTATTCGATCAATAGGGACTAAAAGCGTCAAAAAGTGCATAAGTTTGCATTTTCGCGCATATCTTACGTTCTGAACATATCCAGACATCCAAAAATTTTTGTAATCATTAAAATATTTTATTTTAGTTATTGGCATGATAAAAAACCACTCGTCGCGTAATTTGGATCGTTTTCGTGTCCGTTTGAGTTTTCGTCGTAATTAACCGAACAACGCAATCGTACGGCCAAACGAACCGACATCCGAGATGTCTTTGAGCATATTTAATGTTCCCTACGCTTTGGCATCATTGTAGAGCCTTGAAAATGGTTAACGGGGCTTAAACGTGTCAAAAATGCATCAAAAACCAAGTTTTACACCTACGGGGACTAAACTTGACATTCTGTCAAAGTTGGCTTAGGAGTGGGGCGTAAGACTTGGCCCATTTCTTACGCGGGGCGCGAGAGCCCATTAGACCTACAAAAATCAGTTTATTCAATCAGCAGCTGGTTTTCAGGCTTTTGCACTTGGGTTTTCAACTCTATGTGCTTGTTTTGGGCACCCATAGTATTGTATTTCAGTGGGTAACACTTGGATGGTTGAGATCAAAGCTCAATTATCGAGTAACAATCCTAATGGTTGTCCAATTTCTATAAATACCCATTTTCCCCATTTGCAATCCTCACATTTGCTCTCATTCTTGCTCTAAGTTGAAGCTCTCAAGCTTCATACCAGAGCAAATTGAGTTCAAATCTTCAAGCTTGGACCTTTTGTAAGTTTCTTTCGTTCTTTTATGCGTTTTTAAGCGTAAAAGTCAAATAGTGTTTGACTTTCTGCTTTGACCGGTCAATGGTCAACACGAAGTTCGTTTGAACTTCGCAACGTGAGCGTAATCACGATGGTCATAGTCCCTTGTGACTATAGCTACTGATTACCACGTTGATTAGTGTTTTGGTCAAAAATTACCGAAGCAATTTAGTGATCAAATTAGTAAAGTGAGGTAGTGTGCTAGAAAGTGTATTGAAAATATGTTTGTCAAGTTATTTAGAAAATCAGTATGCAGGATACGGCTCAGGATATTGAGCTGTATCTATGATCAAACTATGAGCAAAAGTAAAGTAAACGACACGAGATGTACGAGGAAAGCCCTTGATCAATCTAGATCGCCGGCATAAAACCTCGGGAGCTGACAATCGCAGCTGCCTTGTTCTTCTTATTACTTCAAATATCAGGATACAGTACAGGATGTGGTGCGGATCGACTATGTGTTACAATGAAATTTGAATACAAGTGTGGTGTTTGCAATAAGCTAGAGAGTGAAAGTGTTCGAGAGTGTTAGTGTAAATTGTGTGCCTTAAACTGATCCGCCCCCATCTATTTATAGTAAAGATAATGTAACAAACTATCCTAAACTTCTGGGATCCAGCGAATATTCCCACTTGAACGTTGAGGACCAAGTCTTTCGGGTTCAACGGCTTCCTCCTAACAAATACGCCCGAGTCTTAAGGAGAAGAAGTCCTGATGACCGTTAGTAACTTACAGCCATTAACCTGCACGTGTTTAATTCACTCAAACTTAGGATATCGCCCAAGATGTTAGCAATATCCCCGTCCAGCATCCTGGTCACAAGCAAACAATTAAAAGCGGGATATTAGTCAGGATATGTATATTCAGAAAATGACCCATAACAATTGTCCCCAAATATATCGGTTGGTATACCAATCCAACGGATATATTTCAAAAATCTTATCCCATAACTCAAGGCATTTAAAACGAAGCGACGGTCAAGATCACATCGTAACTTCCAACGCGCTTTTCGCTCAATGGAGATCCACAATGCCCCTATATCTTCTCTTTTCTTGTTTGAAAAGCAGATATCTTCAACAGAACCTTCAGGTAATTCTCCATTTCTGATTTACTTTCTATCAATTTACATCGCCTTACTCGCAATGGATGCCAAGACCTTCACCCAGCAGAATCTCCTTAAAAATCCCGAAAAGGAGATCTGTGCTTTTGACAACGCAGACATTGCAGCTTTAAGAGCCTCCGGCGCTTTCCCTGAGAACACGGTCTTTAGACCATTCGATCGGTCAATCCGATCGGATGTTTCTTCCGCCGAATGGGTTTGTTTTCCAGCATATCCTTTTTCGCTAGGTCTTCGATACCCTTTTCCTGAATTCATGATGCAATTCTTTTGAACCACCGGCATCTCTTTTGCTCAAACCATGCCCATGGTTTGGAGAGTACTAATTGTACTTAACCAAATCAAAAACCTCCATTGTTCCGACCTCCGCATCGAGGATTTGCCTATTGCTTATCGCCTCCGATCCCATGGCTCTAGCCGGTTCTTGCTCTTCTCGACCTCCAGCAAACCCCTGATTCTCAAAGCCACCAAAAACGAAGACGGATGGCAACGCAAATTTTTCTTTGTCAAACGAGACTCTATTGCTGAGGGTGCCAACCTTCCGGTGGAGTGGTTAACCACCGGTAGGGTCATAAATATTCTCATAGACCATTTAATTCTTATCTTCTATTAATATCCTTCTTTTCGATCTTTATGCAGTGAACTTCAACGAAGTCGCTCCCCCTACCGCCGAGTCAGAAGAAAGAATCAATACTGTTTACCAGTTACCTGCAATAGACAGGACTTTCACCACACACGTCCCGAGTTCCAGTCAATACTCGTCATCCGAAATGTCTGGTAAGGATTACTTTCAAAATAATTAGTCAAGACAGTATAATAATAAAATGAAGAATAAAACTTTTCCCTTTATGCAGCACCGGCCAAGATCCCTAAAGTATTTGACCTCGACGAATTGGACAGTTATTCTGATCAGATCCAGGTCAAGAAAGAACCTAGCCCCAAGACCACAGCCACATCCAAACCCAGCAGCTCCAAAGCCATCATTATCCCCAACCTTCGCCGGCTACCAAGCCCCGGAGTTCAAGTTCCCGCAAAAGGAAAGAGCCTGATTCCCCTGTTATCTCTGACACATTTCCTTATGAGAAACACGGGTTCATTGAAGCCAGCGGGTTTATGACTTCCTTTCTCAACCAGGTTAGTTTTCTCATATCACATCCTGCGGCTTACATTATTTTCAAAGATTTATCAATATTAATACCTGTCCTCTTACCTTTGTAGGGTCTTGAGCGTTTGGTTAGCCTATATCAAGAATCCTGCAAGCTCAACAAGACGCTTGAAACCAAGCTAAAGGAAGCTGAAATCACAATCTCAGATCAAGGCATGATTGCAGCCGCCAAATCTCGTCATTACGAGCAGAAATTTAAAGCCATGACTCAAGAACACCAAACTGCTCTCAACAAAGCTGCTCATCAAGCACAGACCGGTCTTGAAGCTGCCCACGTGCAATACGAACGGGATATGGTCAGCTACCGGGAAAGCCTCAAGAGTTCCGTCGTCATTTCTCTCCTCCAAGCCAGGTTGAAGATGGCCCACGAAGCCAAATATTTAGGCTTTGAATGCCCTTCTTGGGATGTTGGTGCCTGGGAGACCAAGCTAAAGAACCTCGGCGGCGTTTCTTTCATATCAGCTGTCGAAGAATCTTCCAAAGCAGTTGAAAAAACAACCGATGCTGAGAAGGATACTGAGGCGGATCCCAAGACGGATACTGCTGAAATTACTATGGACGAAGAAGGCACTACCCCCTAAAGCTTATTTACATTAACTCGTTTGAACAATTTTAGGTTTTTATGAACAATTTTTATTTCTGTATCGAAACAATTTGATAGCCGAAGGTGGATGGGTCCTGGGTTTCAGGATGAAACCTTCGGTTATCAACCAGTATTGATTGCTTCAAGAATAATTTCATCTTTTTATTTTTCTTGCCATCATCTTCCGTTTTTCCTAAGTATAAATCTCAGCTTTGCAAAAATTTTATATTGTTATATCCTGATGAATATGCTCAGCAATATGTTACAAAAACTTTTTTATTAGATAGGACTCCCAAATGCTCGTTCAACTTTGTAGAAAGCTTTTGAAAAACAATCTATTTTTCCAAAACCAGTTTTCGATAATACTTAAATGATCAAAGTTCCAAACTAATACGAGTTTCAAACACCTTAATCAAATATCCTGAAAAGGACTTTTGAGAATATATCAGGATACTTAACCTTTTATAAAACATAGTGTTACTAAAAACTTAGACGATGTTTACAAAGGAAAGATCATACCCGGAGTAGTATATAACCCTATTACCAAGCCTCAATCTCTTTGCAACTTCTTCAATGAAGATGTCCCCTATGCGAGGTACTTAGTGCATTAGTTCCGAGCCTTATCCTTTTAGCTTTACATCACCACCTTGGTAGGAATGTCCCCTGTGTACAATGTCTTCAAATACTTCAAAAATCTTCTGAATGTCAGTTTCCATTGTATAGGCAATTTTTTATGTCCAAGGATGTAAAAAATGCTTCATGCGCTACAGGAGATAAATCCCAAGGATGTACTGGAGATAAATCCCTTGTATCCTGGGGAAAATCCCAAATTTTCATGCGCTACAGGCGGGAGTGTATAAACTCCAAGACTTAGAAAGGTGAAAACCTTTAAACCTTAGAGAGTATGAAAATACCCTTTCGTGAGAGAGGGTGATCAATCCTCATATACCTTTAGGATTCAGGATATAGCCAACAGTAACGAAATTGTCAGCCACTTTTACATGGACTGGTCCCACCACCTTGAACTATCCCTGAATAACTTGCGCTCCAGGCGGGGTGTTTAAACCCAATTCGGAAGAAAGGTGAATACCTTTAAACCTGTGAAGGGATCAGGATCCCTTGTACGTGAGAGAGGGGGCCAATCCTCTAATCTTCCGAAATATCCTGAGTGAGCATCCCGGAGCTATATCTCGAAGCATATACTGCAAAACATCCTTACACTAAGGTGGGTGTTAGCTTGGCTAACACCCCTCCGATGCTTAAGTCAGTATTGGGTTACAAAGAACAAATTAAACCAAACATATTTAAAAAAGGTAGAATTCATACCATCCTAAGTTAGAAATTAAATTCTAAACTCACTTGAAATAGAGCTTAAGGTGTATAGCATTCCAAGATCTCGGTAGCATATCCCCCACCATATTCTTGAGTCTGTATGCTCCTTTCCCTGCTTCTGATTCAACTTCGTATGGTCCTTCCCATTTTGGAGCTAACTTGCCATCGGCAGGATTAGTAGTATTCTGAAAAGCCTTTCTTAACACCCAATCTCCAACCTTAAATCTTCTGGTCCTAATATTCTTGTTATATGCCCTGGATATTCTCTGCTGATATGCTGCCATCCTTAGCCTTGCCGCATCTCTCTTCTCATCTATAGTGTCTAAATCCTGACTCAAGGCTTCAGGATTCTGCTCAGGATCACTTAGGGTAGATCTTGCAGTAGGTATTGTCATTTCCGTTGGAATCATTGCCTCTGCTCCAAATACCAAGGAAAATGGGGTTTGGCCTATCGCATTCTTTACCGTTGTCCTATCAACCCACAAAACAAAGGGTAATTCTTCTGCCCATCTTCCTTTTTTGGCTCCAAGCCTTTTCTTTAAGTTATTGACAATTATCTTGTTTGAGGATTCTGCTTGTCCATTCGCTTGAGGATGTACTGGAGTAGATGTTATCATTTTGATTCCCCAACTCTTACAAAAGTCAGTAGTTCTCTTGCTTATAAACTGAGAACCATTGTCACAGATTATCTCGTATGGTACTCCGAATCTGGTCAGGATATTCCTCTTTATGAAGGATACTACTTCTTGGTCTCTAACTTGAACAAATGCTTGAGCTTCAACCCACTTAGAGAAATAATCCGTCATTGCTAGCATAAAGACTTTTCCTCCCGGAGCTTTTGGTAGTTTTCCCACTATATCCATACCCCACTTCATAAATGGCCAAGGGGAAACAATAGGATATAATGGTTCAGCAGGTTGATGCAGTATGTTACTATGTCTTTGACATGCGTCACATCTTCGAGCATATTCTGCGGCATCTTTTCTCATTGTTGGCCAATAATATCCTGTCCTTAATACTTTTGAGAATAACGACCTGCCCCCAGTATGGTTACCACAATCCCCTTCATGTATATCCTGAAGTACTTCTTTAGCTTCAGGATCCTCCAAGCACCTCAAATACGGTCCTGCAAGAGACTTCTTGTATAAAATATTATTTATAATAGTGAATCGTGATACCTTCATCCTAAATGCCTTAGGATTTTCATTTCCAGGGATGTGTCCTTCTTTGAGATATCTCATGATTGGAGCCGTCCAGGATTTAGGATCCTCTTCAGGATGCTCTGCTCCAGGATCCTGAATACCCGCTACTTCTTTATCCCGAGGATTCGTTGCAGGATATAAGACATGTAATATTGGTATTTGGGTTCCTTCTGGTATCCTGATCGATAATCCCAGATTTGCTAAGGCATCTGCTTCAGCATTATCCTCCCTTGGTACCTGTTCAAGTGTAAAAACATCGAAATATCCTGCTAATTTTTTGAGAATATTGAGATATTCAATTAATTTCTCACCCTTAACTGCATAGGATCCATTAAAATGGTTAGTAATTAACAAAGAGTCAACATATACTCGCAAATTCTTGATACTCATACTCTTAGCCAATTCTAATCCTGCAATTAAAGCTTCATATTCTGCCTCATTATTAGTAGCAGGAAATTCACACCTAATAGCCTGGGGTAATATGTCCCCCTGTGGCGATTTTAGTAGTATACCTAAACCTACACCTCTTATATTGGATGCACCATCAGTATATAATGTCCAGGATCCTGAAGATTCTTCTAACTGTTGAACTTCTAGGTCTACCTCATCCTGAATATCACTACTGAAATCAGCCACAAAGTCAGCTAAAGCCTGAGACTTTATGGCATTTCTAGGTTCATATACTAAATCATAAGCACTTAACTTTACTGACCACTTGGCTATCCTGCCTGACATCTCTGGTTTCCTAAGCACATTTTTGACAGGATAATTCGTTTTAACATGTATCCTATGTGTCTCGAAATAATGTCTAAGCTTTGTTGACGCCATGACTAGAGCTAATATTAATTTTTCTAAATGAGAATACCTAGTTTCAGCATCTAACAAACTTTTACTAACATAATAAACAGGATATTGCTGACCTTCATGGTCTTTTATAAGAACGGCACTTACAGCATTCCCTGATACAGCAAGGTATAGGGATAGTGGTTCACCATTTTCAGGCTTCATCAATAGAGGTGCGGTTGAAAGATATTGCTTTAAATCCTGTAGGGCCGCTTCATGCTTCTCACCCCACTCGAATTTTTTGTTCTTCTTCAGGATATCATAAAAATCTTTGCATTTCTCTGAGGATCTTGAGATAAATCTGTTTAATGCTGCCACTCGCCCCGTTAATCGTTGAACATCCTTCATATTTGAGGGTGATTTAATATCCAAGATGGCTTTAATCTGCTCCGGGCTCGCTTCTATCCCCCTTTTTGTCACCATATATCCAAGAAACTTTCCTGCCCCCACTCCGAAATGGCATTTAGCAGGATTCAGCTTCATGTTGTATCGATCCAGGATATCAAACGCTCCCTTGATATCCTGGAGTTGATCCTCAGCCTTTTTAGATTTCACCACCATATCATCGATATATACCTCCATGGTGTCCCCCAGTTTGTCTTTGAACATCATGTTTACCAATCTTTGGTATGTTGCACCTGCATTTTTCAGACCAAAAGGCATAGTTGTATAACAATAAATACCTGTTGGTGTCATGAAGGCAGTATCCTCCTGGTCAGAAGGCTCCATTTGGATCTGTTGAAATCCTGAGGATGCGTCCATGAAGGTCAGCATTTCATGCCCGGCAGTAGCATCTACCATTGCATAAATATGGGGAAGAGGAAATGGGTCTTTAGGACAAGCTTTGTTCAAGTCTGTGTAGTCTACACAAACTCTCCATTTCCCATTTTTCTTCTGTACCACAACCACGTTTGCTAGCCACCTTGGGAACTTAACCTCTCTGATCATCCTGGACTTCAATAATCTCTCAACTTCCTCTTGGATAATCGTATTCCGCTCAGGAGCAAACTTCCTTCTTTTTTGCTGAACAGGCTTGAATGATTTATCAATTCCAAGCTTGTGAGTGATAATGTCTTTGGATATGCCTGTCATATCCTCATGTTTCCATGCAAACGTTGACATCCTGCATTTCAAAAAGTTAATTAATTGTTCTTCAATATCCCGAGGGATATTGGTCCCTACGAGCACCGAAATATCGGGATTATCCTGGTCCAGGATAATTTTCTTCACATCCTGCTCCGGATCCTCCACGATATCCTGGGCCCGCGTCTTTAATTGCTATGCTGCACTAGGTTTGGTTGAGGATTTCATCGAGGATGAGTAGCATTCTTTCGCCTCCTGCTGATCACTGTCAACTTTGACAACTCCCCAAGGGGTAGGTATCTTGATGCATTGGTGATATGTTGATGGCACAGCCTTCATATCGTGAATCCACGGTCTTCCCAGTATGATGTTATAGCAGGATAGAGAATCCATCACACAGAAACGTTGTATCGAGTTGACTCCTTCAACGTATACTGGCAACTTTATCTCTCCCACTATGTTTCTAGCCTCTCCACTGAACCCAACAAGCACGGTAGACTTTTAATTGATATCCATTGGAGATACATTCATTCTCTTTAGAGTCTCTAGTTGGATTATGTTAACGGAGCTGCCATTATCAACCAATATCCTGCGTACAAAATGGTTAGCCACATATAACGTTATTACCAGAGCATCGTGGTGAGGATCCTGGACAGTATCCCTGTCATTAGCATCAAAAGTGATCACTTTGTCAGTTGTGAGGGTAGTCATCCTGACAGGTTTGTCTCCCCTTTCGGCCTTAGCTTCCTTTGCATGTCTCTTTGCCGCCGAATACGAAGTCCCACAAATGTCGGATCCTCCCGAAATGAAGTTGATTATCTTGGCATCCGCAGGAGGTGATGTTGCTCGCTCAGGATCCTTCTCAGTATCATGACCCTTATTCTTCTTTCTTCCTAAGAGATCTTTCAGATATCCCTTGCTTAGAAGATAGCTTATTTCTTTCCTTAGAGCAATGCAATCCTCAGTCATATGTCCGAAATCTTCGTGGAAAGCACACCATTTTGACTTATCTTTCCAGTCAGCTTTCTGTTGACTCTTTCGAGGCCACCTAGCCTTGTCTCCTAGACCCTGCATGGCATACATCAATTCAGGAATGTTAACAGAAAAGCAATATTCAGACAACTCAGGATATTCTTCAAGATCCTCATCTTCGACAGCATTCACTCTCTTATTTTCATTTCTACCATATGGCTTAGGCCGATATGGCTTGAATGAGGATTCAGACTTCCTGTTGGTCGACTCATAGGTGTTGGATGAGTTCATTCTCTTTCATCTTCCTGTCATCTTCCAGACGGATATATCTCAAAGCCCTGTTACGAGCTTCGTCGAGATTCCTGCAGGGATTCATTACAAGATCCTGATAAAATTGGGAATCCTTTTGTAATCCCATCTTAAAAGCTTGCACAGCTGTTGCAACATCAAGATATGGGATATCCAAGGATTCTCTACTGAATTTGTTCACATAATCCCTCAAGGATTCCTGAGGCCCTTGAGTTATCCTGTAAAGATCACTGGTTAGTTTCTCAAAACTCCGACTACAAGAAAATTGACTGTTAAATAAATTAACCAAATGAGCAAACGAAGTAATTGAGTGAGGAGGAACGTTTAACAGCCATTTTAAGGTTGATCCTGTTAGAGTAGAACCAAATCCCTTGCACAAGCATGCTTCCTTGAGCTCCGGAGGGATAGGGTTAATCTCCATTCTTTCCCTATACTGAGCAATATGCTCCTCGGGATCCGTAGTTCCGTCGTAAAGCTTCATGTTGGGGGTTTGAAATCTCTTCGGGATCTCAACATCACAGATAGGATATGCAAAACGAGATATCTTATGGCTGTCTTGGGACACTTCCGGGATCAGCTGGACCACCCCAGGTACACTGGATATCATGTCCTTCAACTTCTGAAGTTCCCTAGTAAGTGCTGTTGTTACACCTGTATCCTGCAAAGATCCACTATTAGTAGCATGAGTATTATTATTATTTGACACGTTACCCGTTGGAGGATTTTGCCCATATCCTGAGGCATATCCTGAGCTCCTCATGGTTGACATCCTGACCGAGGAAGGTATTTCAGGAGTATGATTCTGAGGAAGGCTGGGCACAATATTCCCCCTGTTATCCTCAGTATACACAGCTGAACTGAAGTTCAACGTTCTGGGATGTAATGGAGTGACAATATCCTCAGCGGATCTGCTCGAGCCAGACTTCAGGAGTTGTATTTCCCTTAAAAGCATTTGGTTTGTTTCCTGTTGCTGCCTCATTTGTTCCTGCACACTTCCAAATAAGGTTAAAATTTCATCGTTAGAAGCTAAAACAGGAGCAAATTCCTGAATACTGCGGGTAGGGATAATATCCTGAGGTCGTGAAGAGGCTGGCATCCTTGGAGGAGGCGGTGGAAGCACCGAACCGGTAGTAGCAGAAGTCATAGCAGACACAGTGGAGGAGCTCATGTTTGATCTTGAGGCCATTATGGACAATGTGGCAAAAAGTTTTGAAAATAGAAAGCCGATTAGCGATTTCACAAAAATTTTTAGTAAAGAGAGCACCACTTGCCCCACGGTGGGCGCCAAATTGTTTTGGTCAAAAATTACCGAAGCAATTTAGTGATCAAATTAGTAAAGTGAGGCAGTGTGCTAGAAAGTTGAAAATATGCTTGTCAAGTTATTTAGAAAATCAGTATGCAGGATACGGCTCAGGATATTGAGCTGTATCTATGATCAAACTATGAGCAAAAGTAAAGTAAACGACACGAGATGTACGAGGAAAGCCCTTGATCAATCTAGATCGCCGGCATAAAACCTCAGGAGCTGATAATCGCAGCTGCCTTGTTCTTCTTATTACTTCAAATATCAGGATACAGTGCAGGATGTGGTGCGGATCGACTATGTGTTACAATGAAATTCGAATACAAGTGTGGTGTTTGCAATGAGCTAGAGAGTGAAAGTGTTCGAGAGTGTTAGTGTAAATTGTGTGCCTTAAACTGATCCGCCCCCATCTATTTATAGTAAAGATAATGTAATAAACTATCCTAAACTTCCGGGATCCAGCGAATATTCCCACTTGAACGTTGAGGACCAAGTCTTTCGGGTTCAACGGCTTCCTCCTAACAAATACGCCCGAGTCTTGAGGAGAAGAAGTCCTGATGACCGTTAGTAACTTACAGCCATTAACCTGCACGTGTTTAATTCACTCAAACTTAGGATATCGCCCAAGATGTTAGCAATATCCCCGTCCAGCATCCTGGTCACAAGCAAACAATTAAAAGCGGGATATTAGTCAGGATATGTATATTCATAAAATGACCCATAACAATTAGGTATAGCGACGAGTCATAATTTCGGTCAAAATGCGTATTCATGCGTATTTTGCAAACAAACTATTCTTAGGTATCAAAACCCTTTGTTTTGATATCAAACTTGTTTTCTAACTTCGTTAAACATGTTTTAACATGTTTAACTCGTCACTTTTAGTTTAGTGCTTATATAGGGTCGTAAGATAAGCGGTCTAAACAACCGCTTAGACTTTCGAACCCGACCCGTTTGGTCGATCATTAGGATCTGACCAAACATATTTTGTGACCATAGTTGTATAGGCAATAACCTTCCGAGGTTATACCTTATGGTCACTTCGTTTAGTTAGTTGTATGATAGGTAATTTATATGCCTTAGGAAAATGACCAAAATGCCCCTTTTATGCATAAATTCATTTTAAGCATATGTAACCTAAATTTTGACATCTAAACTGATTAGGTAAAATTATTAGACTTGTTGAGGCATATAGTACTTGTCATAGGACTAGTTAGGCGGTCCGAACGCGTTTTACGCGAATGTCGCGTTAAAGTAGCGTAAGCTACCTAAACGGGTCGTAATTGGTCGTAAGCACTTAGGATAGGTTTCGATTTAGAATGTAGGTTTTGTTAAACCATATTACATGAGTTACTATACTCATTTGGTTTACGAAACCTCATTCTATCCGATCTTCTGATTTAGGTCCGGTTTATTAACATAGTTACCTATATTAGGTGCCGTTTGATTCCGTGATCCCTCTAGCTTTGCTTGGTTGTTATTCAAGACTTCTAAGCGCTCTCAAGTGAGTACATAGTCCCCTCTTTTACGTTTTCAAATGTTTTGGGGTGATACACATGTGCCTGCTTGTTACTTTCATGTTTTTCATGCTTTTATAACATATACTTGCTATGTTCATTAGTACACATATAGTACATGATTTCCATTATGTTTTGCTATGTATGTTTACTTAGAATGCTAGCACATTGATTTTCATATATTACATTTTGTTGCATATGTTCACTCAGCATATGGACATATTGATTTACATTGCATTTTTGTTGCATATGTTCACTCAGCATATGGACACATTGTTTTACATTTCTACTTTGTATGTTCATTTAGCATATATAGTACATTTTTTTCATATAACATGCTTACACTTGGTATGCCATTTGGTTTGTTTAACGGGTCATAAATACATTCATTAACACCGATCATGCCGCTCGGTAGTAGGTAGTGGTACCATAGGAATTGACAACTCTCGTTCCTGAAATCCTAGGTTTGTTTGGATGGAAGGAATGACCGAATTCGATATACAGAATTTAGATAAACATTTAATTTCGTTTAAGGGTTTGTCGCCACAGTCGCAAGCCTTGAATGTAGGCGTTTAACATTACCGCATAGATGTTTGTATCAATAAAGCATGGATTTTTACAAAACATAACTTTTGATTTATTCAAATGCATTGTTTTGTGCATATGGTTAGAATAGATATTTTTATTTATTTTACCATACATAACATTTGATTATACATGAACATTTTGACATTGGTGGTTTGTTTGGTAAATGATTTAAATAACGAGGCGTGTGTAATATGATAAAAGCATGGTGGATACGCCGCTGGTACTTCCTATATATAAGTGCTTTTATGATATTACATATCGTAGCGTTATTTAAACCATTTCAAGTTAGACATATTACATTTTACACAAATAACATATCTTCATGAAACATTGTTTTACAAACAACATATTTTATACAAACTCGTTTTTACTAGGTTATTTATTTATCTATGCATCTTTCTTTTATATCATCTGATTTCTTATCACTTTTTGTATGATTTATAAAAGAAAACATTTTACAAGGTTCATGACTAACTTTTGTTAAACATTCTTTTAAAGTTACAAGTCATGAATCCTATTTTAATAAAACCTATATATCTCACAGGCATTTTTATGCTGACGTACCTATTTTCACATGTGTTTTCAGGAGCTGATGCATAGGATTGATCAAGATACACTTAGAAGGACTTGGGCCTTAGTGACAATAAAAGATACAAGACTAGTTAATTATGTCATGTTTCTTTGTTTTTAAGACATTGTAACCTCTTTTATTTTAATAAAACAAAATTTCAATTTCCATGTGTTGTGAAACAATGATTTTGTTACAACACTCCCCAACGATTCCGCCGCGGTTTGTTGTTTTACACGGTCGGGGTGTGACAGTCGGCTCGAGATTTTTTGGCTAATCATGCCACTACACCCATTTCTTCATTAGTTTTAATTAAAAAAAAATAATAATTGCGTAATCACTGGATGGGAAATCATTGGGCATTATACCACTACACCCATTTTGAACAAATGCCCCATAATGCCTTATTGCTGACTGGACCGCCACATGGCGGATAATGCCCAAGGGTGGGGCATTATCTTCCTTCACCACTACACATGGTATTATATTTGGTAGAAGTTACATTTCTTGTGTAATACTTCATTCCATTACCAATGACAATTAAACACGATTTTATTCATTCAATCACATTGATCCATTCTATTTCGCCTTTAACTCCTTCTTACCAAACGCTACATTATATTTTTATTGGTGGTGGTGATGTGTAAGTGATGCGTGCGAAGTGTTACTTATTTTAGGTGTATATTTTAAGCCTTTTTTAACACTTAGTTTAGCCAAGTTTTAAATTTATAAAACACGATATTTCACTAACACTAAACACACATATGGGCAAGTGCACCCATCGTTGAGTGTAGTATAGCGTTGGTAAGATACCGAGGTCGTCCAAGGACACAAGAGCTTTTAGTACCGGTTTATCCTCAACGTCTAACCAAAATAAAAGTTTAGAAAAATGTTTTAAACTAAGAAAATTAAAAACTAACTAAAATGCTGAAAATAAAAATAAAAGAAAAACAGATAGACAAGATGAATCACTTGGTTCCGACTCGTATCTAGTATAACCTTTGATTATTTCCGCACTTTTGCACATAATTAAGAGATTATCTTAGTTATTGTAGTAGGCCCCTCTTTTGAAGGTGACGTTACCCTCACCCCAGTAGTTTGAGTCAGCAGGGATACAATCCTAAAAGGGTGGATTATTGGAAGATAATGAATTAAGTTATTAATGCAGTATTGTGGTAGGCCCCGCTTTTGGCGGTGACGTTACCCTCGGCTAAGTAGTCTGAGTCAGCAGGGATACAGTCCTAAATAGCCGGGTTATAGTATTAATAGTAGTTAACTTATGAGGGGATCAAAAAGTTTGGACCCCCGCCATCCAATACCGTGAAGTATTGAAGGAGGTCCTACTAAATTTGACCCAGGTCCATTGCAGGACCTCTAAACGCTGAACAATGGCAAGACCTTTACCAAACCGTTCCCTTAACCCCCGACCAGGTAGCCAACATATCTCCATATAGACCGTGGAGATATGAATGGTGAAAATCCTTTATTTTATATAGACAGTAAAATAATGCCAAGACACCACGGACAAACGATAAGGAAAGATCACCTTCAACATAAGTAACTAGTTATTAAAGTCATTAATACAAAACCAAATAAAAAGTGCAAAAGATTAGAAATAAAAAGTATTATACTAGACACTTTGTCTTCACCAAGTGATGTAAGAGACTTAGGCAAACATGGCCTTGATTGTCAAGAACTCTTACGATTAATCTTGGATCACGAGACGACTCACACACTCTACGATGGACAATGGATGATGGTGGTGGATGATGGTGTTGTGATGGTGGTGGGTGGTGGATGAAGTGTGAGAGAGGTGGTGTGCCAAGGGATGAGATGAAATGAATCCAAGCACTCCTATTTATAGGCTGAACAGAGAGCTGGGCACGGCCCCGTGTCCGCTGGGCACGGCCCCGTGTCCGCTGGGCACGGCCCCGTGTCCGTCTGACAATCTCTCTCCTCATTAATTGTAATTCGCAATTACAATAAATGCGCCTGCAGTACTTTCGACACGCCCCCGTGTCCGCTGGGCACGGCCCCGTGATGGGCAATAGAAGCTTCTATAGGTTTGTCTTTTCTGCTGCTTCTTGGGCACGGCCCCGTGCTGGCTGAGCGCGGGGCGTGTTCAGTCTTCTGATTTCTCTACTTTGCTTTGGAAGGTGCCGTTGAGGGGTCGGGCATTCCACTAATATTCCTTTTCTTGTATTTATGTTGGATTTAGCTGTCTTTTTGCTTCTTTTGCGTTTTTGAGCTCATTTAATCCTGAAAATACAAAAGGAAGACAAAAGCACTCTTTTTCCAATATTAGTACTTAAAAAGGGTTAGTTTTATGCCTCATTTGATGTAATTTATATGTTGCATTTTACATACATCAAATACCCCCACACTTGAACTTTTGCTTGTCCTCAAGCAAAACTCTTTAATATGTGGCTTACACTCCCAAATGGAATAGGTAGAAGAGAAGGTTTTGGGCTTGTCGTAGAGTGTCGGGATTTCCAAGATCTTTTTGGGTTTTATTTTTATTTATTTACACTCCTATTCGTAATGATTTATTTAGAACTTTTCATAAAAGAAATTACTTATTTGGGCATAACATGCCTTTTTAAAATTCTATTTATATACAAGTTCACATACCTCACGGGGAAATCACTCACAATCGGCCGAAGGTGTATTTTTTGTGAATCACTCGAGAGCGGCATGGAACTTATTCCTACCATAGGCTTGCCAAGAAATCAATCCTCCTCCTTTTTAACTTTTATACCTTTGTAGATATCAAGAGGACTTTGTGGGTTAAGGGTTAGGCTTGGGTTAAAGGTAGGTGGTTGGGTTAGTGGTTAGTAGAAAATGGGCTAAAAGCGTAACAAGTGTCGGTTTTCGTATTTTTGCAACTTTTAATTTTGATGAAGCTTTTATTCAAACTAAGTTATTTTTGATTAACTTGTTTGTTTATTTTCTTTTTGCTTCATCATTATCACTTTTTTTTTTTTTTTTTTTTTTACGAAGAACCGAACTTGTTACTAAAATAAAGGGTTAAAAATGAAAAAGGTTTTGGTGGGTAAAAGGGTTTTTGTTTGGGTGATGAAACGAAAAGGTTTAGGCTCAAAGGGGCTAACTAGGGAGATTTTTGGGTAGGTGGTAAAAGAAAAAGAAAAATAATGGTGTAGAAATAAAAAGGGTTAGTCCTAATGCATCCATCATTTACTTACTCGGGTTTAAGTTGATAAGGACCGGGAATGTATTGTCATGGCAAGTTCTAGAGTCGTAAGAACCAAGCGGCTATTCACACAAGAAATGAAAAATGAGCATTTAGTCAAATGATATGTAATTGTGTGCTCAATAAAGGCTCAAAACTCACTTTTGTGGGAATGGGTTTTTATGTGACCAAGTATATATAATCAAATTTTAAATAAGTTTGCTATGCCTTTTCATAATTTTCTTATGTTGGTTCTTTTTATCACTACGCTATCGGTTGTAAATTTGTAAAAATATAACCTTTTTGAGAACTTGAATTTTCCGAATTAAACCTAGACAAGTAAAAAAAATGGAAATTTTTGAAGAAAATTTGGGGTGATTAGCGGTTCCAATAGAGTTTTGTGTAAGGCTTGTATTTAGGACTTGCAAAATTCAAGGTTTTAGCATCCCCCCCACACTTAAATTACACATTGTCCTCAATGTGTCCCAAAAATAAATTTTTAGGTTGATTAGATGTGTAAAATAGTGTTTAAAAAGCAAAAATTTGTGTTACTGGGCACTGAACACGGCCCCGTGTTGTCCGGGCACGGCCCCGTGTTCAAGTGCCAGTAACAGAATTAAAACAAGAGAAACAGAAGCCTGGACACGGGGGCGTGTTGGGTGAACACGGCCCGTGTCCAGTTACCTGAACTGGGCGTTTTCTGCAGGGTGCTCAGCACGGGGCCGTGTTGGTTGGGCACGGCCCGTGTTGAACCTTCTGAAATGGTGAGAATTGTCGGGTTGCCTTGTTCTTGTGCATGGGTTCATTTTTCTCGTTCCCCTTTTCATCCTTTACCACCATGAGTGTGTTTTATTCATTACAAACCATCCAAACCTTAAAACCATCATTTCATTTCATCATAGAGAGAACTTACATAGTCCTAAATTAAGATAAAATTAAAACTTAACTAAATAGGTCAGCAGGTGCACGAGGTTATCATAAGAAGTTCTACTTATTTTAAGAAAATTTCGAGAATAGTTTCCCGATATAGTAGGACTTTTAGCCGAATGATTTCTTCCCTAAATGTTATTTAAAGCCATTCTTCGATTTCCCTAGGAAGGAAGAATGCGGCTTCATTTTCCTCCGCAGCTGGTGGTTGAGGGGGAACATTCACCGGGAATCCTTGCACCACTCTTCGCGGAGGTTCTTGGTGCATGGAGTACCATTCGGCTGGAATGACAACTTCGGGTACCATGTTCCACGCCCTTTGGGTTATTATAGGTACCAAAGGCGGGGAGGCGAGAAGGTTCAACCTCTGGTGCAAGAGGTTTACTTCATGGAGACAGCCCTCCAGCCCCACTGTAAGATGGTTGATACGGTCGACCAATGCTTCCTCCACTCCCGTCATTTCGTCAATAGCCTCTCTTAGAGCGTAAACATAGTTTACAAGAGAGTCTTCTGCTGTTGAAGATCTCCTCCCTTGTCGGTTACTTCTTGAAGATGATCCGCTTGTTCTGCTTGCCATTTTCTGCGAAGGGAACCGAAGAAAGCTAAATTTTTACAAAACAGATCCTCGGACACGGCCCCGTGCTCTCTGAGCACGGCCCCGTGTTCATTTGTCTGCAGGATTTTATGCTAGGGAGTCTTGGAGTTTTAAATTATTCTCATGATTTTTAGCTAGTTTTTAGGCGTAGATAATTTAAAATAAAGTTATACAACTAACTTTAAACAAGAATCCTTAGCAAATAATCTTACAAACTTCACATAGAGGGTTGGAATCAAGAGATTTCCAAGCTTCCATGGAGGAAATTTTTGAAAAAAATTTTAAAGAGGAGGAAATGAGTAAAAGTGGAAGGGACAAGAGGGTCTTTGGGAACCTTCTTTTAGCACTTACCTAGGATGGTATGAGTGAAAATCCCAGGAATCTCTGTCTTTTGAAGTGGTCAAAAATGAGCAGGATTCAGGCTGCATTTAAAGAAAACGACAGTGCACTGGACACGGCCCCGTGTTGACTGGACACGGCCCCGTGTGCAGAAGAATTTCTGACACATTTTGTCCGTATTCTGACCAAATCAGCAGAGAATCTCTTTGATGAGCACGGGGGCGTGTTGACCTGGACACGGCCCCGTGTCTGGAGGCTGTTTTATGGAGTTTTGCTTCTTCTAAGGATTTCTTCGAAATCGGGTGGTTCCTTACTGGTTGGAACAACCCCAAAGTGCCTAAGATACCTTAATTGTCCTAGACTAAGGCGAGAACGCAAGAGGTTGTCGGTGAGGGTAATTCCTATTTTCATTCTAGGTGGACAAGTCCAACCCTTTCCCGGGCGCTTGTTAAAGAAGGTGTATGCCGAATCGCTCAGGTCTATGTATGCACCGAACGAAGTCGATGGAGAGTCCTTCACGGCACAATCGACACAGGGACGACTATCGTCCAAGTATTTGCTAGGTACGAAGGTATTTTCGGGAGCAACGAGGTTGTCGGAATGCGGTTCCAACATTTCTTCATGGGTATCGTCTTGGGGTGGATCAATAAAATCCTTCCCAAGCTCTTCTAACCATTTCAGAATTAGCTCTTCTAGTTGAAATAACTCGTCAAGGAGCATTTCCCCTAGAATATCTGGCTGGGCGCATTCGAGGGAGAAATAGTGCTTATTTTTACTTTCGCCCCTCTTAAGGTTGTGAGAAGTTGGTGGGTCCATGTAGTGGGGCCTATAATTTAGGAAGTAGCATTTTACTTCTTCATGTTCGCCACCACATAATTGACACCACGTACCATAAGAGTGCCGAAAGTAAAAATAATTACTATCACTCATGTTTATGTCAGAAATTACCAACCGCCGGGATCTAACGGTTCTGTTTTCAGTAACTGAAACTTGGGCACGGGGGCGTGTTGAGTGGGCACGGCCCCGTGTTCAGCTTACTGTCTGATGTAAAACAGGATTGCCAGTTCCAATGATTGAGCACGGGGGCGTGTTCAGCGGGCACGGCCCGTGCGGAGCTCTGCAGAAGCTGAAAAACTAAGAAAAATCCTAAAAAAATTTAAAAGAAAAATAAAAGATGATTAGGCCGTTGATTCCTAACTTTCTTAAAATCCTTGTGTCCCCGGAAACGGCGCCAAAAACTTGATGCGTGCGAAGTGTTACTTATTTTAGGTGTATATTTTAAGCCTTTTTTAACACTTAGTTTAGCCAAGTTTTAAATTTATAAAACACGATATTTCACTAACACTAAACACACATATGGGCAAGTGCACCCATCGTTGAGTGTAGTATAGCGTTGGTAAGATACCGAGGTCGTCCAATGACACAAGAGCTTTTAGTACCGGTTTATCCTCAACGTCTAACCAAAATAAAAGTTTAGAAAAATGTTTTAAACTAAGAAAATTAAAAACTAACTAAAATGCTGAAAATAAAAATAAAAGAAAAACAGATAGACAAGATGAATCACTTGGTTCCGACTCGTATCTAGTATAACCTTTGATTATTTCCGCACTTTTGCACATAATTAAGAGATTATCTTAGTTATTGTAGTAGGCCCCTCTTTTGAAGGTGACGTTACCCTCACCCCAGTAGTTTGAGTCAGCAGGGATACAATCCTAAAAGGGTGGATTATTGGAAGATAATGAATTAAGTTATTAATGCAGTATTGTGGTAGGCCCCGCTTTTGGCGGTGACGTTACCCTCGGCTAAGTAGTCTGAGTCAGCAGGGATACAGTCCTAAATAGCCGGGTTATAGTATTAATAGTAGTTAACTTATGAGGGGATCAAAGAGTTTGGACCCCCGCCATCCAATACCGTGAAGTATTGAAGGAGGTCCTACTAAATTTGACCCAGGTCCATTGCAGGACCTCTAAACGCTGAACAATGGCAAGACCTTTACCAAACCGTTCCCTTAACCCCCGACCAGGTAGCCAACATATCTCCATATAGACCGTGGAGATATGAATGGTGAAAATCCTTTATTTTATATAGACAGTAAAATAATGCCAAGACACCACGGACAAACGATAAGGAAAGATCACCTTCAACATAAGTAACTAGTTATTAAAGTCATTAATACAAAACCAAATAAAAAGTGCAAAAGATTAGAAATAAAAAGTATTATACTAGACACTTTGTCTTCACCAAGTGATGTAAGAGACTTAGGCAAACATGGCCTTGAATGTCAAGAACTCTTACGATCAATCTTGGATCCCGAGACGACTCACACACTCTACGATGGACAATGGATGATGGTGGTGGATGATGGTGTTGTGATGGTGGTGGGTGGTGGATGAAGTGTGAGAGAGGTGGTGTGCCAAGGGATGAGATGAAATGAATCCAAGCACTCCTATTTATAGGCTGAACAGAGAGCTGGGCACGGCCCCGTGTCCGCTGGGCACGGCCCCGTGTCCGTCTGACAATCTCTCTCCTCATTAATTGTAATTCGCAATTACAATAAATGCGCCTGCTGTACTTTCGACACGCCCCCGTGTCCGCTGGGCACGGCCCCGTGATGGGCAATAGAAGCTTCTATAGGTTTGTCTTTTCTGCTGCTTCTTGGGCACGGCCCCATGCTGGCTGAGCACGGGGCGTGTTCAGTCTTCTGATTTCTCTACTTTGCTTTGGAAGGTGCCGTTGAGGGGTCGGGCATTCCACTAATATTCCTTTTCTTGTATTTATGTTGGATTTAGCTGTCTTTTTGCTTCTTTTGCGTTTTTGAGCTCATTTAATCCTGAAAATACAAAAGGAAGACAAAAACACTCTTTTTCCAATATTAGTACTTAAAAGGGGTTAGTTTTATGCCTCATTTGATGTAATTTATATGTTGCATTTTACATACATCAGTAAGAAATGTCTTTGCAAATAATTGTATGATGCCTGCCTCTCAAATATTGTTTGATCCTTTTAGTTAGCGTTTTCCTTGTTTGTTTTTGCTATTGCACATTGTTGCAAAAATGCCCTTATAAAATATACAAACTATTGATATAAGAGTTGTTTTTTTGTTTTTTTTATATTTATTAGTTAAGGTGATTATTATTGTAATGACGAATGAAAGGTGTTATCATGTTTGCTTTTAAGAGCTGGTTTTATTTTTTTAAACATAGATAAACAAAACGCCATATAACTTATTCTTTTAATTTATTTCAGCTCACAAAATTTTAGTTAAATTAGAAAAGTCATAAAAATAATAATTCACAAAGAGGCTTGTGTCTATTTTTAGTCTTGTAACATTATTCATCAATAATTATTTAAACTATTATAGGCTCTCATCATTCTCACATCTTTACATCTTATTTTCACATTATTTGTCATTTTATCTCTCTCTACATATATCTATGTGTTAGGGGTTAAATTTTATAACTATAGATCACATATCCTTAGATTGGCCTGAATCACTGATCCTTAACAGATGGTGCAGGAAGTCTGAGGATCACGGATCCTTATTTATTAGACATGATAACTAACAATTGTATCCTTGTTTTGAACCTATATTTGTGGGGGTATAACGACTAGAACTCAGTCAACACTAGAATATCGGAGAATATGCTTCCTAACTCGCACGAGCTGAAGGATGTAGCCGTTGAGGGGCGAACGTGGGGAGCTTCCTTCATTTTCGCTTAGTTAGTTAGTTACCTAAATTAGAACATATATCATGGATATTGAGCTTGATTAGATAGGACACTTGCACATTTTTGCTACTCGAAAAACTACTCTAAAGCACTGGCACTAGTACTCGATTGTTACAAGCTCAATATTATCCGAAGTTCTAATCTTTGTTGTTCAATATAGTTGATAGTGATAGTTTTCACTATCCGAGGTTTTTATGTCAGAGATCTACTAGTGATCAAGGGTTTTTCCTCGTACAAATATCTGTGTTGATCATTTCATTCATCAAGCATTTATATTATTCATCATTCATTACATTTCGTATTCGACCACATACTTGTTTATCATTCAAGCACACTACCTCACAAAATCAGATTTGGTTACATTATCATCTGTTTGATTTTTTATCAAAACAGTTTGGCGCCCACCATGGGGCAAGTGGTGCTTACACTTTCAGAAAAACCTGTTTTCTGTTCATTTTTTGGTCACTATCGTCACTTCTATGGCTTCTCAGGGAAAATCCACTTCAAGTGCCATGCCAGCGGTTACCTCATCTCAAACTAGTGCATCATTACCTCCTATTCCACCACCATACCAGATGAATGTGGATAACGGTCAAAAGAAGACAACGTGAGTCTTCCAAGGATCAAAAGCTTCTACTTGTTCTTCTTCTACTAATACTAACAGTGATATTTCTGTTTTGTTTTCACAGATAAAGAGCTACATGGAACAACAAGACAAAACCAACCAAAGGATCCTTCGCGAGATTGATGATATCAAGAAACAGAAAAGGCCAGCAGAGGATCACTCTCCATTGGTACCCAGGATGTTGGATTTTGTCACCCCAACAAATGCAGCACAACAGTCCAGGATGTCCAACACGTAGCCTCAAGGATCCTCAATTCCACACCAGGGATAATTGGTGATGACCCTTCCTCAAGGATCCTCGATCCATCTGCATGGATCACTGATGATGATCCTCCCTCAAGGATCCACAATCCATCAGCATGGCTCAGTAACGACTACTCAACATCAAGGATCTGTCATTCGTTCTGAAGGATATATGGAGATGTTTCCAGCTCAAGGATCCTCACCCAAGGTTCAAGGATTTATGGATCACAAATCCAGGCCTCCAGTGCAGACCTATCATGGACCTAATGTCTTTCAGGATCAAGGATCCTCGGGGAGACAGTCATGGAGAAGCTCTGAAATTCATGAAGGGGACTTCATCCCTATGCAAACCATTGCTTCTTCTTGACCTACTGTTACCCCAGACATGTCTTATCCTCGATATACTTCTGGGATACCAACTTCAAACCAGTCAGGAGGTAACAATTTTAATACGTCTTTTGATACTAACTTTGGTTATATGCAGGATGCAGGAATCAATCAAGCTATGGCCAGAGAATTGCATAAACTCAAGGACATGATATCTAGTGTCCTAGGAGTGGTCAAACCCATTCTTGAGATCCCAGATGCAAGTCACAGAATATCTCACTTTGCACCTCTCATATGCAATGGCGAGATACCAGAGCATTTTCAAACCCCCAATATGAAGTTGTACGATGGTACTACTGATCCAGAAGAACATGTAGCTCAGTACAGAGAAAGAATGGAGATCAACCCCATTCCTGAAAGATTGAAAGAAGTCTGTTTATGCAAGGGCTTTGGATCTACACTTACTTGATCAACACGAAAATGGTTGCTAAGTCTTCATCCCTATTCTATAACTTCATTCTCACACTTAGTTAACTTATTCAATACCCAATTTTCTTGTAGTAGAACCTTTGAAAGGTTAACTAGTGATGTGTATAGGATTACCCAATGTCGCGATGAATCACTTAGAGATTGTGTTACTAAATTTTGTAGAGAATCCTTAGAAATCCCAAACTTAGACATTGCCACTGTTATAGAAGCATTTAAAATGGGATTGCAAAAAGATTCTCCTTTCTATGATGATCTTGTTATGACACCTTGTAGGAACTTAGATGAAGTGAGAAACAGGGCTCTAAGGTTCATCCGTCTAGAGGATGATAAGAGGATCCAGGATAGATTATCTGGATCATCAAAACACGAGAAGCCATGATCCTTTTTTCAAGAATAATCGATCCAAGAAATACTCCAAACATGACAATCAAAATGTGTTGGACCGGTTTTGACTCCGAAACGATTGCGAAACGAAAGTTCGACGTGCGGAATCCATGAACTATCGATACCGAAACACACAAGACGTAATATAAACGTGATTCTATTAAAAATCTGAAATCGTACAATCACTTGAATCACTAAGAGACTTTCTCTCTCTAGTTTCTCTCTCTAGAACTAGAGCTCTTCAAATCTCTAAAATGGAAAAAGTCTCTAATCTAAACATAACTCTCCTATTTATAGGCCTTGACTATTAATGAGATTTCTCATTAATTACAATTATGCCACCTTGCCTTTTTGACTAGCTATTTCATCATAACAACTTGTTTTCTTCTGTTTCTCGCTACGGCTCGGATTGACGAAGGCTATAGACATAAATGCACTAACAGACTCCCCCTTGGATATTGCCGCAGTCAATCTCGATCATTGAATCAAACTCGTAGCGTCTTCTTTTTCTCTTTTAGTCTTCTTGAACAGAATCCCGGTGGATCTGTCTTCAGCTTCAGCTTCTCCTTTCTGTAGACTCTTTTCTTCATCAGGCTCCCCCTTTCGTCAAGCTTCTGTGCTTTAGGGATCGACACCTTGCTTTTCGATTACAAGCTCCCCATTGCTTTGAGCTCGTCTTCAGACTCCCCCTTAGACTCAGCTTCCGGGATCGTAGTCTGGAATCTCATCTGCAATCACTCAAACATTTATAAGTAACAGCATTTCAAATTTTAGCTATCCAGGAATTGTAACCTGGCTCAATTCAACTTTCTAAATCACTCCCCATATCAACAATCTTTACAGATTTGGCAGTGTTAAGTATCCAAAATCCCTCACAGTTAATCATCCAAGTCCAAACTAATGACCTTGGAGATATCACAAACTGTTTTTGAAATTTTTATTTTTAATTCAAGTTTCAAATTAATGAACTTGTTTTATTTTTCAGAAACACAATCAGCTTACTTAGATTTTGAAACTCAGCATTTCAGATATCGGTTGTCGAAAATAAAGCAGAAATCAAAATCTTTTTGTATTTTCTGAAAATATAAAGCAATAAAGAAATATGTACAAACATATTTACAAACAATATTTTTGTTTGAGTATGCGTCAGAGGATCATATCAGTTTTCGACAAGTCACAAGTACCGTTGAGCTTAAAATCACATTATGCATTAAACAATTCACTTAGATTGTCGATATACTGATCCACTTAAATTTTCATACAAACTTCAACTGATTCAGGATATGAATTAGGTGTATTAAGAACTTAAACCTATTCATGTGTCCCACCTCCTGAATATACTCCCGTATCCAGAATCCCAATAATCAGTCTTACAGGTGAGTATACTACAATGATATCTGTATATAAATTAGGTATGCGAGGGCCGAGGGATCTCAGGTCGATACTTCCGTATACGCAGAGAGATATCAGCTTCGACTTTATGGTATGTCCCCTTTAGAGGATCTTTTTGCTTACAACAGCAGCGACTATCAATTTTATTGTTTCATCGGCATGCTGAGGGTTTAATGCTATGTTTCAAGCATTTGCGGAAAGTATTATTCAAGGACTAGGTCAGAACTACCGTTCAGCAGAAGTCCCAGAATAATACCCCAGACATCATTGAGTATAAAGACCTAGTATATCAGATTATGAGACCTTTCAAACGAGATTTCAGGGGTTACCTATATATCCAAGTAGTGTTCCCCACGAAATAAGCAAGTTTGAATTTAGGTTTATATCCCGAAAAGTTTACTAAATGTATAAAAATCTACCGACACATCCACGGTGAGATCGTTTAACACATTTAAACTTTCCAATTCTTTAGCATACTGTAACTGTCTACTGATGTACTATCATTTCCTCTTTTTACGCAAAAACTCAATTTTTTGAATTTTATCATGTTTTTGACTTTTTCAAATTTTCAAATGTTTTTGTATTTTCTAACAATATTACTCCCCCTAAAATGCAAAAACATATAAAGAAAAATTTGACAACCAACACTAATAGCTTTATTTCGCCATCCATTTTCTTCTAAAAGTGTACTGATTTGCAGAAAATCTAACATACCCCCATGATATACAACCCATTGATCTTAACAGTTTGAAAACCGTTTTTCAATCTGATGAAAGTAATCATGTTTGTTCAGCCGTGAGGGTTTCGGCATATTCAATCAAAACTCCCCCTTACAACAAACTATTTTCCCATAATGATTTCAAAACACTTAAGTTTGTTTTAATCAGAATGGTTTTTCCGGAAAAATTAGTTTGTTTACCCATCACTTGTGGGTTCGGGGTCATCATATCACCTTGTTCTCTTTTAACCACTATCACTTGTAGAAAATCAAGTACAACTTAATGTCCTTGATTATCCACTTGTAAAACGAAATATCACAGTTACCATCCTGTGAATTTCTCAAGAATAATGCCGATACCTGCTTCACACTTACCAACCTGGAAGCTCCGGCAAGTCAGGAATTCAACCAACAGATTTTGATACCCAAGCCTGACTAGTCTTGGGTATGTTTTGAGCTTTTCTCTTTTCTTCATAAAATTCTTTCACTCCTTTTTCCTTACCATCAGCCATCTTGCTAAAAATATGTTTAACATTGTTATTAAACATTTTTCCAGCATCAACACCTTTTGATTTTAGGTTTGCGGCTTGTAATGGTGGAAAGTTCTCATCATTCATTAATGGAACTGTCTCTTCCTTTTTTACCTCAACTTGTGGCTCCTCTGATTTTGTGGAATCAGATTCATTGCCCGAACTTGGCTTGCCTGACTTGGACGAGCCAGATTCATCGCCAATAACTTTCTTTTTCCTTTTGTTTGTCCTCAGATTTGCATCTAAAGAATTCAATTTACTTGGCTTTGCAGTCGAGTGAATCGATTCATTAGAACTTTTATTCGAACCAACTGGTGAACCCGAAGACAAAATCTTCTCCAAGTATTCTCTCGCCTTCTTCCTCTTCTTTCTCAATCTGTCTCTCTGCCCCTATGAAAGCTTTACTTTCTTATCTTCCACTTTCTGTTCTTTGGGCTTGACAGTGACTGGTTTCTTTATCGTTTTCTGAGATTCAACCCTTGATCTCCCCATCGATCTCTTTGGGCAATCTCTGGCAATATGACCTCTGTTTTGACAATTATAGCATCTTCTTGTCTCATAACTCCAATTCTGGCAGTTAACAGCAATGTGTCCTCTAACACCACAGGTGTAGCACACTCTGTTATCGTACCATCCACTTTGGTCAGTCCAAACCTTCAAATCATAACATTGTTTGGCTTGGTAATAATCATTTCTCCTCTTCAATGCTGGATTTGTCTTTTGAGCACTGTGGTCAAACCTGCACCACTTATTACCAACATTTTGTGAGTTTTGGTTTTTAAAATTTTGTGATTTTTTATAATGATTGGATGACTGAACTGATGAGCTTTTATTTTCATTTTTAAAATTTTTCAAATTTTTATCTTTTTGTTTCTGTTCTGCATTCTTCTTAACAGGTTTTTGTTTAGAACATTCACCTGTTTCAGTAGATTGCAAAACAGTATTTTGAAATTTTTCTTGTAAATCTAAAAATATTTTTCTTTTCTTTTCTTTTTCATCATTAGATATTTCATCACAATCTTCAATTTTGACTTTGTCAAAATTTGTGACATTGTCACTTATTGGAACAGACTTGATCGGTTTTGGACACTCATATGGTGCCGAAGTCACAAAACCTTTCAATTTAACTTCAAGCTCTTTGATTTTCATCCGAGCTTTTTCAGCTTCTTTTTCAAGCTGAATGATTTTAGCAAGATGAGAATTGATTTCAATTTGTTTTTCAAGATTATCTTTACCAAAAATATCTCGCTCATCTTCTAAAATCTTTATTTGACTTTTGAAATCATTTTCTAATTGTTTAAAATTTTTATTTTCTGATGACAAACTCTCAACATTCTTCAAAAATTTGTCATTTTCAGATCTCAATTTTTTGCAGTTCAAGCGCAACTCCAGAATCTGTTCATCATCAGTTTTCTTCCCATCTTTCAAAGCTTTGTTTTCCAATGTCAAATTCTCCGCATCACTCAAGAATTTGGCATTGTCTGCTCCAAGTTTATCACATTTTGAGCACTTTTCATTCATCTTTTCAGCATTAGCTTCTTTCTTTGTTTCCATCCTGTATGTTCCTGCACAAAAAATTTTAACAAAATCAAGAGAATTCATATTTTCATCAATATAACAACCTCTCTTAATATCGTATTTCATAACCCTTTTTGCTGCAAGACACACAGAGAATCTTTTTCTCATTTCGATGATCACTTCCAAATTTATCTTTTCTAAATCCTTTTTCATTTCACTCATCAACTCTTCTTTTCTTTTTTCTTTATCAAACATATGTGATCTAAGCATATTGATGAATTCTCTTAAATGAAGCTTTGAGAAATTTTCATTCTTTTTTAGTTCACTCAAAAATTCATCCCATTCTATTGGTAATGCTTCAGCAAATTTTAAGATTTTTTCAGCAGTTGAAACCCTTATCTCATATCTATCTAACCTATCAATCAAATCATCAAACCGTTTATCCAACTTTTCCAAAGATTCATTTTTCATGCAGAAAAAATTTTCGAATCTTTTATTCCAAATGTCCTTCTTATCTCTCTTATCAAACCAAGATCCAGAAGTCCAATCATTTAATTCTTTAAGATTCTCGTTTTCTTGTTCATCAAATGATTTGGCCATGATTTAAAATTCTTGAATAACCTGACAACAAACAAGCAAACAATCAGTTTAAACAAACGGAATACGTAAAAGTATACGTCTGATGAAATCAATCTAAGACTCGTTGTCGAAGAATTGCGAATAAATGTTGTTTGGGTGAGTTATCTATCCAACTCTTTGACACAAGCCACTCGACAAAACTTTAGTTAATTGGTTGGCACTTTGACTCTTTGACTCCGAGTAAATTGTCTAACTAGATTACACGTTGACTTCTTTTACCTCAATGAATGAATCAACAAGCTCACTTGCAACAAGACAATACCTTTCACGTGAGAATCAGATTTTAATCAAGTAAAGTGATTAAATCTTTACAAATTTCAATATGTATAATGTCAGTTCACATGCAATCAAACAATTTAAAGCTAGCCGACAAACTTGATGTTATTTATCTAAATTCTCATTGAACCGATGTTATAAGATGGACTGATAAAACTGATTTCACTACTAGCACATGGGTTGCAGATTCACTTTATCACATGGAAATCTTGAAGTTATTTCCGACAATTATAAATTTCAATTCATTGATTATCTCAAATGTATTAAATGGCCGACAACTTGTTCAATGCGATATGCTGATTGGACCGTAAATTTAGTCACATGTACACCGATGATATAGATCTGATCAAATGAATTGTATCACGTGAACTACTGACAGACTCTTTCAAACTGGAATCGTGTTTCAAACGGTCACCCCTCAAACTGTCACACCCTCAAACGGTCAGTTCAAACGGTCACCAATTTCAAACGATGGTTCAAACGGGACGGCCAGTTTCAAACGATAGTTCAAACGGTAGTGTCAGTTTCAAACGGGAGGGTCACTTTCAAACGATGTCGAACACAAAAACTCAGATATCTCCTAAACGGCTAGGAATTAAGATCTGAAACTTGGTAGGATTGTAAATCAAGTGTTTTCGCACAACATATCAAAAAATCAGACGATTTGGACCGTAAAAACCTGTTCAATTTGATGAAAATCAGTGAAAAACGTGAAAATATGAAAAATATGAAGAAGTAGATGAAATTCGGATCTGAATCTGATGAAATCACGATCGGAAATGTGTGTTGGATCAGTGCAATCGAGCTCCTGCTCTGATACCACTTGTTGGACCGGTTTTAACTCCGAAACGATTGCGAAACGAAAGTTCGACGTGCGGAATCCTTGAACTATCGAGACCGAAACACACAAGACGTAATATAAACGTGATTCTATTAAAAATCTGAAATCGTACAATCACTTGAATCACTTAGAGACTTTCTCTCTCTAGTTTCTCTCTCTAGAACTAGAGCTCTTCAAATCTCTAAAATGGCAAAAGTCTCTAATCTAAACATAACTCTCCTATTTATAGGCCTTGACTATTAATGAGATTTCTCATTAATTACAATTATGCCACCTTGCCTTTTTTACTAGCTATTTCATCATAACAACTTGTTTTCTTCTGTTTCTCGCTACGGCTCGGATTGACGAAGGCTATAGACATAAATGCACTAACAAAATGTTCACTCTGTTGAACAAGAAGAAGACAAGGAAGAATATCCTCATATATCTGAATATTGTTTTTATGTTGATAATAGTGAGTTATTTCTTGCTTTGCAGAATCTAGGTGAGAAAGCTAGATGGCCTAAGAAGAATGAAAAATCTACATCTTACAAGGATAAATCAAAGTGGTGTGCATTCTATGGAGACTTTGGCCACCTCACTGATGAATGCATTGCACTCAGAAAGGAGATTGGTTATCTCCTGAGCAAGGGTCACTTAAAAGAGTTGCTGGGAAGGAAAAAATCAAGGATCCAGGATTCTGAGAAACTGCCATAAAGAGCCCCTGCACCACCTGCAGATGTTCAAATTATCAACTTCATTTCTGGAGGCCCCGATATATGTGGAACTTCATTCTTTGCAGCGAAGAGGCATGCTAAAGTGACCAAGCTTGAAAATGGAGATAGGCCTATCCGAACCTCAACTCTGATTCAGCAGAAAATTATATCCTTTGATGAGGATGGCCGTGTTGAAATCCAGGATCCTCATCATGATGGTTTAGTCATTACTTTATTTATCTCTAACCACTTTGTTCGTAGGATCCTTGTTGATGACGGGAGCTCGGTGAACATTATTCAACTAGATGTCCTCAAAAGGATGAATATCCCGGAGTCTGAAATAGTTCCGATATCATCAGTCCTTGTGGGATTCAGCGGAGAGACAAAGAATACGTTGGGTAAATTAAACTCCAAATTTACATCGAGGGGGTAAACTCTGTTAAAAAATTCCGTGTTATTGACCGTTTGTCTTGTCGCAATGTGAACCTTGGTAGGCCGTGGATACATGACATGAAAGTTGTTCCTTCTACATATCACCAATGTGTGAAGCTGCCAACCCCATGGGGAGTAGTGAAGATTGAAAGTGATCAACAGGAGGTAAAGAACTGTTACACCTCCTCAATGAAGCCAGCTTCAAAACCAAGGGCACCAAAGCAATTAAAGTATCCTCCAAGGGATGTCATGGAGGTAAGGGAGCAGGACATCAAGGATATAACACTACACCCTGAGGATCCTGAATCCAAAATTTTTTTAGGATCCGAGATCCTTGACAGTATAGAGCAGGATCTGGTATCCTTCTTAAAGAAAAGAAAATCCATATTTTCTTGGTAGCATGACGATGTGACAGGTATCTCCAAAGATGTTACTACTCATAAGTTGGGCATTGATAAATCTGTCACACCAATCCATCAAAAGAGAAGGAAGTTTGCACCTGAAAGGAATGCCATTATCAAAGAAGAAGTAGACAAACTCTTAAAGGCAGGTATGATTAGGGAAGTCAAGTATCAAAAATGGTTAGCCAATGTGGTAGTTGCCCAAAATAAAAATGGAAAGTGGAGGGTATGTGTTGACTTTACTGATTTAAATAAAGCATGTCCCAAGGATCCTTTCCCACTCCCACACATTGACTCCATGGTGGATGCAACAGCGGGCCATGAATTGCTTACTTTTATGGATGCTTATTCTGGATTTCAACAAATCCAAATGGAACCATCTGATCAAGAGGATACAACATTCATGACCCCCCACATGCATATACTGTTATATCGCTATGCCCTATGGATTAAGAAATGCAGGTGCCACTTATCAAAGACTAGTGAATATGATGTTCAAAGAGCAACTTGGAGACACTATGGAGGTATACATTGATGACATAGTGGTTAAGTCCAAGAAGGCAGAGGATCATCTTAAGGATCTCGAAGTGGCATTTAACATCCTTGACCAATACAACATGAAGCTAAATCCTTCAAAGTGTCATTTTGGTGTTAAAGCTGGGAGATTCCTAGGTTACATGGTGACCAAAAGGGGGATTGAAGCTAGTCTCGAATAGATAAAAGCAATAGCGAACATCAAGTCTCCAACCCATGCAAAGGATCTACAAAGGCTAACAGGAAGGATCGCAACCTTAACTAGATTCATCTCAAAGTCTTTAAAGAAGTGGAAGGATTTTTATGACATACTGAGGAAGAATAAGAAATTTGAGTGGACTGAGAAGCACGAAGCTGCTCTCAAAGCTCTCAAGGATTATCTATCCTCAGCACCAGCCCTGATGAAACCAGAAAATGGTGAGCCGCTATCCTTGTACTTAGTTGTTTCAGGTAAAGTAGTAAGTGCAGTGTTAGTAAAGGATCATGAAGGTCAACAACATCCAACATACTATGTAAGTAAAAGCCTTCTTGATGCTGAAGCCAGGTATTCTCATTTAGAGAAATTAATTCTTGCTTTCATTATGGCTTCAACTAAACTTAGACATTACTTTGAAACTCATACTATTATTGTGAAAACTAACTTTCCTATTAAGAATGTTCTCAGGAAGCCTGAAATGTCAGGTAGAATGGAAAAATGGGCAGTTAAGCTTAGTGCATATGACATTAAGTATAAACCCAGGGCTGCCATCAAGTCTCAAGCTTTAGATGACTTTGGGCCTGATTTCAGTAGTGATCTAGAAAGGGAAGTTGAGTTAGAGGTTCAACAACTTGAGGAGATCAAGGATCCTTTGACACTCTTTACAGATGGAGCCTCAAATGTCAAAGGAACTGGACTAGGCCTACTACTAAAATCACCACAGTGGGACATAATACCACAATCTATTGCATGTGAATTTCAAACTATTTACAATGAAGCAGAATATGAAGCCTTAATAGCAGGTTTTCAATTAGCTAAACACATGAGGATCATGTATTGTTAGGAAACTTTAAATGTAAGTATTGAAGAAAAAGATGATCAACCTGATCATAAGCTGAAGAATACAGTCAAGGAGTATCACTAAAAATGTGCCTACATGATAACTTGACAAGAAGAAACGAAAGATACATCTTCAACTAAGCATCAGGAAAAGATCAAGACAAAGAAGACAATCAGACAAGACCTTTCTGATGAAGTCTGATGATAAATCTGGTATTTATCATCAGAATCTGGTAAATCTGATCACCAGAAATCTGATGATCAAGTTCATCAGAATATTTTAGCATAAAAAATCCAGCATAAAAAAAATATAGCACAAAAAAATCCAGCAGAAAAAAAAATCTAGTAAAAAAAATCCTGCACAAAAAAATTTAATACAAAAAATTCAGCACAAAAATGTAGTTCAAAAATCCAGCAAAAAAAATGCTATACAACTTAGAAATAATACAAATTTTTGTGGATTTTTAGTTGTTATATTTTATATATCAATATAGTACTCAAATTAAAGATAAAAAGATGCTCGATTTTATGGTGAAATTTTTATAAAAATAATGTCGTATGAAAAAGTTATGAACATTTAAAAAACGAAGATCTAATATGTGGAGTAAGAAAGTCAATAAATAGCATTTTCCGAAGATACCCTTACACTCCTCATTTTTCCTACATTTCATGTTAATTATTAATTTAAAAAATGAAAGGTTAAGATTCGTTTTCATCATACTTAGACAAAATCAACTTTTTATTTGAAGTTTATAATGATATTTCAATTTCCCTTGATTATCTTAGGAGACCTTTGGTTCGCAGGAATTTAATGAAATTTAAGGGAATTGAAATTGCAATTTCATATCTTAATATGTTTGTTTCACATAATTTGATGGAATTGGAATCCCAATTCTAATCTTCATGTGTTTGGCTGACAATAGAATTGTAATTAGGCATGAATTCCTACAAATTCCTTTAACTAAAGGAATTCAAAATCCTTCCTATATGTGAAGGAATTAAAGTAAATTCATTGGAATCTTCGACCGTTTCGACCCGCACCATTTAAACCCGTACCGTTTCGACCCATACTTGTTTCGATCCGAACCGTTTCGACGCGAACCGTTTCGACCCATACTGTTTCGACCCATAACCGTTTCGACCCGTACCGTTTCGAATCGAACCGTTAAACGTGAATTGTTTCGACCCGTACTGTTTGGAATCGAACCGTTTTGACCCGTATCGTTTCGACTTGTGCCGTTTCGAGGCGAACCGTTTTGACGCGAACCATTTCGACCCGTACCGTTTCGACCAGTACCGTTTTGAATCGAACCGTTTCGACCCGTACCTTTTCGACCTGTACTGTTTCGAATCGAACCGTTTCGTCGCGAATCTTTTCGACCCGTACCGTTTCGACCCATACCGTTTCGACCCATACCGTTTCGACCCAAACCGTTTCGATGCGAACTGTTTCGAGGCGTACCGTTTCGACACGAACCGTTTCGACCCGAACCGTTTCGAATCGAACCGTTTCTACGTGAACCGTTTCGACCCGTACCGTTTCGACCCAAACCGTTTCGACCTGTACCGTATGTTTCGAATCGAACCGCTTCAACCCGAACCGTTTCGACGCGAACCGTTTCGATCCGTACCGTTTCGACCTGAACTGGTGGTTGTGGGTGCCAGGGTGATGGATTCCAATTCATTTGACACCAAACACAACAAAAATGAAATTGAGATTCCAATTCCAACAATTTCCAATTCCAATTGAATGTTTAAATTCCAAATCCAATTCCTTTAAATTCTAATTCCTATAAAAATTATAATTCCAATTCCAAAGCATTCCGCAAACAAAACGCCCCTTTTGAATAGCAAAACTGATCATACTAAAGACGGGGCGAGTCTTAAGGGTGCAAAAATTATTATGCAAGACCTGCTGAATCTTGTTCAGAAATTTCACGACCTCTAGAGCTAGGGAACCAAATATTAAGTAATTATCTTTTATGTTTCAATTACGAAGGTTATTAGTATCAAGGTAAATTTTACCAATGGGATGGTAGTCCATTGGTAACAACAAAGCCTTTAAACACCTAGTTTGAGAGAGAGATTTTAATTTCAAGTTCCTTATATAACAGGGATTCATAGAAAATTTCGGTTAAAAAAATCAAGGTAAATTCTTTTAATAATATGACTAATATTTAATAAAAATAGCTAAAATCTGTAATAATAAAGTAATAATTTCTTTCAATCATGCATTTAAGCAGAATGTCGTTTTTTTCATAGAGCCAAGAGATAATAGGAGCTACATATAATAATATCACGTTGTTTATGTGTCATCATACAATAACTATTGTTTTGAAATTTTCTAAATAATTGTCATGTATGTTTTGTAGATATTAAAACGATGTTTGTCGTTCAAGATCTTTCTACAGTTTAAGAGCAATTGTTGATATATATATATATTTTTTTTTAAAGGGTTACCCCGGTGATTCTATTATAGACAACCGCTAAATAAGTACAAGTAGTGAGAATGAGTTCCCCACTAGTTCATATACAGGTCGGGCCCCATATATGTAAGCAAAAATGTCAAACAACCAATATACCACATCAACCTAGCCTACTACAATCATGAAAATGACTAACTAGTAGACAAGACAAAACTAACAAACAAAATCTTCATCCGCCATCATCAAAAATGAAGTTGCCCCCAAGAAGCAACCCCCTAGCCCGATCCAAAAAAAACTCTATCCATTGGAGAACCTTGTATGAGAGGTGCTTGCCCCTACCCTAGCAGACGTGGGATGCGTGCCCGATGTCATAAACTCATTGCTTTCATCATAAACCACCTCTACCTCATCCTCATCAGACTCCTCATTTGGAACACGTCCCCCTTTTCTGTTTCCCTGTATGGAATCCCCATTCCCCCCACCAACTTCAAGAGCACTAAACGGGTTATGAGTTTGAACCTTAGACGAATTAGTACCCTGCTCATTTACATAGGGAGAACTCCCTGTCTTTTTCTTTCTATCCACAGGTCGATATTCGAACTTGGGTTTCAGGTTATTAACTTGAAAACCACTCTTCTTTGCACTCTTTTTCGACCTAACTTCAGTGTAACCATCCTCATCTACTTTCGGCTTGATTGTAGAAGGTTTCGACGTCGAACCAATGCATTTAGGACATCCCTCAGAGTCATGTCCAAACACATGACATTGGGCACATCTTGGGGGTATCCATTCATATTCCACTCGAATAGTCTCAATAACATACTTGCCTTCATCCAACTCGGGAATAGCCATGGTTCGGCCGATATTTCAATGAGGGCCCTAGTATAGCTGCTCCTTCCCCAAGCCTCATTACACATATCACTTGTATACGAATCCAACCGCATAGGAGAACCAATTTTAGAAGCCAGCATGCTTAACCCATCATCTGTATACGCCACTAACGGAACCTAATCCAATTTAACCCAAACCGCAACCTTTTTAATATCTTCTTTTTTAAGGGTGTTTGTAGGGGACCAAGTGTTGAGAAACAATGGTTTATTACGAATCAGCCATGGCCCCCCTTCAAGAACACTATTCATACCCTTCCTATCTTCAAACTTGAAGAAGAAAAACCCATTCGAATTCATCATAGTCTTCTGCAGACCATATTTCTTCCAATTTGTTCTCACAAAGTATTCAACAACCGGATATGCAATTCTATCCCCCAGGAAATACCCATAGAGAGTGTTAGCTAACCTGTTGTTGACCTGATGCACAGAGGCGATTGGTAAGACAACATCCACTCCCTCCAATGAGACGTCAGACTTTAGTACCCGAAAATTAATCTTGGGAGTTTGATCAGCCGATTCAGTATCGTTCATAGCTGAATTATCAACTTTTGTCGCACCGAAATCCATTTTAGCACCACCCTGTTTAGCTTGTTCATTTGAAACCGCATTAGCGCATGATTGGTGTTGAGAATGAACACGGGGAAGAGGGCTAACGTCATTAAACAGAAGAACAAAAGCAACTTTTCATTTGTCAACAACCTTAGCGTACTGTTGGTTAGGAGAATCAGAACGACCAAAATCGTGTTCTACATCATTTAATGGTAGCATAAAGGTTACCTTCTTATGCACTCCCCTAGCCGCCATACGTAGCGATTGCCTTGGCTCAAATGGTTTACCATCAATACTCTTGATCTTCTTTACAAATACGCCTGAATTGTCTGAAACATCTGAGATTTGATCATCCATTACCAGCCAACGGAAAGAATCAGAATAAACTGATTGCAAACTCTCTTTGATTGAAACCTGATTTTGAAACCCTAATTCGTGAATTCAGGTTAACCAGCCTTCAAAACCTTAAAATTGAAACCCTAATCAGCCGTCAAGCACCTTACTTGAACCTAGGTTATTCAGCCGTCAATCTTGAAACCATAGCAAGTGTAAAGACCAATTCCATTATGGCATGATCGGGCCATAAACTAGATATCCAATTGTTGATATTTATATTGCAAATGTTTAAAATTAATTATCTAAAAAATGTTTAAATGTAAGTTCATAAAATATGTAATGCTTTCATAACATAAATGAAATTCTTTATGGTTTGTTAAGATGTTATGAAGTAAGTGGCTGCTATAAAGCAATACAACATGAAGCTTTGCAGAGAAAAGAATGAGTGTTTCACGTTGCTACTTCCTAGGCTCCAACATCGCATGCCTCACACCATAAATTTGCACACTGATTGAAACTCTGACATTCTATTATTCTAAATTCTATCTAACTCATCAATACCACTTGGTTATTCCTAAGTGAATAAATGGATGGCTTTATCTTAAGTATTTGGTTATTTGAACACCCATGGTGCCCCACACGACATGCATAATATTATACGCATTGTATAGGGCTTGAGTTATTTTTAGATGGAAGGGCAAGATAAACTCCACAGCTATAGGCTACGTATAGGGCTTTCAGATTTTGTTTTTTATAAAATGTTGTTTTTTGTTAATCATTTTTATAAACATGTTGATAAAATTTTTAGTTTGTCAAGAATAAAACATTGTTTTTTGTTAACGTGTCTATCTCGATCTACGTGTCAAATTCTAGAATAAATGTGTGAAGTTTAAATTAACGGGTCCGTCTCGATAATCATGTTCAACTTATTATTTATAATTCGTTTATTATTTGAAATTTGAATTATTGTTTTAAATTAAATTATTGTTATAAACATTTAAACATGCCAAGTCAATACAAACATTTACATCATTGATATTGTATGAAACCAATATTGATCAAATGAATAAATCTGGGTGAAAAAAATCCTCTCTAGATTTGGCGATTCGTCTTGAGTGCTCGACGAAGACGATGAACTTGGATTAGCGGGCGGTGTGGTGGTCTTCTCCTTCTGGATCTGATTTGATCTCTACCCCTCTCTCTAATCTGCTTTCGGGTTCTTCCATTCGCCTCTCGAGAATCGCTTTAGGTCTCCTTCCCACCCTCACTCACAGCCTCCTCTCAGGCAGTGGTTTCGTCTTGAGCGCTCGACGTCGTTGACGAGTTCGTCTTTGGATTCGAGGTCGCTGTGAAATCCTGTTGGTTTCTTCATAGCTTCCTTTCATCCTAATTTGTCCTCCGATACTTCCATTCGCCTCTTGAGCTTCTCCTGCCCATCTCCAAAAGAAAATGTATGGTCAAAATGAAGAAGACGATAGGCCGTGGAACCAAGTCACTGGCAAAAGAAGAAAGAAGAACAACCAAAAGAAGCAGTTCAAAAAGCAACTCTTCGAATTCGAGAATGCAACAACCTTTTACGTATCTAACCTTCCTGAGTGTTGTACTAGAGGGGAAATATGGAACGAGTTTCGGGTGTTTGGTGAAATAGCTGATGTGTTTCTACCAAAAAAACTGGATAAAGGAGGCAACCGATTTGCATTCGTAAGATACGAAAACGTTCACGACATGGGAAAACTGCTGGAGGTCCTCAACAAGGTGAAGATGAAGGGGGCAAAACTCAAGGTGGACATGGCCAAATTCAGGAGAGACGGGAAGGCCACCACCGGTGTAACAGGAACGAATCGGAATGACCAGTGGGGGGAAAAACCACCCTCGCGTTTCTTTCCTACATATAGAAACAACAACATGATGAATAAGGGCAACAATAGATCCTATGCGGAAGTCCTTGCTGGGAAAGATGTTGGTAAACAAAAATCTATCACTTTTGCTAATCTCGAGTCCAACACAGTGAACGTGTGGGGCGAACTCTCGGTTATAGTAGAAGCAAAGGACTACGAGATTCTATGCAATATATGTGAAATCACGGGAAATCTATCAAAGTTCCTCACTGGACTTAGATACATTGGAGGATTGAGAATTCTATTGACTTTCAGTCAAAAAATCCATTGCGAAGCTTTTATAAATCACTACAATACGAAACAATCCAAGTGGTTCTCTAGTATTAAACTATGGGGAGGAATGGAAAAATTTAACGACCGGATAGCCTGGCTTCGTATCGATGGTGTACCGATCTTTGCATGGGAGAGGGAGGTTTTTAATGAAATCGCGAGAACTTTTGGTGCAGTAATATTACCCTCCAAAGCTGGAGCAAGAGATTGTAACCTGTCTTATGAAATCGTCGGAATACTAACCAACACGGGTAAAGCGGTAAATGAAGAAGTAACCATCACATGGCACGGAAAAGAATATACAGTTTGGATCAAAGAAATTATGGAAGACTGGGTCCCAGATTTTCTGATCGGCAGTACGGGTGGTCCGAAAAGATACCAATCCATGAACAACGGCGACCTGGACGCTGGAAAAAATGCGCGGGATGAAACAATGGGTAACTCCGACGATGGAGGCATGGCAGAAGAAGTTGAGGAGTCTCCTATAGAATTTGAGAAGCCTTGCATGGGAAACGTGACAAGCATGGATGAGAATAATGAAACGACTGCTCAATCTTCCCCAAAAGTTGTTTCCTCGGAAGTTGATCCAGAAATTAAAAAAACTCATAATTCTGTCTTCAATGTTTGTGGGGCCCCTTCGATCAATAAAATCCATAACAAACAAAACAGACCTCGTGGTACTAGGCCCACCCACTCTAATCGTGGAACTGACTCAAGCCCAAGACAACCGGCCCAAAAAAGACCCAGGTGTGATAACCCAAACCCTGTCATCCCATTTTCTTTCCCACTTCCTGATTACCCAGATTACCTGCGTCATTCCACCACTAATCTTCCATCACAACAAGAAGGGATTCCGTCCAATAGCCCTCCCCCCAACCCCCAACACCATGATAATCTACCCAACGAAAGTTTATCCAACCCTCAACCTGATGACACATCACAAATGGGAAATCTTTCAGGTGCCAATTTACTACCGCAAGCTACGAATTTGGGGGAAAATCAGTTGTACGCTTCAAACGAAACATTGGCGACTGTTCACGTAGGGACCAAAACAGGTATGCACGTTGACAATTTTATGAACATGATTGAGGATATTGTCAGGGGTGAAGGAGTGAATAATGGTAATCAATGAATTACCTAAGTATTAACCTCAGGGGGATGGGTAATGCCCAGAAAGCAAACTGGATTAAACAAATAAAAAGAGACCACGGTATTTGTTTCATCGCTATTCAGGAAACGATGTTAGCCGATGGATCAAGAATAAACTTCAAAAAGCTATGGGGTAACTTGCCAATTGAAAACGAATGGGTTAACGCAGAAGGGCGTTCGGGGGGTTTAGCATGCATTTGGGATCCGGGGATTTTCAACAGACAAGCAACCATTAAAAACAGGAACTATTTGATGCTCAGTGGAACGATTAAAGGCATCTCTGATATTGTCCACATCATGAATATTTATGCACCTCAATCTACTAATGCAAAAAAAGCACTCTGGGAGCATATTAAAGAACAAAAAACAACACGTGGGGGTATTTGGATTATCTTGGGGGATTTCAACCAGGTTAGATCCTCGGATGAGAGAAGGAACTGCATTTTCGATCCAACATCCGCAGCGGATTTTAACACCTTCATATACGAAGCAAACCTTGCGGAATACCAAATGAATGGGTCTAAATTCACAAGATGGCTGGATGGAGGAAAAAAAATGAGCAAGCTAGACCGTATGTTGGTATGTGATAAATTTTGGGGCCTTTGGCCGACGGCATCTCTCCGGACCCTCCCGAGGAATCTCTCGGATCATTGTCCGCTTATTCTCATCACTACATCCAATGATTTTGGCCATATACCATTCAAGTTCTTCAACACATGGCTTGTTAAACCAAGTCTAGACGGGGTGGTTCGCTCAGCTGTGGCCTCTTTCTTCTGTACTGGTCCACCAGATGTCTTACTAGCAGAGAAGTTACGAGGCATCAAAAATGCAATCAAAGTTTGGAGTAAAAAAAACAGGGAAGAAGAAAACAAAAGCCTTAACACCTCGGCTGAAGAACTAAAAAAATTGGATCTAGTATGCGAAGACCGAGATCTAACAGAGAATGAAAGAGAAGTATACGCCAACCACAAAAACAACATTAACATGATCAACGACACCCGTCTCAAAGAACTACATCAAAAATCGAGGGTAAAATGGGCTGTGGAAGGTGACGAGAACTCTGCTTTCTTTCACGGTTTTATCAACAGCAGAGTAGCAAGCAGTAGAATGAATGGATTACTCATAAATGGCGCATGGTGCACCGATCCCCCAAGTATCAAAAATGAGGTTCGAGATTTTTTTCAGAGAAAATTTTCGGAACCTAATCCTAACAGACCGGGTTTTACTTGTCACAACATCAAAAAACTGTCGACCGAGCAGGGTACGTTTCTAATATCCACGTTTTCTTTTAACGAAGTCAAAAACGCAGTTTGGGATTGCGGCGGGGATAAAGCCCCCGGGCCGGATGGTTTTAACTTCACATTCATAAAGCATTATTGGGATCTATTTGGTGAAGACTTTCATAGAATCCTAGTAAACTTTCACAACACGGGGAAAATATCTAAAGGGTGTAGCTCTTCTTTCATCACCCTTATTCCAAAGGTTAAAGATCCAGAAAATCTAAATGATTATAGGCCGATCAACCTTATCGGGTGCATCAGTAAAGTCATCTCAAAAGTGCTTGCGAATCGTCTTAAAACGGTTATCGGGTCGGTCATTTCGGAGGAGCAGTCAGCTTATTTGTCAGACAGAAACATTCTCGATGGGCCCCTCATCACCAACGAATTAATTTCATGGGTCAAACGATCAAAAGCCAAGGCTTTTCTATTCAAAATAGACTTCGAGAAGGCTTTTGATACGATTTCATGGAATTTTATTCTTTCGGTATTCGAGCAAATGAATTTCCCCGAGAAATGGATCCTTTGGATCCAAGGAATCTTCGCGTCCTCTCGTTCTTCGGTACTCGTTAATGGTTCCCCAACCGGCGAATTTCAATGTTCTAGGGGGGTCAGACAAGGTGACCCACTTTCACCTTTCATTTTTATTCTAGCAATGGAAGCTCTTTCAAGTTTTCTCTCTAGTGCATCATTGGCTGGCATTATTAAAGGGATTTCCCTTCCAAATAATGGCCCCGTAGTATCGCATCTCATTTTCGCTGACGATGTTATGCTATTGGGTTCTTGGGAAGAAGAAAATTTCACCAATATCCGAAGACTTATGCGTTGTTTCTTCTTGATTTCTGGGCTGAAAATAAATTTGCATAAGTCGTGCCTTTACGGTGTGGGAACTACCTCGAATGAAAATGATCAGATGGCTATGCGGCTTGGATGTAATTCGGGCTTATTACCTTTTACGTATCTCGGTCTCAAGGTTGGAGGTAATATGAATAAATACTTCAATTGGGCGCCGGTTATAGATACTTTCGAAGCTCGTCTATCTCGGTGGAAGGCCAATACCTTATCGATGGGTGGAAGGACTACACTCATTAAATCTGTGCTTGACTCATTGCCCCTCTATTATTTCTCCCTTTATCAAGCTCCTATGAATGTGCTAAATAAACTCGAAAAATTAAGAAGAGATTTCTTATGGGGAGACACCGAATCTAGAAGCAAAATGCATTGGGTTCGATGGGATCGGGTTACAAAACCAATCAGAAAAGGGGGTCTCGGCTTGGATACGCTGCACAATATGAACATCAGTCTTTTGTCAAAGTGGGCATGGAGATACAAGACTGAACCTAACAGATTGTGGAGAACAATTATTAAAAGCATTCATTTCAGTCAAAAGTGCGGTAATTTCCTTCCATCAAAGAAAGGAGTATCGGGCGTCTGGAACAATATAATAAAAAAGGAAGCTACTCTTCGGGATAAGGACATAAACCTTAATAATCTTTTCAAATGCAAAGTCGGGTCTGGAGCGGAAGTTCAATTCTGGACTGATTGTTGGGCCACAGACACACCTTTTAAGTCACGTTTTCCAGCTTTGTATGCACTGGAGAAATTCAAAGCTTGCAGCGTACAAGATAGGATTAAGCGAGCCGATCAGAATATGACAAATAACATGACCTGGGACTGGCGTAGGGTACCGGGAGACGTGGCAGAAATTGCAGAGCTAAACGATCTTATAAATATTGTCTCACTCGCTCCTCTTTCTCAATCCGGTGAAACTTGGTCGTGGGTTCCAGATCCGCAAGGTTTTTTCTCAGTAAAATCTGTAAAAAATCTTCTCCACCGGTCCTCCCCACCTATCGATGAGTGTTGCTTTTCATGGAACAATTGGGTTCCACGTAAAGTAAATATTTTCGGTTGGCGTATGGCCCTTGATCGGCTACCTACTCGGGTCGCTTTAGCACACTGCAATATTAGCATGTCTTCAATCTGTTGCCCGTTTTGTGGCGATAAGGATGAATCTGCTTTCCATCTCTTCGCGGAATGTGCAGTAGCTGCCATTGTATGGCAGATGGTATCAAGCTGGATTAATATTCCTCCCATCTACGCTTTCACCATTGAAGACCTTCTTCGGGTACATGAACATAGTGCAGGCTCGGTAATAGTAAAAAAACTTGTTCAAGCTATTGTCCTTATCTCTTGTTGGAGCTTATGGAAATCACGCAACGATCTCATTTTCTCCGGCACTCGAGTGGACATCTCAAGACTCTTGGCAGAAATCAAATCAACTAGTTACCTTTGGGTTAAACATAGAGCAAAAATGAATTTGTTAGAGTGGGAAGATTGGTGTAGCTTCAATATTTTGTAATCTTCTTTCTTTTGTCTAGCTTCTTGCTAGCTTGTTTTTCTTCTTTAATAAAATCAGCCGTTCAAAAAAAAAAATACAAACATTTACATAAAATAAATTATATATAATGTTGTTTATTTTTAACAAATTTAATAAATATATATATAAAAATCAACCAACCAAATAAACTGAACATATAATAGATAACGAACAATTTAAACAAACATTACCATTAGATAACCGAAAATGTAATAGATAACATGAGTTTGTACAATAATAACCAAAAGATACAACTAAAACTAACACAATATAGTATTACGATGATGTGTCGCTATTAGTAGCATCACTATTGTCAGCATGAGCTGACGTGCCTACAGGTGCGCTTGACATCCCGGCATACGTAGCCGACAAAGCTCCCCAATATCGCCATCCCCATCATTGTATCCAAAAATTGTGTTGCATTGGCAGTGGTAACTTTGAAACGCACGAGCTATATAGGCCCAAAGATCGGGCGGTAAAAGTGACACCAATATCCCCATCCCCGTCATTCTATCCAAAAAATTGTGTTGCATTGGTAGTGGTAACTTTGAAACGCCACCGCCTATGTTAGTTTGAGGCGAAATAATTCGCTAAGCAGCGATCGAGGGCGCAAGGCCTGCCCATGAATAAACAATACAAATAAAACAGGTCAGGCAACATGCACCACTCGTTGCTTTTGCCACATCCATCGTTGGACGTGGAAATGCAACGATGGATATATCAAATTAGTGGATCTCGAGTAGTCATTGACCCGACCTTTCTTTCTGAAGGCACCACCGTCGATCGTGGGCCACCATGCTTTCAGCTCATCATCCGGCATCGATGCGAATACAGTGGTGTATAAGTTGGTGACCGTATCCGGCTTGTTGTATAAACCAGAGACGACTACAAACATGCGCAACGACATCCTCTGTTTCTTCCCAAAAAGATAAGAAGATACCTCCAGAGGCGGCAGGTGATCCGGGTCGTCCATCTTCTCGGGCTGGTCGGCCGGTCATGGAGTAAACCTGTACATGGAGAGAAACTCTACTATTATCGGTCGATGAGACGGTTGAGCTGCAACGTCAAACAATCTATCCGATGGATCCTGCCCAATAAAAACCTTCGCCCTCTGCTCTTCCCATATAATCTCTAATGTAGCCCGCCTAACACCCACTATTGTTGGATCCTCATCTGCCATAATCTTATTAATCGCCGGTAGTCCTCACTATGCGGATGATACTACATGTATTCGTACTAAGTACAATCACTCCGCCATCTCATTCACCCCTGCTGGTATATCTCCTCCACATTTGATGACAAATCTGCAATGTCAAAAAAAGAATGTGTGTCAAATCTCAATAAATGTGTCAAGTCTTGATAAATGTCTCAAGTCTCGATAAAAGTGTCAAAGCAGGCAGCACTCTCATGTCATCACAATGAACGATAGACATAACCTCCTTACCTCATTCAATGTTGGGTCCGAAAACACTTTCTGAGACTCATGAGTCGTTCAATGGTTCGCCAAAAACATAGCTAACATCCCAAGACGACATCATGATACGAAGGGTTTGAAAAGACGAATTTCGGTGTGTAGTTTCATTTGATTCAACATTCATCCGATTGCAAGGATTTAAAAGCAATTTTAGGGCCTATATGAAGCGTATAACTCTATATGCGTCGTATTGGGTTCACTTATACACCTACCACCCCTAAGATTCCTGGACAGTACACATTATTCTAGGCCCTATATGGTGTTATATGTGTAGTATATATGGATCATTTGATGTAATTGAAATCATATATAACACGTATAGTTCTATACGCATTGTATAGGGGGTGTACAAACAATGGTGTCTAGATAACATTGCCCTATCTAAAATACTATATTTTTCTCTAAAATTTAATATAGTCATTCACATTCAACTCTTCATCTCTGACTCTATTCTTATAGTTTAAATATAATATATGTTTATTTTCTAAATTTTATATGGTTTTCAAAAACCACCCACATTTAACTCTTCATTTCTATCTCTATCTTACTTACAAAAACTTACTATTTTGTACACTCGCAATAATATAGAATGTCAAATATGAGCTTCTAAATATAGAGGTGTAACTATAAATTTTTCTCTATTTTAGAGAACTGGCGTGTGCAAATAGTAAAATAAATTAATGAGATGCGCAAGCTTAGTTTTAAAGATGAAATACCGAAAAATACTTGACAACACATGTATATAAGCTAGCGTACTAATCGTTCTACATAGTATAGCTAAGGTAAGATGTCACACCCCCAAAATACCACATGCTGAAACCCCACGGGAAGTGTGACGTACCAGGATCCAGCCACCAATCACATTGAACTGTAACAAGGTATTAAACAAAAGTTCCCATTTATTACTAAAAGTATTTCCAAAACATAACATAAACAAATACGTTCTGCGGAAGCATAAAGTAAACTGTCATTCAATTGTTTCAAAACTAATGTACGAAACCAATAAACATGTCATGTGTATCCAAGTGACTCGACCCATGACCACTCCAGCACTCCCAGATAGCAAGTTCCAAGTCCATGAATCTAACGACCTGCAAGCATGCAGAAAAGTGTATCAACATAACGCTGGTGAGTTCAAAGTTTGTTAAAACGTTTAGTTACCCAGTATAAGTTTAAAGCATTTCAAAATACAATGTTGTTAATAACTCGAGTACCGCAAGATGGCTCCAGATTGTTTGCCCTTCTCTAATGCTCTATCAAACATTGGTCGAGTGGTTAAGGTAATTAGTTCACACCCGTCCTCCCCGGTACGATGTGAGGATGCCAAACCTAATAGTGCTATCAACTAATAACCCCGTTGCCTCCCCGGTAACTAATTCGGTATATGATGGGACTTAAGTGATAGATATGAGTGTATTAACCAACATCCTAAGTTTAACATTCCAGTTAAACCCATTTACCCAATATTCCTCCCCGGAATATTTACTAGATGTCCCTCCCTGGGACGCATGCTTGAGAAAGAGCAATGAACTCACCTTAGATTTGCTCGGTATAGTATGTTACGTTACTCACAGTTAGTCAATCAGACCCTAATAAGATTACCCATGATAATCAGAATCGTATTCCTTTAATTCACGTATGTCAGGGATTGCATACACAATACAATTCATCATATAACACATAGCACTCAAATCACATAAGTTCGTATCAAAGATTCATGATTGTACACCCTACACTTTACAATTTACTACATCAGTCAACTAGGTGTGCGGCCCAAATGGTATGACAGGCCCAATCAATGTGAGGCCCTTGGACTGTGCGATTGGTCCAAGGTGTGCGATCGGGACATAGGTGTGCGACCAAGTCTTAAGTGTGCGATTGAGCCCAATAATGCTCCGGCCCAACTAGATGCGGCCAAGCTATGGTGTGCGACTGGGAGGAAGTGTGCGATCACACACACACTTGTGTGATCCCTTTTCTGGTGTGCGACCAGCCCAGATTCGTAGCCCAAAACCATTCAGGCCCAATGCCCTTGTGAGACTCCGCTACAGTTGTGCGATCAACTTGGTTGGTCTTGATTCATGGAATTAGTTACATCACCATGTGTATTTGGTCAATTAGTTAGTTACCAATTCTTTACCTAATCAATCACCAATCACTCACATAATTCCAATTATTAGCAAAGTTTAATCATATGATTAGCACAACCATTAAGGCAGTTTCTTAACCTCATGCGACCCAAATCATGAACCCACATCGTAAGCGTTTCTATTGATTCATACAAGCCCTAATCATCGTTCAAGAATACATCTTAACATGCATTAATTCACTGGTTTCTATTCGGATTAGATCAAAACAATTATTGTACACATATCATTAAGCAATCATGCAAACTATCCAAAAACACACAACCCGTTAGATCCTAATTACGTGTCACACCCTGGCTTTTGCGGAAGCGTGGGTTTATTTTGGTGTGACTTCTTAATACCATAGCACAATCATAACAATGCTATATGAATTAAAACACATGATAGTCATCCATTCATTTAGTTTTAAAAGTTACCACAACAACATTGTTTTAAAAGTCGACACATGAAACCAAATACAATCATGACATAATTAAAAACATGTTCATACGACACGACAAAGACTTGACTAGAAATACGGTTTAAGACTTGTAACCCGTCCAGGCAAGGGCCACACTTCCTAAACCCGGATGACATCATTACTCCCTACGCAGCTTAACATCGTTGCAAACTTGGCCAGATCCATTAGTTTCCTGAAATACATGTAGTTTGAAAAATCAACAAAAGTTGAGCGAGTTCATGTGAAAGTGAGTATGTATAAACCTTTGTAGTATGTATGAAAATCCCTGGTATGTAGCAATTAAGGAAAAAGAGATCACCATTGGGTTGCAAAGCCAATGATATGTGTGAAGTGATGCAGGAAGACTCAAACCTAGCAGATTTTTGCGTCGGGATCAAAGTCACCCCATGGTCCGCTCAGTGGACTCAGGAGTTGGGCTCGCTACACCCAAATAGATCTATCACTCATGACACTCGGTCCTACAACGAGGATTAATGGCCTCAAGTACCACCTACCCACTCACATTATCTAAGTAGTATACCCTCCTTAAGCTAACCATACCATGTATAAAAGTGTCCGTAATTACTGTAACATGTATTCCACCCCCGAAGTATAAAAACTGAAAACAGTTAAGAGAAAAGGGGACATGAACTCACTGAAGTGCGTATCCTGTAACGTCAATCTCAAACTCGATCTGCTGCGTGACGACCTACACGTACTAATGTCTATTAGACGAATGGGCTGTGCCTTGGCTTAGGATTTAGTGTTTTGAGTTGCGTTACTTTGGTATAATACTTGTTAAAATAATTTTAATTATTTTAACTTAACTTTTGTATAAAAAAAATATATAGTTACACAACTATTTCGTATCCATACTTCTCAAGTATTTTATAAGTGTATTTCCTTCCCAAGGATGGGGGTATTTATACATGTATACATTATAATCCCGAAAAATATATTTTAAGTCCCACTTAGCAAATATATTTAATTTACTTGTCTAAAACATCTAAACTCCAAAATATATATATTTTCCCAAAAATATTATATTTTACTTCATGAACTTTCCAAAATAATATTTTACCAAAATACACGTATAAGAGTGTTTTTCTGAAAATTACATAAGTTACGTTTTAGCGTTTCGTATTACAACAATACTTGCTTAATTTAAGTATTTATTTCGTGTGAGTTTTGGTATTATTTTGGAGTCGTAATTTTTTTATGGTGTCATAAGTTATATTATTTTTACCCTAAAAATAATATAACTAGTTCTCAAAATAAACAACAAATCACACAAGAGTTTTAGTAATAAATATATATTCTAAATATATATTTATCAAATTTTATTTACGAAAATCAACCTCCGGCACTTTAATATTTTTGTAATAAAATCATGGCGAAGTTTATTTTGAAAATAAATTTAGAAATATTCTTGTAATCACTTACTAGAAAAATATTTTCTAAGTGTTGGATTTCTAGGAAAATTTCGCCAGAGTTTCCTTTGTAAATGGAGGCGTCCACGCTTACTAGCGTATCATTTTCTTTTGTAAAATCATCCAATCAATCATCATCCAACAACATACAATTTCTAATCATCAATTCTTGACAAAAATAAGCATAAATTATAAGCTTATGAACTTGAAATATTTATAAAAGCAAGTAGTAACTTACTAGCATAATTACTGAGTCTTGTTACGTTTAAAAATATGATTAGTTTCTTAAGAACTTTATCTTTAAAGGATTTGAAGATTTACAACTTCTAGTCATGATTTCCAAAAATATTTCTTTGTAAAATTTTCTTGTTACACAAGTGTTTATTCACTTGTTTATTTACTAAAAATGTGTTTATTTCATGTAATATCCAAGTTTTAACAAAACTCGTTCCTTTCACTTGGTTCTTTAGAAAAACCGCTCATAGATCTTTAGATCTACAAGTTTATAACTTTATTTTTCAAGAAAACTTATATTTATTCAAGTTCAAAGTTCATGTGTGGATCGTTTCATCATCCTCCATATCTTTAACCTTTACATCTTGCTAGTTCATGTTCTTAAACATGATCTAGCAAGTCTAGGTGATGAACCATCTTACTTCTACTAACAAACAACATGTATTAAGCATAACAACACAAGATCAACATGATCTCATGTGACATCTGTGCTTGTAATCATTGTAAACAGTTCAGTTATCAATGAAATAAAGTTATTTGATCCCAATGTTTGTTTGTTTATGTTTGATATTTTTCATGTTTTGACTTTTATTCAATTTCAAACTCTATATCGCTTTCTGGAGAATTATATGCAAACTGGTGCATAAACGTAATCAGTTTAACGCGACTGTTGGATCTGAGTTTCTTTTTTATTGTATTTTCGTTTGAAATTAAGATGGAAATGAGAGAGTTGTGCAGCGGAATTAAGATGAAAACAAACTTTGCATACAATCAAACGAGAGTAATACTTTAATCAAACATCTTTACACAATGAATCGAAAGATTGAATTTGTTTCAACAACGATTACAATGATTGATGAATGAATGCAAACTCCCCCTCAGCCAGAGCTCAGTAGTTTGTTCGTGCAAAGAAGACAATGTTGTAAAAGAGCTAATAGAACAGTACAAAGTACTGAACTATTTATAGGCACTTGCAAACCACTGAGCATCTTAGCTGACGTCACCATGAAAGTGACATCTAACCTCCTAACAAACTCTAACCTCTGATCTATACAAACTCTGATGTACTAACTACTGCTATTACATTTCTTTACATAAAAGACATTTAAACAGCTGCTGCATCCTTCCACTGCTGTGAACCCAGCAGTGCCTGTCCGGATCAGCAGTACTTGACTCAAGGCAGTAGATTGAGTCAGCAGAGCTTTGGTCTTCCATCAGTCTTTGACATTGGTCAGTAGATGCAAAGCAGCAGTTGTAGGTCAGCACTTAGTAAGATCAGCAGATAGGAGGTCAGCAGATACAAAACCACTTTCAAGGGGAGAGATTTGCATGAACTAACTGTAATCGTCTGCTTATTCTGGATCCACTGCTCTGATCCAGTTTTGGCTTTAATTATATGTTCCTCTGATAGGGTTCAATCCCAACAATCTCCCCCTGGAACAGATAATGCCAAAACTCTTCATTATTTGTGGAGTTCTTTATTGCCTCATCAACAGCTCCCTTATCTGACCTTTAAATTGTAATTCAAAGTCTAGGGCATCTGTATCTTCATCATCCCTGCTAAGTGGAAGATCAAGGAGATCCTACAAATCTTCAAGACTCAGGCCAAGAGCTTGTTCCCTTGATATTTTCTCCACTTCTCCACCAGACCTGAGCAAAGTCAATACGCAGGTCTGTTTGTCAGTTTCCCACTTTTGTATTTTTGAGCCTGGTGGGTTTCTTGGGAGATGTTTATTTGCAGAAGTATTTGGAGAGGCTGGCCTATTCATGACTGGCTGAGCAGTACTTGCAGTTTGATCCAAACCAAGAGTTTCCATGATCATCTTCTTTATACCCTCTTTTCCAAGGTCTTCACCTTCCATTAACTCTTTGATTGTTTCAGCAATCAGCTGTTTCTGTGGCCTTCTTTTGTAGATGGCAGCACCAACTGGAGCTGTGGATCTCCTGATTTGCAGCTTTGATGGTCTTTTTGAAACCGCTGCTTTAGGATAGTCAGGCTTTTGAGGAACTGTGGGATCTTTCTTTCTTAATTGTTCCAACTTTTTGTAAGTAGCCCTGACCACATCTTCTTTCCATCTAGCAACTTGTCTTTTGTTTCCATAATCAACTGCTACCAGTTCCTCTTTCATTCTCCTCAGCTCTTCCTGTTTCTCAGGTACATTCTTTCTAAACTTTGCCCAGTTAGGAGGAGTGTGAGTGACGTTCCTTTTTATCATGTCTTGAATTCTTGCTGCTTCATTTTCAAGTTCAGGAATAGTCCACTCTTTGTACATGTATCTCTCTCCTTTGTACTTCTTGTGAGCCATGATGCTTTCAATGTAGTCTTTCTTCAGAGTTTCAGCTGCTCTTTCAGAAATTTGTTGACTAACATTTTTTTGCAAATTGCTCTAGGGATCTGACTTGTGTGAGCAAATATTGACTTCTCTGTGCAATCTCTTTATCAGATTTCCCTTGTGTATTTTTCTTTGAGATATCCTCAGCTTGCTTGGCCTTGATTTCCAAATATTCATCAACATTTTTAGGCCAGGGATATCCTTTTATTGATGGCAAACTCCTTTTGGCAGAGTCATCCTCAAAGTAAAAAGATTTTATTTCTTCTCTAACAGCTGCTAATTCAAGAGGAAATTGAATACCTGCAGGAGGTTAGGGCTTGTACATTTTAACTGAAGAGAGAGGAACAGGTTTTGGAATTGTGACAAGTGCTAAAGATTTTGAAGATGTTTGTGGTGGTGAATTGTCATCATCTTTGAGAATTAGTCTTCTCCTTTTTGTGGGAGGGACTGATGATGTTTTGGATGGAACAGTGGTGATAGATGTAGTGGCAGTGGATTGTGATTGACTAACAGCTGTTGAAACAACTGGTGTTTCAACCACTGTTGTCATTACAACAGATGTTATAACATCTGCTGTCTTCTGCTGTATGTCAGCAGGTGTTGTTTTTGGTGGTGATGATGGTAAAATAGTGGATGTTGTGTGTGTTGAAGTGGTGTGTGTTGATGGGACAACTGTTTGGCAAGCAGTAGTTTTTGTAACTCCTGTTGCATCAGCTGTTTTGTATGGTGGGTTTTTAGCAGACTTTGAATGTCTGGTTTGAATGGATTTGGGTTGCCTTACTTTTCTAGTAGGCTTCTTCTTTTCCTCAACAGGATTTTCATGATCCTTTGACCCAGAAGTACCCTGATCTGGATGATCCATTATGTCCACCCTGGCTTTCCTTTTGGCCTCTCTATCCCTTTTTACACTTGCAACTGCTTCTGCTAGTGCATTTGTTGTCACATCAATTTTCTTGCTGCCATCTGGCAAAGGGATCTTTTTGGTCATGTTTGAATTTTCTGGTTCAAGATAGAGACCATCCTCTATACCCTTCTTTTTCCACTCCTTAATTTTCTCCCCCTTTTTGGCATTATCTTCTGGGATTTGATAAATGTAACGTACTTTTGGAGGAGCAGTGCCAGTGGTGTGCAAGATCTGAGTTTTGAGAGCCTTTAAATCAGCCTGAGTGTTCTTGAACCTTGACTCCATTGCATTTCTCAGCTGTTGTACATTTTTTCATGTTGCTGATCTGCTAATTGTGCTTGTTGTTGGAGAAAAGATTGAAATAGATTCCAGAGCTCATTTGTGGCAGGTGCCATTTGTGTAGCAGGTGCTTGAGGTGGAACAGCAGTTGATTGTACCTTCTGAACTTGTAACACCTGTTGTAGCATATCTTTGAGTTCTGCAACAGAGTTATCAAGCTTTGCAATACGATCCGTCAATTTCTGGTACTTTAAACCATCACCCAAGTCAATGGGATCATCTGATTTCCCACTAGCAGTGGTTTTATCAATGGTAGATGTAGGGAGTATACTCCAAACATTAACCACTGATGCCCCTTTTTCTTGGTACTGGGGTCTTCTTCCTTCAACACTTGACAACCTTTTGATGTTGCCAGTAGGATAAATAAATCCACTGGTGGTTGACAGAGGTGCTATAAAAGGAATTGCCTCCAAGGAAGTCTTATTAATGTAACCACTGTCCAACTGTAGACCTGTAGGTTCAACAGTTGTAGTGGCTGCTTCACTTGGATTACCACCAAGAGTTACTTGTAACTCATGGGGTGTAACCTCCTCAGGTTGTGTTGGTGGGTTAGCAAAGATTGATACATCAGACCCAGTCAGTTGTTAAGGTATATTCTCATTATCAGGTGATTGAGAAGGACTGGTTAATGCCTGGTTCAAATCAATTGCATCCAACAGTGGTTTTATTGGTGAGGGAATTGTGGATGTGATGATTGGTGTAGAATAGGATGTGTCCCGGGCATTGGACTGTGGATGATAGAAACGAGTGTTTCCAGAGCATCATGATGTGGAGACCCTATTTGTACAACCTGTTCTTTTTGTGAAGAAACAGGAGGAGTTTCGGTTATGGGTTGAGATATTTGTACCAACTGCAGTGAGGAAGTAGCAGCAGTGGTTTCTTGTGACTTTTGTGTTGTCACTGGCAGGAGCTCTGTTATCTCATCCTCCAGAGATGCCTTTTTGATGGTTTTGGGGGGTTTTTGTGTTTTTCTTTTTGTTGGCTTTTTGGTGATTTTAGGTGTGGGTTTCAAAACAGTTGTGCTGCAGCTTTGATCACCTTGAGCAGTGGGCTCAGCAGCAGATACCTGAGGAGCAGTTGTAACTGCTAAAATCTGCTCAGGCACCTCTGCTTGTGTTTTGCAAGGTGCTAACATTCTTGAAAAAGTTTCAGTTGTTAAACTGTTTATTTGAGTAGAATCACCTTGGTTTATTACAGCTAAATCATCCTTACTGAATTTCTTTGCAAAATAGTAACTTAAAAACCTTGGAAACAGTAAGAATGATTTTGTTTCAACATTATTAACCAAATCTTTAAAAATTTCCCGAGAATAGTTAGAATTTTCTCCTTGAAGAATTGCATATCCCAGATTTTGAATCTTTAAAGGGATTTCATTGAAAGAAGTGGTTTTGTTTGAAACACATAGTAGGAGGGTATGAAATAAAAATCTGGTTGCAGATGGAAAATAACCTTTTTCTAAGGTAATTTTCTTCATCATTGTGGCTTCATACCCTCTCTCAATGAAGTCAGTTTGTAACTCGTTTTTAGTGAAAGAAATTTTACCTTCCTGATCACCGAGTTGAAAGACCTCTGAAATGGATTGTGGTGTGATTTGGACAACTTTACCCTTTATCGAAGAGTTTATGGTGGTTGCAGTGTCTCCTTGTTTTTCAAGGGTTGCATTTTTACAGAACTCCCTTTGGGTCGCCAAATAGATTGGTGCATCGGCAGTGAACAAAGTTTTGTACTTTGATTTTGCCATGAGATCAATGATGGAATCGAAAACTTTGGTGGTTCCTGGTTTTGTGAGAAGACCCAGGAGATTGTGAGATGGTTTATGTGGAATTTCAGTGGAGATTGCCTTTTGAGAGGCTGTTTTCGAAGATGATTTGGATGAGGGTTTTGAAGATGACCTCGATTTTGTCATTTTGAGGATGAATGATCGAAGAAATTTGTGAGAGATGAGAAGAAAAACTACTTTGAGAAGAGAATTTTTAAGAATTCAATTCGACAGTAAAACCCTGTTTTGGTGGTGAGTGGGGGATTTTATAGGGAAGAAAGTGAATGCTGAGGTGGCAGCCGTTACAAAAGGTCTGACCAATATGTACTGCCCACGTGACAACCCCTGTTGAAAGTGAAGGACAATACTTGTGTGATAGGGACTGATGAAGGCAGTGGTATGAAAGCAGTGGATGATTTTCACTATCAGTGGATAGCATATCAGTGGATAAGACACTGCTTTTGAACAACAGAGTTTATCAAAGTAATGAGAGAGCAGGGGTTGACTTTTAGCAGTGGACAGACTTTTGAAGTAGAGCAGACTTTTGAACAATCAGTGGTTAATGGCAGACTTTTAAGTATTTTAATGAAAATTTTTCATTTTTAGCTATTTTTAAGGATGGAGTTTTGATTTTCTGAAAACATTTTGTTGCTTTTATTCATGGAAAAACAAGGTGTTGCTTGTTATTCCATGTTCAGCATCCCAATTCTAGAGACCAAGCTTTCAAAAGTGGCTGTATCAAATGCTTTTGTGAGCACATCAGCCAGCTGGTCTTTAGTTGGGACATGATGCAGAGAAATCAAACCTTTTTCATAGCAATCCCTCACAAAGTGATGTCTGATGTCGATGTGTTTGGTGGTTGAATGGGAAACTGGATTTTTGATGATATTTTCTGCTGCCTGACTGTCCAACATGAGTGGTGTCTTCAAGGCAGTGATACCAAAATCCAGTAACTGATTTTGAAGCCACAGGAGTTGGGCTGTACAGCTTGCAGCAGCAATGTATTCAGCTTCAGCAGTGGATGTTGAAACAGCTGCTTGCTTTTTGCTTTGCCATGAGACTAAGCAATCACCTAGAAACTGGCACCCTCCTGATGTGGACTTCCTTGTGGTGTGACATCCAGCAAAGTCACTGTCTGAGAAACCTGAAAGCTTGATGTTCCCATTAGCTGGATACCAGATACCAAGTGTGGGAGCACCTTTTATGTATCTGAAGATCCTTTTTACAGCAATGAGATTTGATTTTCTGGGAGCTGATTGACTTCTTGCACAGACACATGTTGCAAACATGATGTCTGGTCTAGATGCAGTTAGGTACAATAAAGACCCAATCATGCTTCTATAAAGTGTTTGGTCAATCAGCTCATCATTTTCATCAGACATAACCAGCTTATTTGTTGCCATGGGTGTGCTGCATGGTTTACAATCATTCATATCAAATTTGGTTAAAAGTTCTTTAGCATATTTGCTTTGATGAATGAAAGTTCCATTTTGCAATTGCTGTACTTGGAGACCAAGAAAGCATTGCAGCTCACCCATTGCACTCATTTCAAACTCTGCTGTCATGAGTTCTCTAAACTCTTCACACATTGAGTTACATGTGCTTCCAAAAATAATGTCATCCACATAAATCTGGACAATCATTAAATCCTTCCCTCTCCATTTTAAAAACAATGTCTTATCAATGGTACCTCTTTTGAAACCATTTGAGAGTAGGAAGTTGGAAAGAGTTTCATACCAGGCCCTTGGTGCTTGTTTTGAAGCCATACAAGGCTTTGTTTAGCCTGTAGACATGATCTGGATAAAATGGATCCTCAAAACCTGGAGGTTGACAAACATACACCTCTTCTTGAATTGTACCATAGAGGAAAGCACTTTTGATATCCATTTGAAACACCTTCATATTGTGGTTGACAGCAAAGGCCAGGAACAGTCTAATGGCTTCCAATCTTGCAACAGGGGCAAATGTTTCATCATAATCAATCCCCTCTTCCTGTCTGTAACCTTGAACCACAAGCCTGGCTTTATTCTTGACAACAATACCCCTTTCATCAGTTTTGTTCTTGAAGACCCACTTTGTGCCAATGGGACTAACCTCTTCTGGCAGTGGTACAAGCTCCCATACTTGTGTCTTTTAAACTGTTGGAGCTCCTCTTGCATGGCTTCTACCCAGCTGTTGTCTTTCAGTGCCTCTTGGTACTTGACTGGCTGATGGAGTGATAGAAAACCAGCAAAAAGACAAATGTTTTGGGTTTGACTTCTTGTGAGCACCCCTTCATTTATGTTGCCAATGATTTGATCAGGTGGATGAGATCTCAAGAAGATTAAATCTCCTTGGTATGGTATGATGGCATTGGTTGGTGAAGACTGCAAATGTGTATCATCTGAGCTAACCACTGCTGGGGACTTTGATGATCCAGCAGTGGCTTCAAAAGGTGGTGGAATAGGAGGTAATGAAGTGGACAACTGCTGACTTTTATCCACTGTTTGAGGACTTTTGTCAGCAGTGTTTGAGGATGTGGAAGCAGTGGTTGATGAGCTACTTTGGTCAACAACTATTGAGGTAGCAATGGTTGAGCTTTGACAACTGTTTTGAACAGCTGGTGCTTTTCCCTTTGTGGCAGACCTTTGAGGAATGATGATTTCATACCCATAGTCTGGTGTTATATCCTCTGATGGACCTGCACTGTTAGTCTTGACAGCAGTATTTTCAAAAGTGAATTTTTCAAGATCAAACAGATCTGCAGGGTTTGCTGGGATTTTCATTGATGAAAGTTCATTGAACTTTACATTCAAAGTCTCCTCCACTTCCTTGGTCCGTGTATTGAACACTTTGTAGGCCTTGGCAGTGGTTGAGTATCCCAAATGATAACCACAATCAATTTTGGCTGCAAATTTTGAAATGGAATCTTTTAAGTTCAAAATAAAGCATGGGCAGCCAAACACTTTGAAATATGAGACCAGTGGTTTAATTTTATACAGAATTTCATAGGCAGTCTTTTTGTGCCTGGGGTTTTTTAAAACTCTGTTCTGAACATAGCAAGCAGTGTTTACTGCATCTGCCCAGAAAGTTAATGGCAAACCTGAATCTGCAAGCATGGTTCTGGCAGCCTCAATCAGAGTTCTGTTCTTCCTTTCCACTATCCCATTCTGGTCTGGTGTTCTAGGGATGCTGTACTGCCTTACAATCCCTTTCTTCACACAAAAGGCATCCAACTCCCTATTTTTGAATTCTGTGCCATTGTCACTCCTGAAGCTTTTCACTGGAAGGTCAAATTGCTTTTCAACCTGTATTACAAAGTCTTGCAAAATGCCTGCAGTTTCATCTTTTGAGTGCAAAAAGAAAGTCCATGTGAACCTAGAAAAGTCATCAACAATAACCAAACAATATCTTTTCTTTTTGAGGCTCATGACTTGAACTGGGCCAAACAAATCCATGTGTAGCATTTGCAAACACTGGGTTGTTTTGGACTCTTCAATGGACTTGTAAGAACTTTTATGCTGTTTTCCTTTTAAACAGGAAATGCAATGTTCAGGACATGAAAACAATTTTTGTGGTAGGCCTCTCACCAAACCATTTTTTGAAATTTCTGTGATTGTCTTAAGATTTGTGTGTCCCAACCTTCTGTGCCAAAGTTCTGTCTCTTTGTTAGAGGCAGCTGAGAACAGACAGGCATCAGCTCTGGGACACTCTTTTGACATGTCAACAACATAAACATTGCCACTTCTTTGAGCAACAAGTTTAGTTTGACCAGAGTTGATTATTGCTTCAATCTTTTTGACCATTTCTGGTCCAACAATCCTACAACAGTCTTTTGTGAAGAATGACCCAAATCCCTTGTCACTCATTTGGGACACACTCAGAAGGTTGAATTTTAGATTGTCTATTAGATTGACATTTTCAAATTTTACTTTTCCAGACTCCACTGTACCCGACCCCAGAACTTTTCCTTTACTATTATTCCCAAAGGATATATCACCCCCTCCATGGATTTTAAAGTCTTTGAGGAGGGCTTTACATCCTGTCATGTGCCTGGAGCCTCCACTATCTACATACCAAAGACTATCAAAGCATGCAGAAGCTCCCTGCATATGAAGTAAAAGGATTAGTTCATTAAGGTCTCCAAAGCCAACAAGGCTTTGGATGGGGTCTCAACAGTGTCTGGGATGGATGCAGAATGATGGACAGTGGTTAGGTCAGGAGTTTGAACTGTTTTAGGAAAGTGTTTCTCTAACCACTATTGTGGGTCCTGACCAATCATCTGCTGATAACCAAAAGGATGCTTGTTCACTTTGGGTTTAGAGGGCCTTTTGTAGGCCTTATAAACGTGAGGAATCCTTTGGTAAGACTGTTTTTCTCTGCCTTTTCTGAACTGATTGGCAGGGGGTGCATCAGTAACCTGAACATCTCTTTTGACAGATGTTTGGTTCAGATGTTTTGTAACAGCTGTTTGAACTGGCACAAACAGTGGTTGTTTCTTGGTGAATTTGACAGATGTTGATGATGATGATGATGGACTCAAGGATGTTTTAGCAATGTACTCATTCTTTTTCACATCAAAGTTTTTGAGATACACACATGCTTGAGTTTTGTGGTTTGTTTTACCACAGACAATGCAACCTTCAGCTGAAACAATGACACTTGTTCTGTTTAAATCATACGCTTTTAAGTGGAAACAATCTTTTGTTAGATGATTCCTTTTCTCACAGAATTCACAAAACAAGTTATCATTTTTTTCTTTCTTCTTTCTCTTTTCAGACTCCTTTGCAGCAGAGGTTTTAACCACTGCTGGGATGTCCTTGAGAGGTATAACTTTAGCTTTTGGAGCCTTGACACCATCAGTTGATGTAAAGTCCATTGGCTTGAAATTTTCAAGAATGTCACACTCATCAGACCATTTTGGTTTAAACTGGTATTCTTCAAGCTCCACAAAAGTAGAGGATTCCATTGGTCTGTCAAGTGTGATTTTGTTACCAAGTTTGTCAGTGATATTCACTTCTTGGCCATTCTTGTTTGTGGGGATGAACTCAGTGGTTACATCAGTGGTTTGAACAGATTTTTCAAAAGCAGTGTTTTCATCATCATGTTTTCTATAGCCAACCCCAAATTTCACATTGCTTTTTCTCTGTTTTTCAAGCATAACCTCATATCCTTTGCAGGATTCCACCCATCTTTCACAAGTAATCTAGGCGGACTCCAACTCCTTTTTGCAAACTTGGTATTTTTCTACCATAGTTTGAAGTTGGGTTTTGGTTATACTTTGCTCTTCTTTTAGACAGCTGTTCTCTTTTTCTTTTTCAGTTAATTTGCTTTTAAGTTCTTTTAAAGACCTTTCAAATTTGACCTCATCAGACAAGATTTTATCCCGAAGGTTTTCATTCACCTCTTTAATGTTAGCAAAAGCAATTATGCAATTGTCAGAACACAATTTTTCAAGAACTTGAGGAGATACCTTGGCAGCTTCCATCATTGCACAATCACATTGATGATCTTCTTCATCATCAGCTTTCACCTTCTTTTCACCAGCCTTTTCTTCTTTCTCTTCTTCTTTGTCCTCTACGGACCATGGATCTGTCATTGGTTCAATCAGGGTACCTGAACTTTCTCCCAACAGTAGTTCACCAGCCACAGCAGTAACCACTGCTTCAGTCACCTCTTCCACTGTTTCAAAGCACTGCTGTTCCTCCTCAGTTTCAACCCCCTCCTGTATTGACTCTAATGCCATCAAACAAAACTCATCATGTGAAGAATCATTAGAAGCATAGAGTGCAAAATTTTCATCACTAAGATCATCAGGCATACTGCTCCAGTCAACAAACCCTTGAGTGAAAAAACATTGTTGATCTGGTTGTGCTGCTGCTCGAGCAGTGGTTTGAGGTGCAACAGGTTGCACTTGTACCTGTGGAGCAGGGGTTTGAACATATTGGATTTGTGGAACAGTAGTTTGGACATAATGTACTGGCACAGGGGCAGCAGCATAGTGAGCAGTGTTCACTTGAGCTGCTGGGGCATATTGGGCATAGTGCACAGTGTTTTGGTTTTGAGGTCTAGGATTTGAGCTAGGATGAGTAATTATGGGACCAGTAGTTTGACTCCTACATTCCCTAGCGAAATGTCCCAACCTATTACACTTGTAGCACTTGATTTTTTATTTATCCAACCCAACCCTTAGATTCCCATGCAAACCTGGGAATTTTCGCCCTGTTCTTTTGTAGAACTTGCTAGTTCTAACACTTAGCAAAGCCAGTTGGTGCAGGATGTCCATTTCCTCTAAATCAGTGGGATCAAAATGTTGCAAATCATTTAGTTCAAAACTTAAATTGTCTGACATCTGGTTTTCGTTTGCAGTGAATGCATAACTAGCAGAGTGAGGATCAGGGTTGTTAAAATTTGCACCAGCAGTTATGTCAATGAAGTGATCATAACCCTGATCCTTACCACTGCTCCCAGATTCTTCTTGACCCAGAAGAGCAGTATTACCGAAAGTGTAGTCATCAGTAACTTTTCCTGACTCTTGTAACCTCCTTTTCTGGTTCAACTCCCTTTCGTAGGTCAGGAGTCGACCGTGGAGTTGGGTCAAGGTCAGATCCTTGAATTCAGGTGAGTTTCGGGTGACAAAATCTATGGTGTCCCATTTTTCTGGCAGTGACCTGAGGAACCTGCTATTTTGAGTTGAGTTTGTAAAAGTGGTGTTAACAAGCCTCAGTTCACTGATGAGACAACTGAAACGCTCAAATTGTTGCGTTAGTGATTCGCCTTTAACGTAGCAAAATGTTTCATACTGTTGGTTCAGGATTTCCCTATTGTTTTCTATGACTTCTTCAGTTCCCCCAAACTGTTCCTTAAGTGCGTCCCATAACTCTTTGGCACTGTTACAGTGTAACAGTCCAGCATATATCTCATTGGGCAGCGCTGATGCTATGATGCTAAACGCTTTAGCATCTAGTTCGATCTTTTGAAAGTCGGTTTCGGTATAATTTTCAACTAGTTTTGGAACGAACTTTTTAGCATCTTCAGCACTTGGCACTGAAGGAACATGGGGACCATAAATGACAGACTTCCAACAACCTGTGCTTTGTTGAGCGAGGATGTGACCCATCCTCCTCTGCTAGATGTTGTACTCATTTCTTTTTAGCATAGGTAGTTTAAAAAGCGAGCCGATGTTGTTTTTATCATCTTGAGATTGTGACGTCATTCTTGTTGTTTTACAGACACTGAGAAATCAACTTTAATGGTGATTAATCCTTGCTCTGTTTTTCAACGGACGAACAAACGATCAGTATCAACTTTTATGAGCTGAACTTTTTACGTCAAAATGATTATTAAATCAAATTTGACTGTCCAAGCTCTGATACCAATTGTTGGATCTGAGTTTCTTTTTGATTGTATTTTCGTTTGAAATTAAGATGGAAATGAGAGAGTTGTGCAGCGGAATTAAGATGAAAACAAACTTTGCATACAATCAAACGAGAGTAATACTTTAATCAAACATCTTTACACAATGAATCGAAAGATTGAATTTGTTTCAACAACGATTACAATGATTGATGAATGAATGCAAACTCCCCCTCAGCCAGAGCTCAGTAGTTTGTTCGTGCAAAGAAGACAATGTTGTAAAAGAGCTAATAGAACAGTACAAAGTACTGAACTATTTATAGGCACTTGCAAACCACTGAGCATCTTAGCTGACGTCACCATGAAAGTGACATCTAACCTCCTAACAAACTCTAACCTCTGATCTATACAAACTCTGATGTACTAACTACTGCTATTACATTTCTTTACATAAAAGACATTTAAACAGTTGCTGCATCCTTCCACTGCTGTGAACCCAGCAGTGCCTGTCCGGATCAGCAGTACTTGACTCAAGGCAGTAGATTGAGTCAGCAGAGCTTTGGTCTTCCATCAGTCTTTGACATTGGTCAGTAGATGCAAAGCAGCAGTTGTAGGTCAGCACTTAGTAAGATCAGCAGATAGGAGGTCAGCAGATACAAAACCACTTTCAAGGGGAGAGATTTGCATGAACTAACTGTAATCGTCTGCTTATTCTGGATCCACTGCTCTGATCCAGTTTTGGCTTTAATTATCTGTTCCTCTGATAGGGTTCAATCCCAACAGCGACAAATACTCCAGAACATCAACATATGCTTATCATACCTTAAATAACCTTTACATAACTTAGAAATAAGTTTTGAAGGCTTTGGTATGTCAAAATTAAGTTAATTCACTTACAGGGATTAAATTTGACAAACTGCGAAAGTTTGTCGATTTGAACTGTAACGGACATTCCGGAACATGACCATAAGTTAAACACACCCTAACTATCCTTTACTTAGCTTAGAAATAGGCTTTGAGGGGTTCAGTGTGCTAAAATAAACTTTATGCTCATTCAGGGACTAAAAGCGTCAAAAAGTGCATAAGTTTGCATTTTCGCGCATAACTTACGTTCTGAATACATCCAGACATCCAAAAATTTATGTAAGCATTAAAATAATTTATTTTAGTGTTTGGCATAAGAAAAATCCACTCGTCGCGAAATTTGGATCGTTTTTCGCACTTATGCGCATTCCGTCGTAATTAAGCAAACATCGCGATCGTACAACCAAACGAACCGACATCCGGCATATTTTTGAGCATGTTTCATGTCCACAATGTTTGGGCATCTTTTTAGGGCCTTAAAGTTGGCTTAACGGGCCTTAAACATGTCGGAAATGGCTTTAAACACTAACAGGGACCAAAACTGTCATTTCTGCAAACTTGTTTCTGATCTGTGCAGCCCAGGCGGGCCGCGTAAGCTTTTGTTGTCCCTTACGCGGGCCGTGTGATCCTCCCAGATATGAAGAAAGTTGAAAACAGCCTGCTTCCAGCTGTCCCAGCTGTTTGTGAGTGTTGCAAATGGTTTTTGACAAACCATGGGCTTAATCTAGGGGCTCAAATGGTTTTGTAAAACTATGGGCTCGAGGTGTACGGCTGTGATTGAATCTCGGTTTTCAAGAAACGATCCTAACGGTTCTACGAAAACTATAAATACCCCTCCATAGTTCACTTGCAAACCTACCTGAGAGAGAATCGGATCAAATACTTGCGGGGACCCTTTGTAAGTGTTCCTTCGTTCTTTTTATGCGTTGTTAGCTTGGAAGTCAAACTGTGTTTGACTTTCTGCATTGACCAGTTTATGGTCAATGTGAAGTTCGTTTGAAATTCATAACGTGAGCGTAATCACGATGGTCATAGTCCCTAGTGACTATACCTACTGATTACCACGTTATCTAGACTCAGTGACGAGTCGTAGTTTCGGCCAAAATGCTTATTCTTGCGTATTTTGTAACCAAACTACTCTAGGGTATCAAAACTATTTGTTTTGATATCAAAACCTGTTTTCTAACTTGACTAAACATGTTCTAGCATGTTTAGCTCGTCACTTTTAGATTTGTGCTTGTTTAGGGTCGTAAGGGTAAGCGATCTAATCAATCGCTTATGCTTTCGAACCCGACCCATTTCGTCGATCATTAGGATCCGACCAAACACTTTAGGTGACCATAGTAGTATAGGGAATAACCTTCCGAGGTTATACCTTATGGTCACATCGTTTGAGTAGTTGTATGATAAGTAGTTCTTATGCCTTAGGTAAATTACCAAAATGCCCTTTTTACGTCAAAATTCATTTTAAGCCTATGTAACCCAAATTTTGACATCTAAACTGATTTAGCAACAATATTAGACATGTTAAGGCATATATTACTTGTCATAGGACTAGTTAGGCATTCCGAACGCGTTTTACGCGAATGACGCGTTAAGGTAGCATAAGCTACCTAAACGGGTCGTAACGGGTCAAAAGTACTTAGGATAAGTTTTGTTTTAGTATGTAGGCTTTGTTAAACCATATTACTTGAGTTCATACACTCATTTGGTTTACGAACCCTAATGCTACCCGATCCTCCGAATAGGTCCGTTTATTAATGTAGTTACTTATATTAGGTGCCGTTTGATTCCGTGATCTTCTAACTTTGCTTGGTGGTTATCCTAGGACTTCTAAGCAATCTCAAGTGAGTACATAGACCCCTCTTTTACTGTTTTTCAAACATTTTGGGGGTGAACAACATGTGCCTACTTGTTATTTTCATGCTTTCCATGTTTTCAAATCATATACTTGTTATGTTCATTAGTACACTATTAGTACATAATTTCATTCCGTCTTGCTATGTATGTTTACTTGGCATGCTAGCATATTAATTTACATTACATCTTCTTTCTGCTTTATATGTTAACTTAGCATAATTAGCACATTGATTTACATGACTTTTCTGCTTTGTATGTTGACTAAACATACTTAGTACATTACTATCATTACATGTTTGTTTTTGGTATGACATTTGGTTTGTACAACGGGACTAAACTACATTCATTAACATTAGCTACGCTGCTCGGTAGTAAGTAATGGTACCATAGGACTTGACAAATCCCATTCCTGACATCCTAGGTTTGTTTGGGTGTAAGGAATGACTGAATCCGAAAACATTTTACTTTGATAATCTTTACTCTAAGGTTATCCTGCTGTCTCAAGGCTTGAATGTATGCGTTAACTTACCGCATAAATGTTTGTATCAGTAAAACATGCATTTATTTTACAAAACATAACTTTTGGTTTATTCAAAATACTTTGTTTTATACATTTTTACTTGTGGTTTAAGTAGTCTCATTTTACTTACCATACATAACTTTTGTTTACACATTACATGATTTATATTTAACTTGGGTTATACTATGACATTTGACTATTGGGTTAAACATGGATATTTTACATTGTTGGTTGGTTTGAGTGACTTAAATAACGAGGCGTGTGTAATATGATACAAGCATGGTGGATACGCCGCTGGTACTTCCTATATATAAGTGTTTGTATGATATTACATATCGTAGCATTATTTAAACCACTTCAGTTTAGACATATTACATTTACAACACATTTTCACTTAAACATTGTTTTACAAATGACTTGGTTTATACAAACTCTTTTTACTTGGTTATTCTCTTAACCATACATTATTCTTTTACATATACATATCATCTGATTTTGCTATCGTTTTTCAAATGATTTATAAAACAAAACAAATAACGAGGTTCATGACTGAATTTTTATTAAACATTTCTTTAAACTCAAGTCATGAATCCTATTTTCAAAAACCGATGTATCTCACAGGCATTTTTATGCTGACGTACCTATTTTCACATGTGTTTTCAGGAGCTGCTGCTTAGGATGTTCGTGACACACTAGGGCGGACCTGTGCCTTAGAGACTTAAAATAAAGATAGACTTAGTTTAATTATGTTGTGTACTCTTTGGTTCTTGTTTTGAAACAATGTATTCCACCTTTGGTTGTTGAATAAAATGTAATTTTAATTACCATGGTTGTGGAACAATAATTCTGTTACAACACTCCCCGACGTTTCCGCCACGATTTGATGTTTTACGTGGTCAGGGTGTGACATCTCAACATCATTCAACCATACATCTTCTCTAGTTAGTTTAAACTTCAAGACTTTGATGATGTTCTTTAGAGTTCTTAATATTTTATCATTCTTTCAATTATTAACCACTAAAAATAAGAACAAGATGAAGATTTAAAACACTTACTACTAGCACAAGGCTAGGGGAGTTTCAAGGCGTAAAAGTGGTGGATAAAAGAAAACTAGAGCGGTCCTTGAGCTTCTAAGTGACTAAGTTTACTTGTTGGACCTCTTGAACCTTTGTATATGTAGGTTGCTTGAAGAAACTTGAATGATAGTGGTGGTGATAGTGCTTGTGTTCGGCCGAACAAGAGAAGAAGGAGAAGAGAGAGTTGAGTTTTGGATGTGTTCACTTATAGGCGAGCATGTCTTCGCGATACATTATTTTGACCCATTTACTTTGATTAGTCACTGTGATTCCTTTGTTTGCTTTGTGATACGGACGAATGACAACCATCGTTTCCTTTGTTGATTTCATTTCATCTCACTCTTTTCATCTAACCTTCTAACCCGTTTCCTTTCATGTCTCCTCTTTTAGAATGCCTCATCGACACGAAAATCCGCTACCAAATGCCGAACTGGCAGAAATCATCGCGCAGCAAATGGCTGCTGCGTTCCCAAATCTTATTGTTCAATGGAACCAAGCCAACAACAACAACAACAATGCTCCATGGAATTTCAAGAGTTTTAACTCGGCTAAACCACTCAAGTTCAGTGGTTCTGAAGGGGCAACTGGGCTCCTTCAATGGTTCGAGAGCATTGAGAATACTTTCCGTCACGTTCAGTGTCCTGATAATCGCAAAGTCGAGTTTGCATCAAGCGTGTTTCAGAAGAGGGCTCTCACATGGTGGAACGGGGTTTTGAGAGATCGTGGTGCTGAAGTTGCTTTGGCACAAACATGGGCTGAACTTAGGACTCTTATGATGAGGGAGTTTTGTCCTCGTCATGAACTGCGAGCTTTAGAAAGGGAGTTTGATGATCTGAAATAGGATAGTGGCGAGCACCGGGCGTATACTGATAGGTATGAGGAGCTGAGTTTGTTATGCCCAACAATGGTTACCCCACTCGAGAAGGCTATCGAGAGGTATATCGTTGGCCTACCTGACTCCATACAAGACATCGTTACTGGTAGTAACCCTACCACAGTCCATCAGGCAATCGAGCTATCAGCGACATTGACTGAGTCGCAGGTTCGGAAGGGTAAGCTGCATAGAAAGGGTGACAAGGGTAAGAAGCAGTCGTCTGACAAAGAGGATAACAAGAAGGGTAAGAACAAGAAGAGTAAGGATTCTGGTTCCTCGAAGGGTTCTAGGAAGCGTAAGGCTTCCCAAAATTTCGCCGTTACTGCACAAGCTGCACCAAATCAGCCTGCGCAACCACTTGCCAAGAAACCTTATCTTGGCAATGCACCTTTGTGTAACAGATGTAACGGTCATCATCAACCACACCTCCAGTGTCGTCATTGCACCAACTGCGGAAGATCTGGTCATCTTGCTGACACCTGCCGCATTCCTGCCAATCAGAATCGGGCAGTTCAGAACCCGGCTCAACAAGTTGCTCAGCCTCTTGCTCAGCAACAAGGTCATGCTGCACGACCTCACTACCCACCAGGTTCTTGTTATAATTGTGGGGATCTAACCCACTACTGTAATCAATGTCCAAGATTGGTGAATGCGAATCCAGCTCAGGCTCAGGCTCGAGGTCGAGTCTTCAACATGAATGCACAAGAGGCGCAAGCAGACAATGAAGTGGTTATCGGTACGTTCTTTGTTAATAATCAACCCGCATATGTCCTTTTTGATTCTGGTGCCGATAAGAGTTTTGTGTCGTTATCTTTTGAGCCATTGCTTCGCGTGTCTAGAACGAAACTAGTTAAGCCTTTGACAGTAGAAGTTGCGAGCGGTGATCCCGTTGTTCTTGATTCTGTTCTTCGCAACTGCCAGTTGAACCTTAACAACCATCTTTTTTTTCCCATGGACCTCACGCCAATGCAACTTGGGAGCTTCGACATTATTGTGGGTATGGATTGGTTAGCCAAGCATCATGCAGAGGTAGTATGTTTTGAGAAGATTGTTCGTGTTCCACTTTCGTCTGGTGAGATCCTACAGGTTCGTGGTGAGAAGCCTGCTAGTAGTCTCAAGCTCATGTCTTGTTTTCAAGCTCGGAAGTATCTGCGAAAGAACTATGTGGCCTTCTTGGCACATGTCGCAGTAGAAGATAAAGGCAAAGGTAAGTCCATTCAAGACATCCCTATCGTTCAGGATTATCCAGAGCTATTTCCTGAGGAGTTACCTGGATTACCCCCAGTGCGCCAAGTCGAGTTCCGTATTAATCTTGTACCTGGTGCAAATCCCATTGCCAGGTCTCCATATCGTCTTACACCGTCTGAGATGCAAGAGTTGTCTAAGCAGCTTCAGGAGCTTTCAGATAAAGGTTTTATTCGTCCTAGTCTTTCACCTTGGGGTGCTCCCGTTCTTTTTGTCAAGAAGAAAGATGGATCTTTCAGAATGTGCATCGATTAGCGTGAGCTTAACAAGCTTACCATCAAGAATCGATATCCCCTACCTCGTATCGATGATGTCTTTGATCAGTTACAGGGCGCTTCTTACTTTTCAAAGATTGATCTACGTTCTGGGTATCATCAACTTCGTGTGCATGAAGAAGATATTCCCAAGACAGCGTTCCGCACTCGTTATGGGCATTATGAGTTCACAGTTATGCCATTCGGTTTGACTAATGCTCCTGCTGTTTTCATGGACTTGATGAATAGGGTCTGCAAACCTTATATGGACAAGTTCATCATCGTTTTTATTGATGACATTTTGATATACTCTAAGACGCAAGCTGATCATGAGCAACATCTTCGTCTTACTCTGGAACTCCTAAAGAAAGAGCAAATTTTCGCCAAGTTATCCAAGTGTGAATTTTGGCTTAAAGAAGTTCAATTTTTGGGTCATATTGTCAACGAACAAGGTATTCATGTAGATCCCTCCAAGATCAGTGCGATCGAGGATTGGGACACGCCTACTACTCCTACCGAAGTTCGTTCATTTCTTGGTCTCGCGGGTTATTACCGTCGCTTCATCTAAAATTTCTCGAAGATTGCAGTTCCCCTAACTGCTCTAACTCAGAAGAATAAACCCTTTGAATAGGGTTCTAAACAAGAAGAAGCATTTCAGACCTTGAAGCAGAAGCTTTGTGATACGCCTATCCTATCTTTGCCCGAAGGCAATGATGATTTTTTCATGTACTGTGATGCATCCAATTTGGGACTTGGCTGTGTTCTGATGCAAAGGAACAAAGTCATAGCATATGCATCGAGGCAGTTGAAGGTGCATGAGAAAAACTACACCACTCATGATCTTGAGTTGGGTGCAGTTGTGTTCGCTCTTAAGATCTGGAGACACTATTTGTATGGTACAAAATGTGTGGTTTTCACGGACCACAAAAGTCTTCAGCATATCTTCAATCAGAAAGAACTCAACATGAGGCAAAGACGTTGGGTTGAGCTTCTAAACGACTACGACTGCGAAATTCGCTACCATCCTGGTAAGGCGAATGTCATGGCTGACGCTTTGAGTCGTAAAGAACATGTCAAGCTTCATTGTGTTCGTGTTCAATCTGATATCCAAGCCCGCATTTCTCAGGCTCAACATGCTTGTGTTTCACAAGACTTGATGGGTAAGGAATTACCCTATCACATTAAGCCTGATCTTGAACTGAAGGACAATGGATCGTATTATTTCATGGACCGTTTGTGGGTCCCAAGCCTAGATGATCTTTGCACTTTGCTTATGGATGAAGCTCATAGGTCTCGTTATTCTATTCATCCTGGGTCGGATAAGATGTATAAGGATCTTCGTACTCAGTATTGGTGGCCTGGTATGAAGAAAGACATTGCCTTGTACGTTTCAAAATGCCTTACTTGTCTTAAGGTTAAGGCTGAACACCAACATCCTTCTGGTCTTTTGGAGCAACCAGAGATCCCAGTTTGGAAATGGGAAAACAATGCTATGGATCTCATTACTAAATTCCGCGCACTAAGAAAGGTCATGATGCCATTTGGGTAGTTGTTGATCGTCTTACTAAGTCAGCGCATTTCTTGCCAATCCGTGTGGATTTTTCTGCTGAAAAGCTTGCAAAAATTTATGTGGATGAAATCGTAACTCGACATGGTGTTCCTTTGAACATTATTTCTGATAGAGATGCTCATTTCTCTTCTCATTTTTGGAGAACCATGCAAACTGCTATGGGGACCCAACTTAATCTGAGCACTGCTTATCATCCGCAATCTGATGGTCAATCTGAAAGAACAATCCAGACTTTGGAGGATATGCTTAGAGCTTGTGTGATCGATTTTGGTGGTAGTTGGGATTCACATCTTCCATTGATTAAATTCTCCTACAACAACAGTTATCACTCCAGCATCAACATGGCTCCTTTCGAGGCTCTCTATGGTCGAAAATGTCGTTCACCAGTCTGCTGGAATGAGATCGGTGAGGCTCAACTTACTGGACCTGACCTCGTTCTAGAGACAACTGATAAGTTTAAGAAAGTTCGTGATAACCTACAGACAGCTCGAAACCGTCAAAAGAGTTACGCGGACCAACGACGCAAGCCCTTGGAATTTCAAGTCGGTGATCGTGTATTACTTAAGGTCTCACCTTGGAAAGGTGTGATCAGATTTGGAAAGAAATGAAAACTTGCACCTAGATATGTTGGACCATTCAAGATCGTCGAAAGAATTGGTAAGGTAGCCTACAGACTTGAGTTACCTCCTAAACTTGGAAATGTTCATCCAACCTTCCATGTGTCCAATCTCAAAAAGTGTCTAGCTGATGAGAACCTCCACATACCACTTGACGAAATTAGTGTTGATAAAACACTACATTTTGTTGAGAAACCTGTGGAAATCATGGACCGAATAGTCAAATGGCTTAAACGCAAGCGCATTCCTTTGGTTAAAGTTCGCTGGGAATCTAAGCGTGGACCTGAGTTTACTTGGGAACGTGAAGATCAAATGAAGGCGAAGTATCCGCGTCTTTTTTCACGAGTTTCCTCTAAACAAATTTCAGGACGAAATTTCCACAAGTAGGGGAGACTGTGACATCTGTGCTTGTAATCATTGTAAACAGTTCAGTTATCAATGAAATAAAGTTATTTGATCCCAATATTTGTTTGTTTATGTTTGATATTTTTCATGTTTTGACTTTTATTCAATTTCAAACTCTATATCGCTTTCTAGAGAATTATACGCAAACTGGTGCATAAACGTAATCAGTTTAACGTGAAAAATACTCCGGAACATCAACATATGCTTATCATACCTTAAATAACCTTTACATAACTTAGAAATAAGTTTTGAAGGCTTTGGTATGGCAAAATCAAGTTAATTCACTTACAGGGATTAAATTTGACAAACTGTGAAAGTATGTCGACTTGAACTGTAACGGACATTCTGGAACATGACCATAAGTTAAACACACCCTAAATATCCTTTACTTAGCTTAGAAATAGGCTTTGAGGGGTTCGGTGTGCTAAAATAAACTTTGTGCTCATTTAGGGACTAAAAGCGTCAAAAAGTGCATAAGTTTGCATTTTCGCGCATAACTTACGTTCTGAATACATCCGGACATCCAAAAATTTATGTAAGCATTAAAATATTTTATTTTAGTGTTTGGCATAAGAAAAATCCACTCGTTTTTCGCACTTATGCGCATTCCGTCGTAATTAAGCAAACATCACGATCGTACGACCAAACGAACCGACATCCGGCATATTTTTTAGCATGTTTCATGTCCACAATGTTTGGGCATCTTTTTAGGGCCTTAAAGTTGGCTTAACGGGCCTTAAACATGTCGGAAATGGCTTTAAACACTAACAGGGACCAAAACTGTCATTTCTGCAAACTTGTTTCTGATCTGTGCAGCCCAGGTAGGCCGCGTAAGCTTTTGTTGTCCCTTATGCGGGCCGTGTGAGCCTCCCAGATATGCAGAAAGTTGAAAACAGCCTGCTTCCAGCTGTCCCAGCTGTTTGTGAGTGTTGCAAATGGTTTTTGACAAACCATGGGCTTAATCTAGGGGCTCAAATGGTTTTGTAAAACTATGGGCTCGAGGTGTACGACTGTGATTGAATCTCTGTTTTCAAGAAACGATCCTAACGGTTCTACGAAAACTATAAATACCCCTCCATAGTTCACTTGCAAACCCACAATTTGAATCTGATTCATGCTCTCTAAGTGGAAATATATGCTTCCTACCTGAGAGAGAATCGGATCAAATACTTGCGGGGACCCTTTGTAAGTGTTCCTTCGTTCTTTTTATGCGTTGTTAGCTTGGAAGTCAAACTGCGTTTGACTTTCTGCATTGACCAGTTTATGGTCAATGCGAAGTTCGTTTGAACTTCATAACGTGAGCGTAATCACGATGGTCATAGTCCATAGTGACTATACCTACTGATTACCACGTTATCTAGACTCAGTGACGAGTCGTAGTTTCGGCCAAAATGCGTATTCTTGCGTATTTTGTAACCAAACTACTCTAGGGTATCAAAACCGTTTGTTTTAATATCAAAATCTGTTTACTAACTTGACTAAACATGTTCTAGCATGTTTAGGTCGTCACTTTTAGATTTGTGCTTGTTTAGGGTCGTAAGGGTAAGCGATCTAATCAATCGCTTATGCTTTCGAACCCGACCCATTTGGTCGATCATTAGGATCCGACCAAACACTTTAGGTGACCATAGTAGTATAGGGAATAACCTTCCGAGGTTATACCTTATGGTCACATCGTTTGAGTAGTTGTATGATAAGTAGTTCTTATGCCTTAGGTAAATTACCAAAATGCCCTTTTTACGTCAAAATTCATTTTAAGCCTATGTAACCCAAATTTTGACATCTAAACTGATTTAGCAACAATATTAGACATGTTAAGGCATATATTACTTGTCATAGGACTAGTTAGGCGTTCCGACCGCGTTTTACACGAATGACGCGTTAAGGAAGCATAAGCTACCTAAACGGGTCGTAACGGGTCAAAAGTACTTAGGATAAGTTTCGTTTTAGTATGTAGGCTTTGTTAAACCATATTACTTGAGTTCATACACTCATTTGGTTTACGAACCCTAATGCTACCCGATCCTCCGAATAGGTCCGTTTATTAATGTAGTTACTTATATTAGGTGCCGTTTGATTCCGTGATCTTCTAACTTTGCTTGGTGGTTATCCTAGGACTTCTAAGCAATCTCAAGTGAGTACATAGACCCCTCTTTTATTGTTTTTCAAACATTTTGGGGGGTGAAACACATGTGCCTACTTGTTATTTTCATGCTTTCCATGTTTTCATATCATATACTTGTTATGTTCATTAGTACACTATTAGTACATAATTTCATTCCGTCTTGCTATGTATGTTTACTTGGCATGCTAGCATATTAATTTACATTACATCTTCTGTCTGCTTTATATGTTAACTTAGCATAATTAGCACATTGATTTACATGACTTTTCTGCTTTGTATGTTGACTAAACATACTTAGTACATTACTATCATTACATGTTTGTTTTTGGTATGACATTTGGTTTGTACAACGGGACTAAACTACATTCATTAACATTAGCTACGCCGCGCGGTAGTAAGTAATGGTACCATAGGACTTGACAAATCCCATTCCTAACATCCTAGGTTTGTTTGGGTGTAAGGAATGACTGAATCCGAAAACATTTTACTTTGATAATCTTTACTCTAAGGTTATCCTGCTGTCTCAAGGCTTGAATGTATGCGTTTACTTACCACATAAATGTTTGTATCAGTAAAACATGCATTTATTTTACAAAACATAACTTTTGGTTTATTCAAAATACTTTGTTTTGTACATTTTTACTTGTGGTTTAAGTAGTCTCATTTTACTTACCATACGTAACTTTTGTTTACACATTACATGATTTATATTTAACTTGGGTTATACTATGACATTTGACTATTGGGTTAAACATGGATATTTTACATTGTTGGTTGGTTTGAGTGACTTAAATAACGAGGCGTGTGTAATATGATACAAGCATGGTGGATACGCCGCCGGTACTTCCTATATATAAGTGTTTGTATGATATTACATATCGTAGCGTTATTTAAACCACTTCAGTTTAGACATATTACATTTACAACACATTTTCACTTAAACATTGTTTTACAAATGACTTGGTTTATACAAACTCTTTTTACTTGGTTATTCTCTTAACCATACATTATTCTTTTACATATACATATCATCTGATTTTGCTATCGTTTTTCAAATGATTTATAAAACAAAACAAATAACGAGGTTCATGACTGAATTTTTATTAAACATTTCTTTAAACTCAAGTCATGAATCCTATTTTCAAAAACCTATGTATCTCACATGGATTTTTATGCTGACGTACCTATTTTCACATGTGTTTTCAGGAGTTGTTGCTTAGGATGTTCGTGACACACTAGGGCAGACCTGTGCCTTAGAGACTTAAAATAAAGATAGACTTAGTTTAATTATGTTGTGTACTCTTTGGTTCTTGTTTTGAAACAATGTATTCCACCTTTGGTTGTTGAATAAAATGTAATTTTAATTACCATGGTTGTGGAACAATAATTCTGTTCCAACACTCCCCGACGTTTCCACCACGATTTGATGTTTTACGTGGTCGGGGTGTGACATCTCAACATCATTCAACCATACATCTTCTCTAGTTAGTTTAAACTTCAAGACTTTGATGATGTTATTTAGAGTTCTTAGTATTTTATCATTCTTTCAACTATTAACCACTAAAAATAAGAACAAGATGAAGATTTAAAACACTTACTACTAGCACAAGGTTAGGGGAGTTTCAAGGCGTAAAAGTGGTGGATAAAAGAAAACTAGAGTGGTCCTTGAGCTTCCGAGTGCCCCAAGTTTACTTGTTGGACCTCTGGCACCTTTGTATATGTAAGTTGCTTGAAGAAACTTGAATGATAGTGGTGGTGATGGTGCTTGTGTTCGGCCGAACAAGAGAAGATGGAGAAGAGAGAGTTGAGTTTTGGATGTGTTGTGATGAGAGAAGCACAAGATCCTAAGGTCACTTATATAAATCAAGTTTCATGTTTAACCATCATGTAATGTGTTTCATTAACCAACATCAAGATCGTTAAAATAATAAAAAGAATTGTGGGGGTGTCCCACTACCCATGACCGTTGAAGGGGGGGGGGGGGGTATGGGATTGGGTTGTAATTGATCTAGTTACTAACTAGTTAGGATTAGATGTTAAGTCAGTAGGTTATTGTGTGTTATATAATATAAGGTGTGTTAGGGTGTTCGGGGACCCTAACTAGTTCGGAAAAGTAAAAACAATGTGTTTGACAATATTTTTATGTTCCAGGTAAAGTCCGGTTGTTCGGTTGGGTGTTGTCCCGTTAAAGTGCTAAATTAATCTTTAAAGTGTCTTTTATAATGCCTTTAGTGACACATTAAATTCCCAACACTTTGGAAAATATCTAGGACTAGTTTGCCAAGTTTTTGCACTTTACTAGCATTATTAAATGCTGAATTTTGGGTATTAAGTGCAGAATTCTGCATTTAAAGTGTGTTTTAGGCACTTTCGGGCACTATAACTATCACCTAGTGACGTAGTTTTATGGTCCTCACTTCCCTACATTCCCTACTAGTGTAGTACCCTGTCTCTGGCTCATACTGGCCTCAAAAATATTGTTTGTCTAGGTGCTGGCATTGTCAGCATGTTGTCTGGGTTATCCGTTCACTGTGCTAACTATGCTTTGTGCATCAAGTTTGTCACTAATGTTTGTATGTAATAAATGGAGTGACAGGAATAAATGTGATGCATATGTATGTACGTATCAGAAATCAGAAAGCAGTTTAATCACAGTTGAAATCAAGCACAGTCATTAAGCACAAATTAAATTTTAATTAGGTGTACGGATACCTGTAAATGTGAGGGTTGTCACATTCTCCCCCCGTTAAGGAAATTTCGTCCCGAAATTTTAGGCTCTGCTTCTAGTTGCAGGGGTCTTGGGAAATAAATGGGGGTATTTCTCCTTTATACGATCCTCACGTTCCCACGTGAATTATGGCCCATGTCTTGCATTCCATCGAACTTTGACGAGCTTGACACTACTCCTGCGTGTTTTGTTAACTTTCCAATCCGTAACCTCAACGGGTTCTTCGGTAAAGTGGAGCGTGTCGTCGATATGAACTTCATCCGCAGGAACGATCACTGTCTCTTGTGTTGGACTCTTTTTCAAATTCGATACATGGAATGTATCGTGAACACCATTAAGTTCAGCAGGTAGGTCCAATTTGTACGCTACAAGTCCAATCCTTTGCATGATTCTGAAAGGGCCAATGTAACGCGGATTTAACTTCCCACGCTTCCCAAAGCGTGCCACACCCTTCCAGGGTGAAACCTTTAACAAAACCATATCCCCAACTTGAAACTCCAAAGGTTTCCTCCTTTGATTTGCATAGGCTTTCTGTCTATCGCGAGCCGCCTCGATGCGCTTTCGAATTTGTGCAATCTTGTCTGTCGTCTCTTGGACTATTTCAGGACCAACAAGCTGTCTATCACCCGCATCAACCCAGCATAGCGGTGATCGGCACTTGCGTCCATAAAGAGCTTCAAATGGAGCAGCTCCAATACTTGTGTGGTAGCTGTTGTTGTACGAAAATTCGACCAATGGTAAATGATTATCCCAACTACCACCTAAGTCCATTACACATGCTCTCAGCATATCTTCCAACGTGTGAAAAGTTCGTTCACTTTGGCCATCAGTTTGTGGGTGAAATGCAGTACTTAGATTCAACTGTGAGCCAAAAGCTTCTTTGAAGGACTGCCAAATCCTTGACACGAAGCGTCCATCTCTATCAGAGATAATCGAGAGAGGCACTCCATGGCGTGCAACAATCTCTCGCATGTATATCTCAGCTAGTTTACTCGTGTTGTCCTTCTCCTTGATTGGTAAGAAGTGCACAGACTTTGTTAGACGGTCTACTATTACCCAAATTGTATCATGGCCCTTGGGCGTCTTTGGCAGTTTCGTTATGAAGTCCATGGAAATCTGTTCCCATTTCCATTTGGGTATTTCAGGTTGTTGCAGAAGACCTGAAGGCTTCTGGTACTCGGCCTTTACCTTGGCACACGTTAAACATTTGCTAATATATACTGCAACATCGCCCTTCATCCTAGGCCACCAGTAGAAATCCTTAAGATCTTGGTACATCTTATCCGCTCCAGGATGAATCGAGTACCGAGACTTGTGGGCTTCATCAAAAATAACTTTCCTCAAACCACCAAACAGAGGAACCCAAATTTGTTTCATAAAGCACAAGGTCCCTTCCCCATTTGGTACCAACTGCTTCTCCATCCCACGGAGATACTCGTTCTCAATATTCCTTTCTTTCAAAGCTTCTCTCTGCGTGGCACGAATGCGCAAAGAGAGGTCTGTATGGACAATCATTTCCAAAGCCCTAACCCTTATGGGCTTGATCCTCTCTTTTCGACTCAGGGCATCGGCGACTACATTTGCTTTCCCTGGGGTGATATTTGATCTCGCAATCATAATCATTCAACAGTTCTACCCAGCGCCTTTGCCTCATGTTAAGCTCCTTTTGGTCAAATATGTGCTGTAAGTTCTTGTGATTAGTGAAGATTGTACATCGCGTACCATACAAATAATGTCGCCAGATCTTCAACGCAAATACCACCGCTCCTAACTCCAAGTCATGCGTGGTATAGTTTTTCTCATGAATCTTCAACTGGCGTGACGCATATGCTATAACCTTCTGGCGCTGCATCAGCACGCAACCCAAACCTTGACGCGAGGCGTCACAATATACCACGAAGTCGTCCGTTCCTTCGGGTAGCGATAAGATCGGTGCGTCACAAAGTTTGTTCGTTAACAACTGAAATGCTTCTTCTTGTTTGTCACCCCAATCAAACTTCTTGGCTTTCTGTGTGAGCGCGGTCAGAGGTTGAGCGATTTTAGAGAAATCCTCAATGAACCTTCGATAATAACCAGCCAAACCTAAGAACTGTCGAATCTCGGTTGGCGTTTTTGGAGTCTCCCAATTCTTGATCGCCACGATCTTTGTTGGATCCACATGAATCCATTTCCATTAACCACATGTCTAAGAAATTGGACTTCACGCAGCCAGAACTCGCACTTCGAGAACTTAGCGTATAACTTTTCCTTTTTAAGTAGCTCTAGAATATCTCTTAAGTGTTGTTCGTGCTCGCCCTTTGTCTGCGAGTAAATCAGAATGTCGTCAATAAACACGATCACAAACTTATCCAAGTACGGCTTGCAGACTCTGTTCATTAGATCCATGAAAACTGTCGGTGCGTTTGTCAACCCAAACGGCATAACCAAGAACTCGTAATGTCCATAATGAGTCCTAAAGGCCGCCTGTCTTCGGGATACTTTCCTCTTGTATCCTTAGTTGATGATATCCTGATCGAAGATCGATCTTTGAATAGAAACTTGAACCTTGCAATTGATCGAACAGGTCATCAATCCTTGGCAAAGGATATCTGTTCTTGATAGTCAACTTATTAAGCTCGCGATAGTCTATACACATACGAAAACTACCATCCTTCTTCTTGACGAACAGAACTGGAGCTCCCCAAGGTGAGAAGCTTGGTCTGACGAATCCTTTATCCAATTACTCCTGGAGTTGTGTTGACAACTCCTGCATCTCCGAAGGTGCAAGTCTATAGGGTGCCTTAGCTACAGGCGCGGCGCCTGGAACTAAGTCAATGTGAAACTCGACTTGTCTCTACAGCGGTAATCCTGGCAAGTCTTCTGGAAAGACTTCAGGATATTCTTTTACGACTGGAATGTCTTCGATCTTTGGCTCAGTAGCTTCTTTATCCATGATGTGTGCTAAGAATGCAACACATCCCTTTTGTAAACATTTTCTAGCCTTCAGACAGCTAATGATTCTTAGAGGCGTATCACGCTTCTCTCCATGAACTACGATCGTTTCTTCATCCGTCATTGGGATGCGTATGGTCTTCTCGTGGCAAACAATCTCGGCCTTGTTGCTCGATAACCAATCCATCCCTACTACCACGTCGAAGCTTCCCAACTCGACTGGCAGTAGATCTAGCGTAAATTCGTGTCCTCCCAGTTCTATCACGCATCCTCTGATGACTTCACCCATTTCAACTAGTTTCCCATTCGCCAATTCAATCGAGTACGGAACATCTAACTTACTAGGTGTCAACCCAAGTATATTCTTAAATTCTAACGATACGAAACTATAATCGGCACCGGTATCAAACAGAACAGATGCAAAGCGTTGGTTTATAGGGAACGTACTGGTGACAACGTTTGGATCCTGGCGCGCTTCCCTTGCGCCAATGTTAAAGACTCTTCCCCGTGCTTGGTTCAGTTTTGGGCATTCCCTCTTAAAATTCCCAACGTCTCCACAATTGAAACAACCGGGTCCACGACCATTTCCATTTCCACCTTGAGCTTTGTTTTGGTTGTGATTTCCACTCCCAGCTTGGTTTGCAAAATTCCCACGATTCCCATTTCTGCCATTCCCTCCTTGTTGGCGGTTTCCATTGCCATTCCCATAACCTCGATTACCACCACGCCCAGTACCAGTTCTGGCCCAACACGTATCCTTCGAGTGGCCGTTCCTCCCACATTACTCGCATTTTCTCAATCCGCACTGGCCAGAATGATGGCGCTGGCATGTATCACACTTGGGCAGAGTGCCCATATAACCTTTTCCTCTGCTTTCCACACCGGTTTTGGCCCTGGCCGGTGTGCTCGACTCACTCTTCCTGCTCACACTACTAATACCTTGCTTGAAATTGGAAAATTTCCGTTTGTTTTCACCAAACGATTCAACACGTGTTTCCTTTTTCTTCTGATCAGAAACTGAGAACTTGTTCAACCTAATGGCCTCCTTAGTAAGCGCCACACTGAGGTCGATGGCTTCCGTGATCATTGCAGGCTTGGACGTGGTAACCATACTCATTATCTGGGGTGCCAATCCCCAGATGAATCTCTCAACACGTTTAAACTCGGGCGTGACCATATACGGCACTACATGAGATAAATCATGAAACCTTTGAACATATTCTGCAATCTTAGGACCATCCATTCTTAGATGCCAGAACTCAGTTTCTAGCTTCTGTATTTCAGCACGTGAGCAGTACTTCTTCCTCATTAACTCTTTTAACTCAGCCCATGTTAACGCATAAGCAGCAGCTTCTCCTAAAGTTTGCACTTGCAGATTCCACCACGATAGGGCTCCATCCAGAAACAGCCCTGAGATGTAGGTCACTTGTTGCTTTTTGCTCATTCTTAGGACAGAGTCTGTCTTTTCAGCCCACCTAACAAACGCAACAGCACCTCCAGTGCCGTTGAAATTCACGGGCTTGCAGTCGAGGAATTGTTTATAGGTGCACCCTCCACATATGTTAGAATTTACAAATGGTATCAGCGGTCGTGCTAGAATTATCCAAATGTATCGTAATATGTCTCAAGTGACTTGATATTACCATTGGGTGGATTGTTATTGCCGTTGTTGTTGTTGTTGTTTGAAGTGTTCCTGCTTGTTTCTGTTTGGGAGGCCGCATACTGTGCTATTGCTGCGGCAATTATCCCCTGGAGTTCCGCCTCGTTAGAAGGCATGCGTACATCGCGTCTTGGAGGCATCTTCTAGAAGATGATCATGTTGGTCAGGTCATAGTAAGTATAATAAATATACATATACAGTAACATCCATCAACACATAACATCTCATGTTATAAATTAAAACATATAACTCAACAAAGCATGTAGTGAGAACGTTGCCATTGAGCTTTTCATTAATCACGACCACGATATTGTTTTTACATGTTTAATAGTACATCACATATCAAAATAGGATCATGGGGCTACATCACCCCCAAAAGTACAAATCTGTCTACACATATCATATACAAAAAGTGTGGTCTCTCAAAAGTTCTTCCTGTGCTGGCTCAATCGCGACTTTCTCACCAAAATGACCGACCTGCAACAAACCAAAAATGCCTATGCTGATGGCGGTGGAGGAGGAGGGAAATGAGAGAAAAGCAAGCGACGCATGTGCATCCAATCCTCCTCTAAGGCATGAAAGGCGCGCAGCAAATATGCAATCTGCTGCTCCGATGTCAAGAAACGAACGTCTGAATCAGGGGAAAGCGGACGGGGAGTGTGTGGTGCTGCAAATGGGGTCTGACAGTGGCAAAACGGACGTGGAGCTCTCTCCAAATCCTGAATACGATGGCTCAGCGCGTCCTGCTGTAGCTGCAGCGATGCAAGTATATCCTCCGTAGTGTGCCCCACATGAAATGGGTGGTACGGATCAGACAATGCCATAACAGGGGGCGTAGTCCACAAAAATGGATCGCTCGATGGTATGAAAGATGGTGCAGTAGGTGGTGCAACATGAGGAGACTGTGACAGAAACGGAAAAGATGATGACAGTACGGGTGGAACAGAAACAGGCGGCTGCCTCGATGAACCCTCTCCAGGACGAGGTGGCGGTATGTCATGGAGGAATGTGATAGGGAGATCAGTGCGATGGACGTCAGTGGTGTGTTGGTGAAACAGTGGGATATCAGTGGGTGCAGAAATAGGTGCTACGGGAGGAGTGACGGGTATCACAAAAGGTGGGTAATCATCATCGTCGATCCACCCGTTGAGGGTGTCGGCGTATAGGGGGTCAATGTGTGTAGCAAATGGTGCAGCATGCACAGGGGCTGCATCAGGTACTACAGGTGCGACTATGGGTGCATCAACAACAGGATCATCCACCACTGGCGGAACAACAATGGGAAGGTCAGCAATGGGTATGTCATCAACAAGAGGTGCAATGGTCGGTGCACCCATACCTAGCAGTGCAACGGCTGGGGCCTCAACAAGAACAGGGCCATGGTCAACAACAGGCTCTGGTGCTGCGACGGGCTCAGGGTCGTCAAGGTCCATATCAAAATCAGCAGGAATGTCAAACAACGGATCAACAGGGGCCACAGGTGCCTCTAAGGGCTGGTCCATATGAATAAACTCGATCTCCTGGTCAGGATCGAAGTCAGGGGGAAATACTGGATTGAGGTAGTCATCGATATCATGGTCAAACTCAAATTCGTGTAACAGACCAGGTGCAGCTGACATCGCTACGTCGGGGTCAGCGTCAGGAGAGTGATGCTGCACATCCTGGTCGTGCAAGGACGCAGATGCCACAGACTCCAATGAGTCTGGAACAGGTGAACCAACGGGAGCCTCCTTTACAGGGGCCTCAGCAATAGGAAGGATAGCATCAACATCGATCGGGGCCCCGCCCTCATAATCGTCCTCAGGGGGACCCTCCTCGAACAGATCAACGTCGTCATCAGATACGACAGCGAGTGGCATATCTATCACAGGGAAAACAGCGTGCGGAATGGGAGCAGGGATCACCGCAAGAGGTAGATCCCCAGCAGGAATCCGATCAGCAGGCTCAACTCTGATGTCTGGCAGCGCGAACGGCTGAAAATCATCGTCATCTGTACTCGTGGTGTCGGACGTGTAGACGTCTCCCTCTGATGGTATCTCATCGTCTGACACAACTGCCATGGGGTCCACTGTGTCTGATACTCCTGTGTCGGAAGAAGAAACCATGGTGTCTGTAACACAACCACACATATGCACATATATCAATCATGATGTCAAATAAACATGTAAGTCACAATAATGAAAGTAAGCAATCCTCCTAGTCTTCCCAGACTACCCTCCCAGCCTCTCAAACTGAACTTCCTAGCCTCTCAGACTAACTCCCTGGTCTCTAAGAGCAACCTCCCAGTCTCTAAGACTAAATCCTTGGTCTCTAAGACCAATCCTCCCAGTCTCTAAGACTAATTATCCCCAGCCTCTAAGGTTGATCCTCCCTCAGTCTCTAAGACTGATCCTCCCTCAGTCACTAAGACTGATCCTCCCTTAGTCTCTAAGACTGAAATATAAATTTTGAAAAGTGTATTTGTGCCCTTTTGTAAAAATGTTTTGTGCCTTGGATCTGGACGTTTAGTGTATGCAATGTAAAAATGTTTTCGTGAGAGCCCTAATGATCATAGTCTAGACTCAAGAAAGAATCCTAGTTCGCTATGATCGAGGCTCTGATACCAAGCTGTCACACCCTGGCTTTTGTGGAAGCGTGGGTTTATTTTGGTGTGACTTCTTAATACCATAGCACAATCATAACAATGCTATATGAATTAAAACACATGATAGTCATCCATTCATTTAGTTTTAAAAGTTACCACAACAACATTGTTTTAAAAGTCGACACATGAAACCAAATACAATCATGACATAATTAAAAACATGTTCATACGACACGACAACGACTTGACTAGAAATACGGTTTAAGACTTGTAACCCGTCTAGGCGAGGGCCACACTTCCTAAACCCGGATGACATCATTACTCCCTACGCAGCTTAACATCATTGCAAACTTGGCCAGATCCATTAGTTTCCTGAAATACATGTAGTTTGAAAAATCAACAAAAGTTGAGCGAGTTCATGTGAAAGTGAGTATGTATAAACCTTTGTAGTATGTATGAAAATCCCTGGTATGTAGCAATTAAGGAAAAAGAGATCACCATTGGGATGCAAAGCCAATGATATTTGTGAAGTAATGCAGGAAGACTCAAACCTAGCAGATTTTTGCGTCGGGCTCAAAGTCACCCCATGGTCCGCTCAGTGGACTCAGGAGTTGGGCTCGCTACACCCAAATAGATCTATCACTCATGACCCTCGGTCCTACAACGAGGATTAATGGTCTCAAGTACCACCTACCCACTCACATGATCTAAGTAGTATACCCTCCTTAAGCTAACCATAGCATGTATAAAAGTGTCTGTAATTACTGTAACATGTATTCCACCCCTGAAGTATAAAAACTGAAAACAGTTAAGAGAAAAGGGGGACATGAACTCACTGAAGTGCGTATCCTGTAACGTCAATCTCAAACTCGATCTGCTGCGTGACGACCTATAAGTACTAATGTCTATTAGACGAATGGGTCGTGCCTTGGCTTAGGATTTAGTGTTTTGAGTTGCGTTACTTTGGTATAATACTTGTTAAAATAATTTTAATTATTTTAACTTAACTTTTGTATAAAAAAAATATATAGGTAGGCAACTATTTCGTATCCATACTTCTCAAGTATTTTATAAGTGTATTTCCTTCCCAAGGATGGGGGTATTTATACATGTACACTTTATAATCCCGAAAAATATATTTTAAGTCCCACTTAGCAAATATATTTAATTTACTTGTCTAAAACATCTAAACTCCAAAATATATATATTTTTCCCAAAAATATTATATTTTACTTCATGAACTTTCCAAAATAATATTTTACCAAAATACACGTATAAGAGTGTTTTTCTGAAAATTACATAAGTTACGTTTTAGCGTTTCGTATTACAACAATACTTGCTTAACTTAAGTATTTATTTCGTGTGAGTTTTGGTATTATTTTGGAGTCGTAATTTTTTTATGGTGTCATAAGTTATATTATTTTTACCCTAAAAATAATATAACTAGTTCTCAAAATAAACAAATAATCACACAAGAGTTTTAGTAATAAATATATATTCTAAATATATATTTATCAAATTTTATTTACGAAAATCAACCTTCGACACTTTAATATTTTTGTAATAAAATCATGGCGAAGTTTATTTTGAAAATAAATTTAGAAATATTCTTGTAATCACTTACTAGAAAAATATTTTCTAAGTGTTGGATTTCTAGGAAATTTTCGCCAGAGTTTCCTTTGTAAATGGAGGCGTCCACGCTTACTAGCGTATCATTTTCTTTTGTAAAATCATCCAATCAATCATCATCCAACAACATACAATTTCTAATCATCAATTCTTGACAAAAATAAGCATAAATCATAAGCTTATGAACTTGAAATATTTATAAAAGCAAGTAGTAACTTACTAGCATAATTAGTGAGTCTTGTTACCTTTAAAAATGTGATTAGTTTCTTAAGAACTTTATCTTTAAAGGATTTGAAGATTTACAACTTCTAGTCATGATTTCCAAAAATATTTCTTTGTAAAATTTTCTTGTTACACAAGTGTTTATTCACTTGTTTATTTACTAAAAATGTGTTTATTTCATGTAATATCCAAGTTTTAACAAAACTCGTTCCTTTCACTTGGTTCTTTCGAAAAACCGCTCATAGATCTTTAGATCTACAAGTTTATAACTTTATTTTTCAAGAAAACTTATATTTATTCAAGTTCAAAGTTCATGTGTGGATCGTTTCATCATCCTCCATATCTTTAACCTTTACATCTTGCTAGTTCATGTTCTTAAACATGATCTAGCAAGTCTAGGTGATGAACCATCTTACTTCTACTAACAAACAACATGTATTAAGCATAACAACACAAGATCAACATGATCTCATGTGACATCTGTGCTTGTAATCATTGTAAACAGTTCAGTTATCAATGAAATAAAGTTATTTGATCCCAATATTTGTTTGTTTATGTTTGATATTTTTCATGTTTTGACTTTTATTCAATTTCAAACTCTATATCGCTTTCTGGAGAATTATACGCAAGCTGGTGCATAAACGTAATCAGTTTAACGTGACAAATACTCTGGAACATCAACATATGCTTATCATACCTTAAATAACCTTTACATAACTTAGAAATAAGTTTTGAAAGCTTTGGTATGGCAAAATCAAGTTAATTCACTTACAGGGATTAAATTTGACAAACTGCGCAAGTATGTCGATTTGAACTGTAACGGATATTTCGGAACATGACCATAAGTTAAACACACCCTAAATATCCTTTACTTAGCTTAGAAATAGGCTTTGAGGGGTTCGGTGTGCTAAAATAAATTTTATGCTCATTCAGGGACTAAAAGCGTCAAAAAGTGCATAAGTTTGCATTTTCGCGCATAACTTACGTTCTGAATACATCTGGACATCCAAAAATTTATGTAAGCATTAAAATATTTTATTTTAGTGTTTGGCATAAGAAAAATCCACTCGTCGCGCAATTTGGATCGTTTTTCGCACTTATGCGCATTCCGTCGTAATTAAGCAAACATCGCGATCGTACGACCAAACGAATCGACATCCGGCATATTTTTGAGCATGTTTCATGTCCACAATGTTTGGGCATCTTTTTAGGGCCTTAAAGTTGGCTTAAAGGGCTTTAAACATTGGCACATGTCCAGTCTGTTGTAGAAAAGATTCCCTTTGTTCAAGTCCTGATTTCATGCGCGCGGAAATGTTTGGGACTTTATCTTCAAGCCTAACTGTACCTTTGTGTGAGCTCGCGTAAGGGTGTTAGTTGAATATTTGTCTTTCTTTTCTTCGGCGCATGGTCATAGAAGACTGTTCTTTTCCCAAATCTTTTTTAGAACCGCTGCCCGGCCGCTCAGGGTCTTATTTAAGATGCTTTTGGAATGAAGTTATGGTATGGTCCTATGTGCTTGCGCAGGCTTTTTGGGACCATATCCTTTCACCACAATATATATATATATATATTTATATATATATATAGAGAGAGAGAGAGAGTCAAGTATGTCAGACATTTGTCAAGCATTAGAGGTAGGATAAATCGATTAACCTCAAGAATTCACCAATGCACAAAATCACCAACATGGTTGATGACTCAGATGGTCGTGAATGTAAGTAGGATATACATAAGTAACCTATTTAATTTGCTAAGTAACCAAGTGACGTTTAAGTAGACAAGTGCTTCCAACATGATGTGGTTAGAGACTTGGTGTAGTTTTGCTCACTTTATTACTTGGAAATTACATAGAGCCTTATAAGAATATGAAATGGAGGTATATGACCTCAAATTTTCTAGAACAAAACCTCAATCTAAGTCATTCAACATAGAGATTTGTTGATAACTTGAAGATGTTCCAAAAACAAATCAAAGATAAACAAGTACATATAACAAAAAAGGGGCGATTTGGGCGATTTTGGTCGACCAACTTGAAACCCTAATCTGATCTTAATTCTTCATCCCTTTCTCTAAATCGATTCTGGTTAGGAACTAGGGTTAATTGAATTCCATCCATAGGAGTTTAATTTACCTCAAAATCTAATATGTCTCTATCATGGTTAGGGTTTTTTTCGTTCTTCTTATTATTCTAGGGTTTCGGCAGGTGTGTTCCTTCAATTGTTTACTGTTTCTATTGATATGGATGTTCAAAATGAAGACAAATCAAACGTGTTTGCTAGAAAGATCAAGAATATTGACGGAAAACCATTTGTGCCAAGACAAACTTCACATATGGCGGCTAGGGTTTCAGATAACCCTAATGGATCTTTGCGGCAAAAGAAGGTAGCTTTTGTGCTTCCGTTAAATGATGTTGGTCTTGATTCGAGAATTCAAGATAAGAAACGGAATTTTGATAATGCAAATGAATCGGCTGATGTATCTTTGCGGCAAAGAAAGGTAACCTTTGTGCTCCCTTCAAATGATGTTTGTTCTGACTCGTGAGTTCAAGATCAGATCCAGGTGTCACACCCTGACTTTTGCGGAAGCGTGATTATGGTGTGACTTTCTTAATATCATTGCATTCAATCATAACATCAACTATATGATAAAAACCATAGGTTTGTCATCCATTAAATAAGTTTAAAACATAGCAACATGTTTTTGAAACGTAGACTTCAATTTAAAACTTTACAAACCGTACAAATTGTTTATGAGTTCATTAAAGACTCCTCAAAAGATATTGAATAACACCAAGGTTTGGAAGACGTGTCTCGTCTAGGAATAAGACACACTAACCAAAATCAAAGACCATGGATGACATCTTTATTCTTACCGCAACATAAAAACTTCCAACGCCCGCCAGATCCACTTATAAATTCCCTGAAATACATGTAGTTTGAAAACATCAACAAAAGTTGAGCGAGCTCATGTGTTCGTTTGTGTGTATGTATAAGCCTTTGAAAGCATTGTAAGTATGTATGTAAGTCTCTGGTATGTAGCAATAAGGAAAAAGATATCACCACTGGGTTGCAAAGCCAATGTTATACGTGAAGTGATGCATGAAGACTCAAACCTAGCAGATTTCGTCAATAAGACATAGTCACCTCATGGTCCACCCAGCGGACTCAGGAGTGGGGCTCGCTACACCCGAATAGATCTATCACTCATGTCCCTCGATCCTACGACGAGGATTAATGACCTTAAGTGTCGTACCCACCACTCACATGATCTAGTAGTAAACCCTCCTTAAGCTAACCATACCATGTATAAAATGTTTGTAATAATTGTAACATGTATTTCACCCCCGAAGTATAAAACTGAAAACAGTTAAAAGAAAAGGGGGGAACATTGCGTCTTCTGTGCTCGTAACTCAAGTCTCTTCAGCAAACACGACTCCTACAATGTACTAGGGTCTATTAGACGAACGGGCCGTGCCTTGCCTTTGTATTTACGTTTTTTTTTTTTTTTTTTAGTTACGTTTCTGATATTATTCCAAGTTATAACTATTTGTTAAAATAATGATTATCTTAACTTTAAATTACATTTGATTTTGGAATAATTGTTTAAACAATATATTGTATCAATACTTCTCAAGTATTTTGTATTTGTATTTCCTTCCCAAGGATGGGGGTATCTCATACATGTACTTTCGTATTCTTGTCAAGTATTGGCGTCGTGTTCCATTGTGTACGTATTTTCTTAATAAATATCCGATATATATCTCCAAAACAATATATTTTCAAGTCTCACTTAGAAAATATATATAAACTCATTTTGTCCAAAATAATGTATTTCAAGAAAATATATATTTTTCCCAAAAATCATATATCTTCTAAATATACTAAGAGAATATATTTTTACTTCCAAATAATAGATTTTTCCCCTTTGTCGAAAATATGATATACTTTGTAATAACAATAAAATCATATTTTCATTTCTTTCGTATCCAAATAATGTTTACCAAAAATATGTTTATAGCGGTATTCTCCGGAATATTTTGTAAGTTACATTTTATCGTTCGATTCCACAATATTTTGTGTGTAACTTATATATATATATATATATATATATATATATTCCTGTGTAATTTTTAGTATTATCTTGGATGGTAAGTTCTTGGTATTTGTTAAGTTATATTATTTTTCCCTAAAATAATATAACTATTCCACAAAGTGTACAAATATTCACACAAGTGTCTTAATACGTATATTTATTCTAAATATATATGTTTACCCATTTTTATTTATAAAAACCAACCTCAAATATTTGTATTTTTGTTACAAAAATTATGGCAAAGTTTGTATCGAAAACTTATGATCAAAATACACTTGTAAATACTTGTTAGAAAATATTTTTCTAAGTGTTTATATTTTTAGAAAATTTTGTCATAGTTTCCCCTAAAAATGGAGGTGTCCATGCTATTAAAGCATATCATTTTCTTTTCAAAAATCATCACAACCATCAATAATCAATTCTTAAACAACTTACACTTCTCAAGTGCAAAAACTATACAATTTATATAACAATATGAACTTGAACTTTTATTAAAACTTGTAGTAACTTGGTAGTGTTTTTAGTAGGTTTAGTTACCCTCTAAAGTGTGTTAACTTCTTTAAAAATCTCATTCTTAAAGAAACTAGGTGTTTACAACTTGTAAACATATTTTACAAAATTTTTTCTTTTGAACTCTTCTTGTAAATAAAGATGCTCTTACACTTATTTTATCACCAAAAATAGTGTACATTTAAGTAAGAATCAAGTTCTACTAAAAATCATATTTTGGACTTGGTTTTCTTGGAAAATCATTCATGAATCTTAGGTTCATAAGATTACTAGTCTCACTTTATTTACTATTTTTCAAGAAATCATCCTATTTTCAAGTTCATGTTTATAAGTGAGGATGATCTTCTTGGGTTAACACATAATCATCCTCTAACTTGCTAGATCATGTGTTTAATCACAATCTAGCAAGCCCCTTATGATGTTCAACATCATAATCTCAAGTAAATAACAATCAAGTGTCATGCATGCTTTAATCAACATTATTTCATCCATATATCATCATATGTAAGCTTATGTTTATGATTCTTGTTTAAGTCTTTTAGTGTTCTTGTGATAATCAATATACTACAACCTTTTAACAAATCAAAATGAGAAGTAAAAACTAGTAACAAGAAGCTTACAACTAGCTCAAAGGCTAGGGAAGAATGCTAGAGAATGAAGGTGACAAAGATGGATGATAAAAGCAATGGATTGAGGTTCTTCAAGTTCTTCAAGCACCAAGCTCCATGAAACACCTTCTAGCAACCTTGAGAGTGTATGGAATGGATGGATGGTGGTTGTATGGTGGTGGTGGTGGCGGCACAAGCTAGGGCCGAGAGGGAGAGAGAGTATGAGGGAGATGGAGTGAAGTTGTGTTGTGTTGTGAAAGAATGATATGATCTTGTGAATCAAGTGCCATACTTATAAAGATCTTCCCTCAATATCATGTCCAAGCAATCAAGCAAGATCTAATAAAATAAGAAATAAAATCTTTGAGTGGGGTGTGGGTCCTAGTGACCGTAAATGATGAGGGGGGGTAAATGTAACTTTGATGGTAAATGTAGGTAATTAGTTAGGAGTTACATGTAAAGTCTAGTGTTTTAAGTGTATCATGCATTATGTAGTATGTTAGGGTGTTCGGGGACCATAACTAGTTCAAAAATAATAAAACAATGTTTCTAGTAAAATTTTGGTGTTCCGGGTAATATCCGGTTGTTCGGTTAGATACCGGTTCGTTAAAGTGCTAGGTTATTCCATTTAGTGTTCTTTAAGCACCCTTTTGTGACACTTTTAATTCCCGACACTTAGGAAAGCATACAAGACCATTTTACCATATTTTTGCACATTACTAGCTTGTTAAAAAGCTGAATTTTGCTGAAATATGCAGAATTCTGCACTTTTAATGGGTTTTAGGCCCTTTCCGGTACTTAAAATATCACCTAGTGACGCAGTTTTATGGTCCTTACTTCCCTACACACCATACTAGTGTAGTACATTGTCTCTGGCCCTTACGGGGTCTCAAAACACTGTCAGTCTATGTACTGAGCATCGTCAGCATTTTACTGAGTTATCCACCAACTGTGCTAACCGTGCTTTGTTCATCATTTATGTCACTAAAGTCTGTATGTGAAATGGTGTGACAGTATGTAATGTGAGATGCACACGTAAGTATGATGTAGCAATCAGAAAGCAGTTTAAGTCATCAGTTGTAATTAAGCACAGTCATTAAGCACTAATCATTATTAATTAAATGTACGGATGAATGCAAATTTGATAGTTGTCACACCAAGGTTCTAATACTCGTTCTGAATACCGATCCTATGCTGATATGGTTTCAAATGAACAATTTGATCTAGTCGGGGAACAAGTCGGTGTTAAGAAAAAGGCATTCGGACAGAAGTTTGATGATACGACTAGGAGTGCCAATGAATCGACTGATGAAGCTCCAAACATCAATTTTCAATCCTTAAACTTAGATATTTCATTGGATGGTTTGATTGTTTTGTTACCAATTACTTTTGTTCGTCAGATTAAAAACAGGTTAGCTAATACTCTTTATGGTTACTTCCTTGGGGATAGAATTGCATATCCAGTTTTGGAATACTTTGTCAGAACAAATTGGAAAAAAATATGGTCTTCAGAAAACTATGATGAACTCAAATGGTTTCTTCTTCTTCAAGTTTGAAGATAGAAAGGGTATGATTAATGTTCTTGAAGGGGGACCTTGGTTGATTCATAACAAACCAATTTTTTCTCAACACTTGGTCTCCTACAAACACTCTTAAAAAAGAAGATATCAAAAAGGTTGCGGTCCGGGTTAAATTGCATGAGGTTCCTCTAGTGGCTTATTCTGATGATGGGTTAAGCATGCTTGCTTCCAAAATTGGTTCACCTAAGCGGCAGGATTCATATACCATTGTTATGTGCAAGGAAGCTTTGTCACACCCTGACTTTTGCGGAAGCGTGATTATGGTGTGACTTTCTTAATACCATTGCATTCAATCATAACAACAACTAAATGATTAAAACCATAGATGTTGATCCATAAATTAAGTTTAAAATGTGGCAACATTGTCTTAAAACATAGAAATTCAAATACGAGTACAAACCATGTAACTTGTTTAAAAAAGTTCACAAGGACTCGACCAATGACATTAAATAAAACCAGGATTTGGAAGACGTGTCTCGTCCAGGAATAAGACACACTGACCAAACCCTAAGACCATGGATGACATCTTTTATTCTTAACGCAGCTTGAAACATCCAACGCCCGCCAGATCCACTACTAATTCCCTGAAATACATGTATTTTGAAAACATCAACAAAAGTTGAGCGAGTTCATGTGTGTGTTTGTGAATAAACCTTTAAATTCATTTAAAGTATGTATATAAGTTTGAAAACTCCTGGTATGAAAGCAACAAGAAAAACAGATCAATTAATGTGTAGCTAATACATTAATATTTATGACGTGATGCAGGAAAGCTCAAACCTAACAGACTTTGCACCGGGCCTCCGGCTGTAAGACATAGTCAACCCATTGGCCACCCTGGTCCAACATGGGCGGGGCTCGCTACACCCAAATAGACCTATCACTCATGTCCCTCGGTCCTACAACGAGGATTGATGGCCTTAAGCGTCGTAACCACCACTCACATGATCTAAAAGTACCCTTCCTTAGCTAACCATACCAAATAATAACGTTTGAAAATAGTTGTAACATGTACTTCACCCCCGAAGTTATAAAACCAAAAACAGTTAAAGAAAAAGGGGGTCACGAACTCACAGATTTGCGTCTTCAATCACCGTAACTCAAGTTCTTCGAATAAACACGACTACCTACAACGTACTAATGTCTATTAGACGAACAGGCCGTGCCTTGACTTAGTATTAACGTCTTTGAGTTACGATTATTTTAGTGTCTTCGATATTATTCCAAATTTTATAATCATTTGTTAAAATAATTAATATTTTAACTTAAATTATATCTATTAAATTTTTGGAATAATATTATATTTTTTGCTTGATACACTTCGGGTATTTACACATGCATATCCTTCCCAAGGATGGGAGTATCTTTCACTTGTATATTTTTGCCTTATATCGGGGTCGTATTCCGGTATGTATTTATACGTACGAGAATACGTATTTTTATGGTATTCATTACGTATTCTTTATGCTTAACTTCATATTGATTATTCCGGAATATTATCTTTAATAGGAATTAAATATATACGTTCAAAATATATATTTAAGGGATATTACTTAGAAAAATTATTTATAATTTTTCTTTGGGCAAAAATATTTGTAATTCCTCATAAGTTTCAAAAATTAATATATTTTCAAGTCCAATTTAGAAAATATATTTAAACTCATTTTTCCCAAAAAATGACATATTTCATATTTATTTGAGAAAATGTATCTTTCATCCATAAATATTGTATTTCATGTTTGTGCAAGAAAATATATATTTCTTAAAAATAATATATCTTCTAAAAACTTTAAGAAAATATATATTTCATATTTGCCAAAAATAATATATTTTTCCTTGTCAAAATATGATATATTTTTGTAGTATTGTAAAAATCATATTTTTATTTCCTTGGGGTCCAAAACATTATTTACCAAAATATACTTTGTGAATAAATTCCGGAATATTTTGTAAGTCTTATTCCATAGTTCGGTTTCATCAATATTTCGTGTAAATGTGCATATTCATTTGTTGGAATTTTGGTAATATTTTTGGATGGAAATTCTTGGTATTTTTGTGTGTTATATTATTTCAAGTCCTAAAATAATATAACTAATACACAAAGTATACAAATAATCACACACATGTGACTTCTAAATATATATTTTCCTAATACATATTTAGTCACTTTTATTTATGAAAACCAATAATTATATTTTTGTATCAAAAAATTATGGCAAAGCTTTTGTAGCAAACTTATTGTTTAAAATACACTTGTAAATATTTGTTTAAAAATATTTTTCTAAGTGTTTATATTTTTAGAAAATTTTGTCATAGTTTCCCCTAAAATGGAGGTTTCCATGCTTTCAAGCATATCATTTTCTTTTGCAAAAATCAACAATCTCAATTCACACTCAACAATAAACAACCTTAACTTACCAATTTGCCAAAAATCATGCATTTTCTACTACTTCATGAACTTGAATATTTGTAAAAATTTGTAGTAACTTAATAGGGTTCTTAGTAAATCTTGTTACGTTTTAAAATGTGATTAGTTCTTTAAAAACTTCATTTTTAAAGAAGTTAGATGTTTACAACTTCTTGTCACATTTAAAAAAAATGTTTCTTTGTGAAATCTTCTTGTTACACAAGTGTTTCTACACTTGTTTAATCATTAAAAATAAGATTTGTTTATGTAAGAACCAAGATTTAACAAAACTCATATTTTTAACTTGGTTTCTTTGAAAGATCATTCATAAATCTTTAGATCTTCATGATTAACAACTTACTTTGTCATTATTTTTCAAGAAAACAAAGTATTCTTTCAAGTTCATGATCTTTATATGAATGATCTATCATCCTACAACATTTCTACTTTCACATCTTGCTAGAGTATGTTTTTAGGTGATGGGGGCTCTGGGCGATTTTGGGCGATCCTGAGCGATTCTGCACAACTCTAGGTTCTTCAATCTGTCCCTGATCTTGTATCGATTTTATTATCTTTAGGGGTTGATTGTTTGAAGGATCGGCTTAGGGTTTATACGCTAGTGTTGCTGTTTCTCGTGTTTCTTGATCTGACCAGATTATTTACATTCGAAGTTGACCATATCGTGTTTAGGGTTTGGTTTCAATCTGAAGTTGGTGTTGTCGATTAGATTAAGGTGTTAGTTCCGGCGAATGTGTGATACCATTTGCAGTCCGATTTGCATAATCATTCATTTTTAGGGTTTTGGTCGGCGATTTCATCCAGCAGGTCTGATTCCCTTGGTTTGATTACTGCTTTGCTTAAATTGGTTCCGCAGGTCTGCTTTCTTTCAGCAAATCAATCCTTTTCATCTGAGATTCGTTTGCTCGAGGGTTGCGGCTGCTAGTAGTTTGGTCTGTGTTTCTGTGGTATGGATGTCCAAAACGCAGACAACTCAAACGTGTTTGCGAGGAAGATAAAGAATATTGACGGAAAACCTTTTGAGCCAAAACCAACGTCAAATATAGCTGCAAGGGTTTCTGAACTCAGCAAGAAGGTAACTTTTATGCTACCATTAGATGATGATGAACATGTTAATGG